>JBBGZY010000213.1:2005000-2505000 GCA_037952925.1 Lithobates clamitans | reverse complement strand
TTTGATTTGCTCATCCTTGTGGCTCCTTTTCATCCTTCACAAGTCAGAGACAAAGAAAATTACATTGAAGTGGCACCAGGGTCACTTTATAAGTACTTTTCAGTTTATATCCAATTGATTAAGCACCAGATGTAGGAAAGCTAGATAAATCTTCCTCTGCACTTGAATAAATATGTCTTTAGTTGACAATGCAGAAAGACCAAAAGATATAGATGAGGTTTTTGCTATAAATCTTCTTGTATATTGAGCTGTCAGTGTTGGTTTAGAAACCTTGATAGTTCAGCAGACACCATTTATCTATTGTGGTTTGCTTGAAGCAACAGATGTGTTTATTAATCAAATTAATGCAGTAAAGAGAAAAGACGCGTACTTTTGTTGTGCTGTAATTTTATATATATTGCAGTTTCTTTGTTGTGTAGAGATGTTTGTGTAAGTGTTAATAGTTATTGAAGAAGACTGATAAGAGCAAGGCTAATGTGAATAGTGCAGAAACCTATAGTTACCAATCCACTCTCAGAATGCAGCAGTCAACTCACTTAACCCTTTCTACCATTGTCACTGCCATGTGTTCTGTCATAGCCGACTGAGCAAAATAAAAGGTGTATAGTGTGTATACTTGCTACGCATAGCCTTTGTGTTCCTTCTTTATTAACAGTGTTGTGGTGGGCTAGCTATATTGTCCATCTATTTAATTATTCCCAGGAGAAGCGAATGAGTTAATTAAATTGTAATGCTGTCACACTGCAGAGACATATACTTCATCTCTGCTTGTCCTATCCAGCACTTGTGTGCCTTTCCCCAGAGAACCATTTATCCAGCAGATGGTTTGAAAGCCAGGACAAACCTCTCCTGATAACCTTCCTGAGCCTAATGAGAAAAGACAGCATAGCTCTAATAGTATACCTTGAATCATTTAAAGTGCTTCAGCATTGCCCTCTATGTATATCATCTTAGCCATTTCTTTGTATATAAGTTTTGTTTTTGTTTTTGTTTTTTTGTTTTTTCTTTTTCTTTATCAAAAGATAATTGTTTTTGTGAAATCCCAATAGCACTGTTCAACACTTTCCTACTTATATTCTATTCAAATAAAACCACTGCATTATGGTTTGCAATTGTTTGTCCATTCTATAGACGTGGACATGTTAACAAGCTTCTGTCATGGGCTTTAAAGAAGAAATTTCTTAATATATTTCTTGAAAGAGAGAGAAAACGGCATTTGTTCATAGTTCAGGAAAGGTGTCTGAAGACTACTTCACCTTCAGACTGCTCATTCCACCCAAAAAAGAATAGACCTATCGTGGTTTTTATTTTATTTATTTATTTTTTTGTGAAAGATGTGCTGATAAGTAAATATTTTATCTGGAATAAAAGGTACAATAGTTTTGGGGTTTTTTTTTAGTTTTTTATAAACTTTTTTTAACTGTGTGTATAATCTTCCATTTAAAACAACCCTTTAAATGACCTCAGATTCACCGCAGTATGGGTTTGCTAAAACAGCACCGCAATAGAGCGGCATGCTTTATGACTAAATTTGTATATAGATAGAGATATACACATATATATGATTGAGAGAGATAGATATAGATAGATAGATAGATAGATAGATATATATATATATATCTATATCTATCTGTCTATCTATCTCTCTCTATCTATGAGAGAGATATAGAGAGAGATCCACTGCATACAGTTTAACTACTATATCTCACTGCAGGCCGTTCCTGTTGTACTGTCTCTAATATACTTCAGGCAGGTGATTCAGTTAGCTGCAGTGCATTTAATATATATCTCCACTGCATACAGTTTAGCAGTATCTCACTGGTGTACTGTTTCTAATATATATCGAATGCCTTCTCTGCATCAAGGGAGATTACCAGAGAAGGCGTTCGATGATGTTCGGCCCAGTGTATAAGATCCACATAACGTCTAGTTCCGTCTGAGGCCTGGCGATGTGGAATGAAGCCTACTTGGTCTGAATGGATAAGTTGGGGCATATGTGGGGCAAGGCAAGTTGCTAGTAATTTGGCGTACAGTTTGAGGTCCATATTAAGGAGGTAGATGGGAGCGTAGTTGGCTGGGTCGTGGGGGGATTTGCCAGGTTTGGGGAGGGTGGTGACAATGGCTTCAAGAGATTCAGATGGGATTTCTCCTATGGCTAAGAACCTATTGAGGGCGTTACAAAGATGGGGTACGAGTTGCTTGTGATATGTTTTATAGTATTCAATACTAAAGCCATCCGGTCCCGGGGCCTTGTGTAGGTTTTTTATGGCGTCCTGGAGATCTTGATGTGAGAAAGGTTGAGCTAGGGCTTCTAGGTATTGCGAAGTTAGTCATGGGAGATGTAGAGGGGATAAAAAGTCCTGAATCTGTGAGTGAATTGGTTTAGGCTCAGTGAGTGATAGAGTAAGTTGTATAGTTTGGAATAAAAGGAGCCGAAGCAGTTGGCTACATCTTTGGGGTTGGTGAATCATTGGCCCTGGTCAATTTTGGATTGTGCTGCCCTTATATTGCTGGGCTACGATTTTCCCTGCTTTGTTTCCTTATGAATACCATGTGAGTCTTAACTTTTTCAGGTGATAGTCAAAACCATTATGTAGGTAAGAACTAAATTCAGTCCGGAGTTTGCGGAGCTCATTGAGAAGGGCTTCTGAGGGAGTTTGTTTGTGGCGTGTTTCTAGGGATCTTATGTTTTCTAAGAATTTATTAATGGTGGCGTTGCGCTTCTTTTTCTCCCGGGCCCCCAACCCCAACAGTATTCCTTGAATGGCACATTTATGAGCATTCCAAAGGGTGGTATTGTTATCAATAGAGTCAGAGTTGAGAGTAAAATCACCAATCGCAGCTCCGACCTGTTCCCTGACCTCCTTAGTGCCGAGCAGAGAAGAATTAAGTCGCCACATTTGGTGGCATGTGTTAGAGGAGGGCGGAAATAGACTAATGATACGGGAGCGTGGTCGGACCACGAGATCTCTCCAATGGAGGAGGCAGAGACGTGTTGTAACAGCACCTTGGAGGTCAGAAACAGGTTGGTCCTCGAGTAGGTATTTTGAGAGTAGGAGTAGAAGGAATAGTCCCTCTCCGTGCTGTGTTGACATCTCCATGGATCAAAATAGTCTTCTAAAAGTAAAAGAGATGAGAGGGCTGTAGACCATTTCCTCTTTGAGTTGGAAGTGTCTAGAGTAGGGTCAACGACATCATTGAAGTCTCCACATAGTACAATTTGGTCTTTGGGGTAATGTTGGATCTTTTGTAAGATCGTTTTGTAGAAAGACTTTTGACAAGTGTTTGGGGCATAAATGTTGACAATTATCAGTGGCCGGTTGTTAAAGTAGGCCGACAATATTACGAATCTGCCAGAGGGGTCTTGTTCGACATTTGATAAGGTAAAGGATACTGAGGAGCGGACCGCAATCATAACCCCTCTCACTTTTTTATCAGCCTGAGAATAAATGTGGGGGAAGAGCTGGTGGATTGATGGAGAAAAAGTGTGTTTCTTGGACACATAGTATGTCAGTATGTTGAGCTATGGCTTCTCGCCATAATAGGGATCGTTTGAAAGGGCTGTTTAGTCCTTTAGCATTCAGAGTTGTAATTTTGGGAGACATTGCTAAAGGAATGGTATATGTCAAAATGGCACAGAAGTGATGTGCTCCTTAGCCTGGAAAAAATGGACACGGGCTAGGATGTCCCTGGAAAGAGAGATTGGAAGGTGATGCGGCTTTATGGATCCTGTGGGCCCAGTCTATGAGCATATCCTGTGTGGTAATGGATGGTAGGATTTTACAGAAAAGTTGGTGCAGATAAGGTATTATTTCAGCAGTTGTTATAGCTTTTGGCACCCCTCTAACTTTTATATTATTCCACCTGGAGCGGTCCTCGAGGTCAGCAATTTTCAGGCGGAGTTGTTGCATAGCCTCAGAGTGTTCGTCCTGTATATCCACTACAGCAGGGATATGCAGTTAGCAAACTTTCAGCTGTTGCAAAACTACAAGTCCCATCATGCCTCTGCCTCTGGGTGTCATGCTTGTGGCTGTCAGAGTCCTGCTATGCCTCATGGGACTTGTCGTTCTGCAACAGCTGGAGGTCCACTAATTGCATAACCCATACAGTATTGTGGGCTGTGGTGGCTGTTGACAGATGCTGCTCAATTTGTGCAGTGCGGTCTGCCAAGTGATCAATTCTGTCATGTAAATGGTTAATGGAAGCCCTTAATTCTCTCTGCATGTCAGCTTGTAATGAGAGCAGCATTGCTTTAGGAGAATGTTCTGAGGCAGGGTTGTCAGAGGTTGTAAAGGCAGCTAGAGACTGTGTGGGGAGAACATCAGCTGTGGGACTACAAGCTCCAGCACCAAAGAGCTTCTTCATAGGAGGAGACTTGGCAGGTGAGTGTGCTGGGGAGTGAGCTGAGTGCTTACCTCTGTCAGAGGGAGAGGGGTTTGTGTGCGGCTGCAGCATTGGTGACTCCTCCATGTCTGAGGCTGTATCCTTGCTGGGCTCAGGCTGTGTGGATGGCGGCGGGTTGCCGCAATCTCGGCTGGCGCCATCTTGAGTTAGGTGCTGAACAGGCTTCATCTAGAACTCCAGGGGCTGGCGCGATCCCCATTATTGAGATACTTTGCGGGACATAATCCGGGGGTGATGTGGTGTAGTATTTCCCTATTCAGGGCAATGAGAGGCTCGGATGGGCTGCTGGATGGCACTGGAATGCTGTGTGGAGGAGCACACATTTTTTGCCTGTTCGCATGTTCTGCTGCGAACCGAACCGGGGGGTGTTCATCCCTAGGTGATACCAAATGCATGGCTTGTGAACTTGTTATGCCCCTTATCTACTAGAATGTTTGTTTATAAAGCTACCTTGGTTGACCTTTGGTTGATGAGAGAAACAATGTAGGCTTCCAAACGCACCTGCTTGCATATGCCTAAATGCCAAATTTACTTTTTTTGTATCTTGAGTTGAAATTCCTCCTACAAGATGATTGCTAGATTCAATAAAATTCACGCCAAATAAAGCATCCCTTTTTGTTGTCCACTTATAACTGGAAATTTACAGAACTGGAAGTTAATCATTTACTATACATTTTATTATTTGTTATGCTTTAACTCTACCAATTATATTTTAAACATTCAAATATGTGAAACTAATTGTAAACGAAACACGTATTGAATTACAATACGTTTAACAAACATTACTTTGTAATAGGATACAAATTTGGGCACCATTAATTGAAATCAAGTAATCTGATAACCCAATCATAAAATAAATCTGTAATATTGTTAATTGATTTTGGCTTGTATTGTGAATAAATGTATGATTTAAATAGTTTTATCAGACTTTTGATGCCTGGGTATGTTGATATTCATGCAATGTTAATATTATATTGCTGCGTAGATAATATAATACACATCTGTAGAAAAAAAAAAAACATGCTTGTAGATTTCTTAAGTAATACTGTCCTATATTTTATTCTTTTATAGGAGCAGCCAAGGATTCATGCACATGAAGCTATCGCGTACCAAAGAAAACCAGTATATTTTGGGACAGAACAGCCAACCCTTTGACAGTGTGCCAGACATAATCAATTATTACACCACCCACAAGTTACCAATAAAGGGAGCTGAACATATGTCCTTGCTCTATCCAGTTGCAATCCGGACTTTGTAGCACTGAGCTTGTGGCAGCTAAAGGAACATGGACCGTCCTAATTTTGATATACAGAATGGAAACTAAAACACTAAGTGGTGGTACTTTTACATGGACTTTGAAAATGATGCGTGGCGGCTGTTTTACAATTTACGGTTCTAGTTTAAGCGTAATTAATAAAAGTAATCCACTTGAATGGGTACGGTGCCTGTTCTTTCATATACAATGACCTGGGGCTATATGTCCCGACAAGTTGCAATACTACTATCTTCAGCTTAATCTTGTGATTTTAAAAATACATTTTGTTGGATTTCCATATATACTTTTCTGTACACTAGTTGTTCTACAACCATTAACAACAAGGGCATTTGATCCCTAGTTTGCAGTGTGTGTGTGTGCGAACGTATATATTTCTGCAAAAACTTCAGTAATACTGTATTATCTTGTCAAGGTGTAAAGAGGCCAAGAGAACTGAGCAGATTGTGGACTTGAGTTCAGTTTTTGGGGGCATGGTGAATGCAATAACTACATATAAGTTTTTTAAAAAGTTTATTTTTGTAGCATTAGATGAAGACTCATTTTCAGTTCCCCAATTTTCTCCCATGAAACATCATATTCCCTTTATTTGATTGAATGTTTAAAACTGCAAGTGTGATTAGTATTTTAAACCTGATGCAAGCCTAATATTTGCCTTCCAAAGCCCGTCTTTTCTTTTGTTAAAGGAGAACAACAACAATATTTTAAGAAAAACCAGTTTAAACAATTTGTAGAATAAGTAATTAATACAATATTTAGCTATATATCTAACCATTACGACAACTGTTCTGAACTTTAGTTTTTTTTTTCTCCTTTAAAAATATATGCATTATAGTGAAGAACATCCAACTGTATTTTCTCAGCGGTTTCAAGTTGAGAAGAAGTCAGATGCAGCCTCGTTTAATAAGATAATGAGACTGGGTGTCAGTTGTGTCTGGAAAGGTGTCCCCATAGAATCTGACCCAACAATGTCTTCACTTAAAATAAGCCTCTGTAAGGGAATTACCTATTTTGTAGAGCTGTACATTTTATACTTTTTTACATGGCAGCCAACTTAGTTTATTATGGGTTATGTGGTCCTTAAATACTTTACCAATACCATTACCTCCCTCTATCACAAATGAAGGGCTGTTTTACATTCTGTGGCATTGAAGTCGGACCAAGGTAGTGCTGGAACCTTTTCTAAAGTCGGACAGACATGTATAGGATCGATTTAAGACAGCTCTCATAGGGAAACATTGAATTTCACATGTCATCCGACTTTTTGTCTCAAGTCGCATCCTATGTCGCATCAGTGTGAACCGAGCCTAATTCTTGGACTGCAATTTTTTGATCAACCTGAAAAGGGCCACTTTATGATTACTTGTCCTGTCTACTGGCTGTATTTCCAACCAAGTTTATCGTGGAATGCTCAAAAGTCAAGACATTTTATTTTTTTCATTCCAAAACCTGTTTTTTCTAAGTAAATTCTGAATTTCATGACATTTTTTCAGTTTTGATCCTTTCTTATATAGTGTAAGGTCTAACACAGTGGTCATCAACCCTGTCCTCAGGGCCCAGTAACAGGCCAGGTTTTATGTATTACCTTGGGGAGATGCAAACTAGAATACTACAATCACTTGGCAGCAAATGATATCACCTGTGATGTATTTCAGTTATCTTGCAAACCTGGCCTGTTAGTGGGCCCTGAGGACAGGGTTGATGACCACTGATCTAACAAATGTTATCTTAGAAAGAGCTTGATATTTTTTAGGGCTCATAAATATATAAAAAAAAAATACATTTTTATAGAGATTGTAAGGGTAATCAAATGGTAATATTAGGTTATCCTAGTACAGAACCTTAATAATTTATATTTTTTTTCTGCTATAGGGTACATTTTCTTTTCATCATTTGTACATACCTGGAAGTAGATAAAATAAATATTTGATTTATGAGCTACGAATATCTGATATTAACAAATAGCCTGTGTAATGTCGCCCAGTTGATTTATTTGGTTGCTAAACAGAGAAAGCATGTACAAAATGGGGTTCTAAGCTTATCAACATTGCATAAAGACCAGATTGCAGCAACCGTTACCTGTCACGCCATAATAATTTTGTTAGACTTCCCTCCATGCTAAATGCTGATGTCTGATTGGCTGCTACTACATACTGTATCCCATATCATTAAATGGAGACAGCCCTATACCACCTACTACGACCTAATTCATGAATCACAAATTGTAAAGGGGTGGCATATATGGTTTTATTTGTGACAGTATTGATGAACAGCTAGCATTTTGTGAAGGTTTATCATCTCTCAATACAAGTATTTGGTTGCTCCTTTTTCCCTGAAGAAGTGTCATTTCCCTATGCAGTCTTCAAAGAAAAGTGCCAGTTTTATGTGAGGTGTGACCAAATATGTAAAAAAAAACAAAAAAAAAACGCTTGTTTAGGACTTGATTTAAAATACAATAATCTAAGCATGGTCTGCTTTTATTAGTATATTTGCTCTAAGCCACAAAATGTTAACAAAATAAAGTCGGGTTTGGGAAGAATTAGAAATTTATTGCTGTTAAGAATTGGGAAAAAAATTTAAAATACTTTAAATTTGTTATATTAATTTGATATGTATATGTCTGATTGCCACTGGCACATAGATATTGTATGGACAGAAGTCAAGGTTTACAGGGTGTGGTTATTTTGTAGCAGTCAGTAAATCTGCCTAAAACCATTTGGGAAGATAGCAGAGTTAAATTTGCCATCCCCTGAAAATCTAGTGTCAAAGACTTGTCTTTTTTTTCCCACTTTTATTTATTTTTTTGTAAATGGTTAAATCTCATTGTTACACCATCATTATGCCTTGTATCTGTCTGCCAGGTGAAATGTCTTGAGTATGTTTACCTTGGGGTTGAAGGAATCTGCTTTTTTCTGCTCTTAATGTTTGTGTTTCTACTGCTGTTACAAATTTTACGTTTGTGAATTTTGCCATGTTAAATAAATACTGTCTATTTAATGTAATCGGTTTATCTGTCTTTTTTTTATTATTTAGCCATTGAGAAAAGATTGGGTATCAGTCACATTTTGAGAATAAACATTTTATTATATAGAAAAGGAAATTATTGCTCAATTGGACATATTCAAAAAGCAGATCCATTTTTAACCTTTAATATATAATCTTCAATTTAGAGTATCTCTTTCCATGTTTCAAAGGAAAAACTTGGGTAAAAACAGAGCTGGTTCATCCACAAGACAATCTAGGTAGGACCACATGGCTTGGTGGATTTCCATGCATGATTTGTTGAAACTATGCACCTGCTTGTCAATTCACAAAGAAGGTTGCACTTGTTGGAAGTTGGTGTCTGATCTGGCCATGTTACAGATAATACAAATGGTGAGGGGGGTGGTTTCTCTAAGCCTTTTGCAATTTTTTTACATGATTAAATAAAAGGGACGGGGGGAGCCAAGGCTGCTACCTTACTTAGTATTAGGAAAAAAAGTGAACCAAAAGGGTATATACCTCCTCTGTCACCAACCATTAATGGACTTTTAATGGCCCATCACAAGACACATAATTGAAATTTTATACGTTTATTACAATGAAATGACAGATACCACAATAAAATACTGGTTACAAAAGTAATGTCCCCAGAAGTCTAAAACACGTCAGTACCCAGTACTGGATTGAAAAGCAAAACGCCTATAGTATTTTACATATGTTGCACAAATTGTAAAAAGGCGGTGACATAAATGGGCTTGTCCAAACCAGATGTCACATTTTGCGATTTAATTGCTTTATCAGGACTAATGGGTATGAAGATAAAGTACATTTTGGTCACTCAGAAAGCACTGTGTCTGTCAGGTGGACACAGGGGCACATAGTATCATCAACCCCAAGGGGGCATACAAATCATACATGGTGGTATACAAATCAACTGAAGGAGTAGTACGTATTCAAAAGGTAATTATTGGTTGGCAGACTCCAAGATTTGCTAACTTAGAAGTGAAAACACTCCATAGATTAGGCAGATGGCCCCCACACATTTATAAATTAGGCCAACTGATGGAATGCTTAAAATGTAGCAAAGTTTCAAAAAACGCCCAGAGCGTTTTTGGATAGCCTACTTATCCAGGGTGTTCTGGATAGATTGCACGCTGGTAATTGCCTTTTTAATTCGTACTACTCCTTTGGTATGTATAGTTGGATGCTATCGTCATCCATAGACACTCTCTCTATATAAGACAATTTGGAGCATTTCCAATGTTGCTGACCTGGTTGATTTGTATATCACCATTTATGATTAGCCCTTGGGGTTGTCGAGCCTATGCGCTCCTATGTTTGCCTGCCAGACTCTGTTCATATGGTGCCTTCTACGCAGCCAAAACCTCATTTTCTTTCTTCATACCCTTTGGTCCTGATTAAGCAATTCCATTGCGAAATGCTTTGACATCTGGTTTTGGATAAACCCTTTTGTGACACCACCAATTTACAATTTGTACAAAATATGTGAAATACTATAGGTGTTTTGCTTTCCAATCCATTACTGGGTACTGTGTGTGTGTTGGATTTTTGTGGATTTCACTTTTGTTTCTGGTATTTTATTTTAGTATTACTTTTTATGCAAATTATAATAACCTTAAATTATAATTGAGTCTTGTGATGTGCCAATCAAGTCTGCTAGTGGTTGGTGGCAGAGGAGGGTATATGTCCTATCTGCTATTTTTTTTTCTATTTGATATTTGGATGTGGCATTTTGGAAGTCCCCATTGTGATCATGTAGAATTAGGTCAGTTAAGATAAAATCATTCTTTATATGACCTCTTAACTAGGCTTGGGATACATTCAATGGGATACATAATGATGAAAAAAAATACTTTCTCCAACAGTAATTTAGTTAAGAAATCAGCTGCCCGAAATTGTCAGCAACTATGATGGCCAGCATCAATAACCCTCTTCCTGTAAGCTCAGGATGTCATACACACCCTCAGAATGATCACACAGCCTGAGCTCAGTACGTCTGAGCTTTGCTCTGTTCAGAGGGCCAGGCCCTACCACCTTTTTTTTTTTTTTATTATGTAACTGTCAATGGACTGTCCTAAAGACTACAAGCAACATCATATGTTTAAAAAACAATAAAAAGGTCTGAGATGGGATTTAGAGAGAGCAATCCTATAGGCTACATAGGCTGAACTGGGATAAATAAAGGGGGCAAAAAGTGACTTAATACATGTTATAGATCAGGAGACTAGCTTCAAAATTTTTCCATGATTGCCAAATCTTGTCACAAATGGTGTTTATTTTTTTTGAATACCATGACAAAGTCAACCTTGTTAGATTGAGTCATTCAAACTAAATAAAAGGGTAGGGAGAGTGGACAGGCATTAAAAACACATTTTCGTGCATTTTGAAAGTGATGTATACTGTATATATTTTTTCCTATATTCTGTCCTAATGCCATTGTATGCTACCATGACAATATAAGCTTGTTGGTTTGCATCAGAGTTTAGCATTACCAAACATCACATTATACGATGACAAATTCTTTCACCACTGGTCCTTATAGCAGCATATAGAAAGGTTTGGGAGCTTAAAGTTACATTATATAGGGTTTCAGGCTTCATTTGTATTGGAGGCGCGGCATTGTTGCATGCACTGAAGCAATAATAGTTGAGGAAAAAAGCAGTGCTTGGCTTCCCAGATCGTCCCCTTTTGCGTCATGTTTGTGTTAAAACCGGTACACTTCTGATGGCTACACACCAGATAATTTTTAGGCAAATTTAAATTGCATTCAGCCAGCATTTAATTACAAACAACCAAACAGATTAATAAAATCTCACTACTTTTGACCGATTTGGTCACACTTCTGAAATCACTGAAACAAAATATTATGTTTAAATATGTCTAGAGGAAAGTGCATCGTCCTACAGATCACGAGAAATAGTCACGATGTGCTGTTAGCTTCAAATTTGTAAAATTCAACTTCTGAAGAATGGAACCCATTACATGCTCTTAGTACAAAGCAATTGGACTGCAAGTATAAAGCCAAAACAACCTCTTATAATGTCAAGCCCCAAAGTCTGCATTCCTGACAGATCTGCTATATTTCCAAGCAGAAGCTGACATTTAGCTCAGAGTATTTTTAAGGTATATCTGCAAATAGATGACACTATCAACAGGATGAGAAGATTTGAAGGATTTCAGAATGCACCCTTGAAATGTGAATTTATTTTAATGGTTTCCTGCAAGAGGTAAGAGGGAAAGTTGCAGGAAGTCCTTGGTTACTCTGACCTCTGTGAATCTAGAAAGGAATGATGCATTTCAGATTTAGTCTTTGTTTGTTGAACTACTTTACTGCAGCAATGAATTCATTTTCTGAAAGCTTTTCAATTTTACTGATGGACAACAAGGTCAGCAGCCTGATATCTCTACTTTGCACGTTCATCCTTCCTCACAAACCTCGTACACATTGATATCCATAATGGAACTACATGGTTCAAACACAATCTCTCCTATAACACTTTGTTCTAATTTACAGATATAGGACAGGATATATACTTGTATACTGCAAGACTTTGAAATTATAGAAATGTCCTAAAATAGGCCAATGGATCTTAAGTAAGCCTTATGAACAGAATCAAGGGTTTTCTGGTGAATTCATACCTAATTTAAATGTAATTGCAGATCAGTTATTCTGCATCTTATGGACTTTAATAGCGCAGGTTGTGATATACTGTATGTTGTAGTCCATGAAGTTAGTTTATGGCAGCAATTTAGTTTGGTTAAACTGATAAAATTTTGGTTGCTATGGATTTTTGTCAAGGATGTAGCAGGCATTTCTGCCTGTGGGAAGAAAATCTGACCCATGTGACAGGATTCAAAGTTGTCAGATTTCTGAGCGGTTCTCAAAAATGCGCATATACTGTATATTTTAATTACGTGTGTGTGTGTGTGTGTGTATGTATATATATATATATATATATATATATATATATATATATATGTGTGTGTATATATATATATATATATATATATATATATATATGTGTGTGTGTGTATATATATATATATATATATATATATATATATATATATATATATGTATATATATAATATGTATGTATATAAAAATAGGGAAGGTGGAGCGGTGAGGGCAGTTGCCGAGGCTAACCAATACACATAAACACCCAAAGAAATTGAATGGACTGTCTCGGTACTGATAAAATGACAAAATTGATATGATAAAGTGCAAATTTTTATTCTAGAACAATATACAAAAAGTTTTTTTAAAATGAATGTATGACAACATATAGCTAGTTTATTAGTTATATGTGGTGTATATGTTGTCATACATTCATTTTAAAAAACTTTTTGCATATTGTTCTAGAATAAAAATTTGCACTTTATCATATCAATTTTGTCATTGTATCAGTACTCAGCCTCGGCAACTGCCCATGCATCTCCACCTTCCCTATTTTTACATGTCAATTTGGATGATGGTACTATTATTCTGCAAACTAATGAATAATATGTGAGGCCATACTCAACATTTTAATATATATATATATATATATATATATATATATATATATATATATATATATATATATATATATATATAAAATATACACAGTACTGTGCAGAGGTCTTAGGCAGGTGTGGAGAAATGCTGTAATTGAAGAATGTGTTCAAAAAAGTATATTTTAATTGTTGTTTTGCTTTTATCAACTTACAAAATACAAAGTGAGCAAACAGAAGAAAAATTTAAATGAAATTAATATTTGGTGTGACTACCCTTTGGTCTAAAATCAGCATCAATTATTTTAGATACGCATCGTGCTTGAGCACACAGTTTTTGAAGGAACTTGGCAGGTAAGTTGTACCAAACATCTTAAGGAAGTAACCACAGATCTTTTGTAAATCAATTAACGAATAAAAAAAGGGTAACTGAACAGAAGGGAAATCCAGATCAAATTGATATTTAGTGTCACCAACATTTGCTTTCAAAATAACATCAATTATTCTAGGTCCACTTGCACACAGTTTTTGAAGGATTTCAGCAGGTAGCTTGTTCCAAACATCTAGGAGATCTAACCACAGATCTGTGGATGTAGGCTGCCTCAGATCCTTCTGTCACTTCATGTAATCTTAGAAAGACTCAATGTTGGGATCAGGGTTCTGTGGGAGCCAAACCATTACTACCAGGACTGCTTGTTCTTCTTTGCGCTGAACATAGTTCTTACTGACATTGGCTGTGTGTTTGGGGTCATTTTCCTGCTACAGAATACGTTTGGGGCAAATCACACCATGATGGTATGGCATTATTGATAAGTACCCCCCACAACTGTAATCTTTCGGTGCTGCTGGGTTAATTAGAGCCCCTGCCACTGAACCTATTAAAAACTGGTAACTATGTCCACCCTTTCCCACAACAACCCCCTCCTGCTCCAGTCATAAAAGCTGTACCGCACCACAATGAAATACACAATTCACTCAATGAATGGAAGAGGCAGGCCTTTCATTCATCCACCTGTGCTTAATTTATAGGTTCATAGTGCGTCTTTTATGAATGGAGTGAGGGGTGGCAGAAAGGGTGAGCAAAGTCCTCACTCTTGACAAGTCCCTGTGACAGGTTTAGCGACTCATATGAATGAAGATTTAAGCGAACCGCACAAGGATCGCTTTTTATCCAATTTAGGTACCATCTCTTGTTCTGATTTAAAAAAAAAATTAAAAGAGAAGTTCAGGAATACAGAAAAAATGTAAAAAGAAATCATACTCCCATAGATGGCTGCAGCACCATTCCCAGCTGCGGCTGTCCCCTGCCAGCTGTACACCAAGAATTGAGCGATGACTGTCGATTACCGACTCCCTGTTCTGCCCCTCCAGCACTCTCTGGAGTGCTGGGCTGTGGAGGGAGTTGCTGGTTTAGGCTCTCAGTTGCATGCTGAGAGGCTGAGCCAGCTGCCGGTGTAGGCATCTGGGTGGATCCCGACTATATGGTGGGGAACTTTTTTGAGCCTGGACCTGGTCTGTGACGTCAGCCGACAGTGGACTTTAGCCCGGGTCACACGAGGGCAGAGCGAACCGCACTCCTGTGATCCATAGAAGTACAGCCAAAAAAGCTTTGGCTATACTTCTCCTTTAACTAAACTTAAGTGACACTAAACAATATCCTTATTTTCTAAAAATAATCCATACACATCTATTACCTTTAAAGAGAATTTAACAGTTTGGAGTATGTTACACCTTACATCCTTATTTAAGGTATATTATGCTCCAGCACCTCCCTCTGCACCCCCTGACCTCCTCTCATGAGAGCAGGCATTGGTTTCTCTTTTCCTTCACCTGTCACATTTAGAATCGGTGTACTTTCTGGTTCCACCATTAAACTATGTTTCTTAATGTGTGTTTCTGCCTCCTTGCAATGTCCTTCATATCCTCCTGTACCTCTCCTTTTCACCCTCACATTTGTTTGGAACAAACCATACATGTTTGTTTTGGTCACATGCACTGCTGCATGTACACTTTACATCCCATAGTCCCTTGTCCTTCTCAAAAGTAAGCAAGAAAGGGTAGCTGTGTTACTACATACAGAGAGAGCATGGAGAACAAACGTAACCACCCATTAACAAGAAGTCCGATCACAGCAGCAAAAACAAAGGGATTTGGAGGAGGCTAAGAGCAATTAAAGGTACTTTTTAAAGTTAAAAATACATACATGAATATAAATTTTCTTTTCAGACCAGGGTTTGTCACTTTAAGCTTTAAAGTGCTCAACCTGGAAAATCCATGCTGCATGCCCAGCTTTAAAGGGTGCAGACTACCCATAGACATGTTCCCAGTTGGCCAGATCAAACAATGGCGATTTCATATTTTTGGGTACCTTCATTTTATAGTGTCAATAACTGTGACCCATAGAAAGTGTTAACAAACCATGTGGTGTGATGTGTTGATACCTTCTATTTTGAGGAGACAATTTTTTGCAGTTAAAGGAAAAGTTCACTTTTTTAGGATAAAATAACTGCACAATGAGCGCTTATTATTTTTTGTAGCAGGAACCTCTAAAGCATTGCACCAGCAATCAGCAATTTTCTGATGCCATGCAGATCTCCTGCACACCGTGAGTGTATATGCTTGCCCATTCATCCCAGACGGGTAAGCCGATACTTCCTGACAAGAAGACTCAATGAACTTCATTTGTTGAGAACTACAAGCCAACAGCCTCGAAGGATGCCGGGGCTTGTAATTCATTCAGACATGGAGCTGTGTGTCTGAATGACGCAGCCGTGAGTCCTGCACGGCCGCTCTATTTTCAAATAGTGGCAGCTAGTATGGAGGAACTTCTCCCCGTACTGCTGCCACAGGGGTGGGCGCAGCAGGCAGCTGCAGCCCTGGGAACATATTCCACCCTAAAATTGGACGTAACATGTTCCCAAAGGTGAATTTAGCCTTTAATTATATGTATGCTTGTGTTTAGAGTGAAGATGCCTGAACTGCCTTTTCAAGGGAGGCGTCTACAGACTAAGCAAAGTTATGCAGAAATAGAATATTCTGAGGAATTCTCATCATATGTCTGAATTGCCCGGTCTGTTTTAACTTCTATAATAAGAGCCTTTATAGCATGCTTTGTTCAATGTGTTGCTTGAACCCAAAGGAGCTAGGCATGCACAGTACATGTTTCAAGCTGTATAGATGCCACTTACAAAAAAGGTTCACAAGTGACACCTTGACAAAATCTCTGCAAGGAAGAAATGTAGACATGATGTTTCTGCAAATTTGAAACTACATTTACAAGGCTTTAGAAATAATAAAAGATTGCAGCTTTTGCACAGAGATGTAAACCTTCATTTACAGGGTACTTCTGTATGTGCCTTAATGTAGGTTTACTTGGTGAATAGTGATTAAAAATACAGGAAATATGTTACATATTGTATTTCTCAGTTTAAAAAAAACAAAAAGCAACATACGTTTGTATTGTGTGACACTGGCTGGCAGTTTAATGGATGCTGTATGTGTGTTTCCTAGGTTTCTGACCTGCACATAATAAGGGGCTCCAGGATTTGTGTCTGTTAATGGAGAAAACAAATGTTTAGTTTTCTCATATCTTAAAGTGGCTCTAAAGGTAAAATGCATTAAGATAAATGAAACCCCCCCCCCAATACTTACCTGATCCCATTCTTGATCCAACACTGTTGCCAAGAGCAGCGGCTCTCTCCCTCCTCACAGGGCAGGCTAGATTGATAGCAGCGGGACCCATTGGCTCCTGGTGCTCTCAGTCAAATCCAGTGAAGAGGAAAATAAAATACCGTAGTTCATTGTAAAATAGTTTAAATAAACAGAATAAAATAAGGCTCTATATCAATTGAATAAAATAAAAACATTTATTTATATTATAAAATAAAATAAAAACATTATAAAAAATGTTGTATACCAACAGTGCTAATACTCTGTCCAAAAAGGTCAACCATGTGCTCAGGTGGCACTATGGTGTTTTAAATGCACTTTAGTCAGAGTATATACGATTGCCACTAAAGACTACCCTGTAAAGGAAACATACAAGTCTTTAGTAATGATTACCATATTTAGTATTTGTATTAGTATGTTACTAGTGGGCTTACTGCTCACATATATGTTCTGACTTCAAAGACAAGTACATCTGCTGCTTACCGTAAGGTGTGTATGTGTACATATATATATATATATATATATATATAGATATATATATATATACATGTTTCTATGTTACCAAAAGTATTGGGACACCTGCCTTTACACAAACTTAAATGACATCCCAGTCTTAGTCCGTAGGGTTCAATATTGAGTTGGCCCACCCTTTGCAGCTAAAACAGCTTCAACTCTTCTTGAAAGACTGTCCACAAGGTTTAGGAGGGTGTCTATGGGAATGTTTGACCATTCTTCCAGAAGTGCATTTGTGAGGACAGGCACTGATGTGGACGAGAAGGCCTGGCTCGCTGTCTCCACTCTAATTCATCCCAAAGGTGTTCTATCGGGATGTGGTCAGGACTCTATGTAGGCCAGTCAAGTTCCTACCCCCCAAACTCGCTCACCCATGTCGTTATGGACTTTGCTTTGTGCACTTGTCCCAATCATTTGGTGGAGGGGGGACTATGTTGTGGGGTTGTTTTTCAGGGGTTGGGCTTGGCCCTCTAGTTCCAGTGAAAGGAACCCTTAAGGCATCAACATACCAAGACATTTTTGACAATTTCATGCACCCAACTTTGTGGGAACAGTTTGGGGATGGTCCCTTTCTGTTCCAACATGACTGTGCACAAAGCATAACATGGACGTGTGAATTTGGCATGGAGGAACTTTACTAGCCTGCACAGAGTCCTGACCGCAACCTGATAGAACACCTTTGGGATGAATTAAAGCAGAGACTGCGATCCAGGCCTTTTTGTCCAACATCAGCTCCTGACCTCACAAATGCGCTTCTGGAAGAATGGTCAAACATTCCCATAGACACACTCCTAAACCTTGTGGACAGCCTTTCAATAAAAGTTGAAGTTCTTTTTTATACTGGGAAAGATGATGTTACGCCAAGTAAATTGATACCCAACATGTCACACTTCAAAATTGCGCCCACTTGTGGAATGGCGACAAACTTTTACCCTTAAGAATCTCCATAGGCATTGTTTAAAAAATCCTATAGGTTGCATGTTTTGAGTTACAGAGGAGGTCTAGGGCTAGAATTATTGCTCCTGCTCTAACGATCGTGGATATACCTCACATGTATGGTTTGAACACCGTTTACATATGTGGGCGCTACTCACATATGCGTTCGCTTCTCCACGTGAGCTCGACGGGACAGAGCGCGTTAAAAAAAAAAACTTTTCTTATTTATTTTACTTTTTCTTCTTTTTTTTTTACACTGTTCTTTTAAAAAAATGTCACTTTTATTCCTATTACAAGGAATGTAAACATGCCTTGTAATAGAAAAAAAAGCATGACAGGACCTCTTAAATATGAGCTCTGGGGTCAAAAAGAAACTAAAATGCAATAAAAAATAAAAATGTTGTTTGAAGAAAAAAGTAAAAAAAGTCCCTTTAAGAGCTATGGGCAGAAGTGACGTTTTGATGTCGCTTCCGCCCTGCAATGGTATGGAGCCGGGGGGGGGGGGGGGGGCATCTTACCCTCACTCAGCTCCATACCACATAGGGAGAAAGATCCGATCACCTCCGCCGCTGTCGGCGGCTCCGGTGAGCGCAGTGGGAGGGGGGCCCATCTCCCACTACCAATAAAAGTGATCTTGCAGCGAATCCACCGCAGAGACCACATTTATCTGAAAGCCAACTGCCTGCTGAAGCTAGCTGCTGCCATAACAACGATATTCCACTTCAAACAGCCAACGTATAATGAGGGCGGCCGGTTGGCAAGTGGTTAAAGTTCATGTTCGTGTAAAGGCAGGCTTCCCAATACTTTTGGTAATATAGTGTATATACAAAATAAATTGTGGAATTTATTGCAAACTTATAGCAAACCATTAAATACCCTTACCACCTCTAAAATGCTCACAGACTTGTTTTCGATATGCAATAAATTGCACTATTTATCTTGCTCCTCATGATTAGCCCTGATGTGTGCTAGAACCCCTTCATGAGTTTTTGTATATATGTGTGTGTGTGTGTATATATATATATAATAATATAATATAATTAGAAATGGCAACCATCAAAGTCTCAAATTTTTTCAGCACAGCACTCATCTGCTTATATTTCATATGCCTATATTTTTACAGCAACAGATGGTGTGACATTTTTGATGTATGTTTTCTGTTTGTTAACATGTTGTAGAGATAACTGAACAACCAAAACATCAACAAATAATTCCACTTCAGACTGGGAAAAAGTTACATTTGCTAAACATTCATTTCTGACCCTTGGCTTAATTTAATAGCAAATTTTCATCTATTTCTAATCACAAAAAAATCAAAGCAGAACAAAGCGTTTTTGATAATGGAATTCAACATCAGATGTTCCAGGTTCTGCACGCTGATTTTCCTTGAAGGATTGTAATACAAAATAAAGAAAAATCATTTTATAGCAGAGCAACAGATAAAATTGAAATTATTTGGAACAAAATGTCAGGAACCACTCTATATTTATGTAGACATCCAAACAAGAAAATCAAATTATTATTTCTCTCTCATTCACTGGGGGACACAGCTTTGCTTTAGATCATCGCCTGAGTATAGTACCATCAGGGCCGTCTTTAAGGCAGGGCAAAAGGGGCAGCTGCCCTGGGCCCTGTCATTGTTGGAGGGCCCAAAGCAGCTACCTCATACTTGCCAATTATCCCAGTTTAAATTCCTTTGTTCCTTGAAGTTTTAGCCCCTTGCTGTGTCCTGATATCTCAGTGTGAAGTCCTGCTACTAATGCTGCCCAACTCTGCCCTATTGTGTACAGATGACTCACCTGCAGACCCCGTGTTTACATGTAAATAACCAACATTCATATGTAAATAGCTGCATCCGGCAGCATAGATATGTAAAAAAAGGCGGCATTCATATGTATATCATGCCCCCTGCAGTGAGGAGATGATGTGCTGTAACCTCTAGCAACAAATCAGTGAGCAGTATTACTGTACAGTAATCTCTAGCAACCAATCAACAAGCAGAAATCATGTGCTGTAACATCTAGCAACAAATCAGTGATCCGTAATGTGTGATATAACCTCTAGCAACCAGTAAGTAAGGGTAATGATACACTGTAACCTCTGGCAACCAATTGCAATCGCTTCCTGATCTGATACGGTGAACTGATTTTAAGACTAGCTGCTATTTATTGTATGTCTCAGAGCAGGTGGAGAGCGAAACTGTATGGGGGGCCCAAGAAAATGTTTGCCCAGGGTCCAATCAATATTAAAGACGGCCCTGAGTACCATTTGTAGGAGTACCCATGCCCCTGGGCAAAAAGCCCATTACTGTGGAACAAACTTCATTATTAGCTTAGCACCTAGAAGTTAGGACAGAAGTTTCCTCTTTCCTCCAAACTCCCTTGGTTTTTTTCAAGAATATTGCTGATTGTGTAACTGGCCAAATAATATAGGTCCTGGTAATCTCCTAAATTCTAGCCATGGGCTGTATGAAGTTCCTTGCTCTGTGTGGGTTTTGCTGCGACAAGCCAGGTTAGAGCAACCTGTGGAGATTTGCTCCAGGGGATGCAAATGACCAGTCGACCTCAGACTGTGCTGTCACCACATTCCCCTCAGGCGAGCAGCACTCCTTCAAACAGTATCAAAGTTCTGAATGTTAATCCAAACCTTATTGAAGTCAATAGGAGCCAAAACTTTGAAATCAGTTCTAGTCATTTTTCAGGCCAATAGGCAAGGGATTGTCAAACAAAGGGCATGGAGCGTGGGGCGTTGCCCTGGGGGACATGTCCCAACGCAATAAAGTTTTTTAATTGAAATTCTGTTTGGTCCGGAGCAGCAATTTTATTGATGCTTAAAGTAAAGCATTAAAAATGCATAATACCCTTTGATAATTTGCTTAGGGGGGGTGCCTTTTTTTTTTACCTGCCAAGGCCATATTTGGTCAGTGCTGTCAACTACTATCACTGCTTCTTTTTTTGCATTCATCTATCAGCCATTAACCCCCAGATGACAGATGAATAGGTCTTTGTCTCCCTAACAACTATCTCGAGCAGAAAACAGTCACGTTTAGCAGTGGTAGTAATACTGCTGCTAAATTCATCACTTCTTGCTTCAGTGGAGATTCAGAGGGGGGAAAACACCCCATTTAGTTTGGCTATTCACCAAACATGCAAAGCTTTGAGAAAATGCAGGCTCAATCCAACCCAAAGCCTCATCCCTGCTCCCATTGGAGCCTCATCATCCTGACTTGGGCAGCAGTATGTTAAATTAAGGGTTCCTTCATTTTCTTCCCTCTTTGTCTACTGGTGTGCGGTGCTTCTTCTGGGGGAGGGGGGGGCAATATGGGGGCTATGCCTAAAATCCTTGTCTCTCAGGGGACTTTTTGTCTGCTACTACTACCCTTATGGGAACTGAGGAGGATCTATGGGGACATTAGAGTATGTAAAGTGCTTTAGCAGTCTTGCGGCTCAGGAAACATCTGGGAGCACTTCCTTTATTAAGAAGTATCTGCCTGAGCTTTAGCAGCTTACTGCTGTATGAGCAGTGGATGCAGAAGCAGGGGCTAGCTGTTAACTTAGGTCCTGGCTTCAGTTGCAGCCTAGGCCAGAAACGGTTGTGGCCACACATAGTAACGGCAAATTTCCCTATTGCCGCAGGAACAAACCTTGGGAGAAAGGGGCCTTCCCTTGCAAGTGCACTTGTTGGGAATGGAGCAAGTATTGAAAGGACAGAAAGCCGGAAAGATATTGGGACCAACTGCTGTGAATGGGAAAAAAGGGAAGTAAGTGCACATTTTGTTAGTCAGTCACCCCAGACTGTTGCAAACTCAACAGGTGGTTGCCGGGGGGGCAACATGTGAGAGAGGGGAGATCAGGCCTCTGCAGAAGGCCCACAGGACATGGATTTCTTCCTCTGCCCTTTTGGTATGACAATGCATTACACTGTGGAAGATCCATTTTGTAATGCCTGCAAACCACCACCAGTAGCCACCCTCTTATCTTGTGGTTCTCTAATGCCAGCTTCCAGTATTCCAGTATATATGAGTCATTCTCTTCCCTGTACTCCCTATCGTCCATTTAGAAGGTTTTGTTTCAGGGGCAGAATGTGCTTTTTTGCCATGGGTGAAAAAGAAGCAACCCCCCACTGTGCCCTCAAAGAATTCCGGAGGCAGTGTGCACAGTCTCAGCACTTAATGAGGAGTCGGATGCAGGTTCAGCCTCCTCCAGGAACAGCGACAAAGTGTTCTCATCTACTTTACCCCAGGAGAAGGAATTGGTGTTGGCATAGATTAAAATTACCAAGCCTTACAAATCATCGATCCTCTAATCATTCGCCATCCATCACTCTGTCAGAACCAAAGACCCCTTGTTTTTCAAACCCCACATAACTACCAAATGAGACATCAATTTCACCAGTTCGTAAATCTTTTTTAGACCTTTAAAAAAAAAATCACATTTTCACATACAGTTTATCAAACCATTCAGAGGCCTACAATGAAAATCACTAAAAGTTTTTCCAACCCCAGAAAGTGCAAAACCTAGAGAAACTTAAATAAAGAAAACATAAAGGCAGGTCCAGAAATAAGAAAAAAAGGGCAAGATCAAAAAAATCTGTATCTTCAGTTTGTTCCCATACTAATTAACTGTAGATGAAGAAAAACGTCAGGGCATTTTGCTATTAAGGAAATTGGAAAAAAGACATTAAAGATAAAAGGTCACAAATATATTTACAAATTACATTGACTTGACATATTAGTCTCTGGTAGATGATAACCCTGAAATAGAGGAATTTCACAACAAAATCACCTCCACAGCTCTAAAAAAATAAATTCATAGCATAGAAAATTTAAACATACTTATGAAAGGCACATCTACACAATTGTCCACAATCTTCCAACCAGAGAATGTGTAATCTCTTCAATAAAATCCAGACATAATCATGAACAGTACTGAAAAGGCATTGTTCTACAAAACAGAGATGACTATATAAAAGTTCATAAAGTATTAAATGATACCACCTACCACCAAAAACTAAAGAGACTACAAATCCCTCAACTAAGATTTTGTTAAAAACATCATCACCAAAACAGAGAAAGATTTTCTAAGAATTACCCATCCTTCTCAACCCTTCTACAATTCCCCTAAAATCCATAAAACTCTGAAAGACCATCAAATTATATCAGGAATTGGCTCATTCGCCAGCAACCTATCAAAATTCATAGATATTCTCTTTCAACAATGTCACGAGCTACCGTCCTATTTACATGACTCATGTCACTTACTTAAGCCGGCCATTGTATTCTGCCAACAGGGAAGGCTCCCCTTTGGCAGAATACAATAGCTCAGCAAGAGGGATTCCCCCATCCACAACAAATGTGTGGATGAGGGAATCGGTTATTTTTTTTTTCCACTCAATCCCCTGGTTTTACAAAAAAACAAAAATAATAATGTATGGGCTGCCTAAGTTTATGCACCACTGTACAATGGAAGGATTCCTACCGCATTGTCTGAAAGCTGTACCCAACTACCTTTCCACAGACCTTCTAATGCCAATAAAACAACAAAAATGCATCCTGGACAGCATTACATTCTTTCACATGCATAACATATTTTATTTCAACCAATGACATTACCTACAGAAAAGAGGGACAGCCATGAGAGCCACATTTGCACCTAGATAGCACACCATTTAGCAACCAACAATGAATTATCCTCCACAGTGTATCAATCTGTTAGTATAGTAATTTTAACTACTTAACGACCGTGCCATAGCCGAATGATGGCTACAGCGCGGCTCCATAACTCTGGGAGGGCATACATTGATGGGAATATCCGCAGGACCTGGCGTATCACGGTAAATGGCCGCTGACAGTGGCAGTTTACCATGTGATCGCTCCATCAAATGAACCGGTGCATGTCCGGTTCCTCTCTCCCCTCTCTGTACAGTTCGGAGGGGAGAGATCAGATGCTGCTGTGGGCTGGATGTGTAGTGCCCACAATACTGATTTGTGCCCACTCCACAAGAAAAAAATCTCTCCTGCGCTCAGGTGTCCATGAACTGGATATGTGCTGCAGCCACCTAGAGAAGTAATGCCTAGCGTCTTGCAGCCCTCATTTGAACAATGGGTATTCAATCAAGGGATTGCCCGCTTAGGCTCTGAAGAAAGGGGTGCTCCCCCGAAACACGTAAGCCATTGGCCATTTGCACCGGTCCGATCCTCTCGGCAACAGGTCCTGGGGTGTCGATCTACAGAAACAGTGCTTTTGCGCCCTTTTGAAAGCTATCTTTATTAGCTCGTTTGTGAGTATAATTTTTACTGTTTTTATGCTGCATTAAAGTTTATCAGTGGTAATGCACTAGGTTGGTGCGCCCTCTTTCTTTTCTGATTTGTGCCCACTCCAGCCATCCATCCACCCACAGCCAGCCATCCATGCTTAGCCATCCATCCATCCATTCTCAGCCATCCATCCATCCATACTCAGCCAGCCATCCATTCTCAGCCAGCCATCCATCCATGCTCATCCATCCATCCATGCTCACCCAGCCATCCATACTCAGCAATACTCATCCATGCTCAGCCATCCATCCCTAATGAGCAATACTCATCCATCCATCCATACTCAGCAATACTCATCCAGTATTATTATTATACAGGATTTCCATCATCCATGCTCAGCCATCCCATCCACCCCCATCCATAATCAGCCATACCCAGCAATACTCAGCTGTACCCAGCCATCCCATCCATACCCAGCCATATCCAGCCATCCCATCCGTACCCGGTGGTACTCAGCCGTACCCAGCCATACTCATTCATGCTTAGTCATCCCATCCATACTCATTCATGCTCAGTCATCCCATCCATACTCAGCCATCCCCATCAATGGCTCATCCATCCCCATTCATGCTTATCCATGCCACATCAGTTCTCATCCATGCCACATCCATGCCACTAGAGTGCCCCACAAAAGTGTAATAGGTAGTCAAATTAGATTTGACATTTATGCCCCTAGAACGCCTGATGCCCCTCCCTGCATGTTGGGCCTCTCTATGTGGCCAGGCTGTGTAAAAGTCTCACACATGTGGTATCGCCGTACTCGGGAGGAGTAGGAGAATCTATTCTGGGGTGTAATTTTTGGTATGTACATGCTATGTGTTAGAAATATTGTATAAATGGACAACTTTGTGTAAAAAAAATGTGTTTTCATTTTCCTTACACATTTTCCAAAAACTTGTAGAAAAAAATGTTCAAAACACTCATTATGCCTCATAGATTATACATTGGGTTGTTTTCTTTCCAAATTGGGTCATTTGTGGGGCGTTTCCATTGTCCTGGTGCTCCAGGGCCTTCAAAAGTGTAAGAGGTAGTCAAGAAATGATATGTATAATTTATGCTCCAAGAACGCCTAATGGTGCTCCCTGCATGTTGGGCCTCTGTATGTGAATACCCTGTGTAAAAGTCTCACACATGTGGTAACGCT
This sequence comes from Lithobates clamitans, assembly GCA_037952925.1. Taxonomy (NCBI): domain Eukaryota; kingdom Metazoa; phylum Chordata; class Amphibia; order Anura; family Ranidae; genus Lithobates; species Lithobates clamitans. The sequence goes on along the minus strand of JBBGZY010000213.1, from coordinate 2,479,248 downwards.
GTACTCAGGAGGAGTAGTAGAATTTGTTTTGGGATGTAATTTGTGCTATGCATATGCTGTGTGTGAGAAATAACTTGTTAATATAACAATTTTGTGAAAAAAAAATAAAAAAAAATCTTGATTTTTTATGTGTAAAGAAGCTTAACTTGAAAAAATAAGAAGTGTAACTGGGGTTCCCAGATAGCATTTTTGCTATGTGGTGTGCTTACCCTATATTTTAAAATGAGCCCCTAGGCCCCAATATTATTTTTTTCTGTAATATTATCTTCTCCTAGAGATTCATTAACCACTTGCCGCCCGCCCACCGTCAAATGACGGCGGGGCGGCTCTAGTTCTGTGTGAACGTCATATGACGGCTTCCCAAAATGGGCGCGCAGTGCGGCCATGGCAGCCGTGCTATGTTGCTAGGACATGACGCGACCCCGATCTCTGTAAAGAGCCGCGGCCGCAGCTCTTTAACCATGTGATCGGCTGTGTCCAATCACAGCCAGTCACATGTAAAAATGGAGGCGCTGGTAATCAGCTCTCTTTGCCTCACACTGACGACTAGGAATATAATCAGGACACTGATATAATCAGGACAACACAGTTTTAAATGACTTTTTTGCCTTTACAAATGTCATTTTGCTGTACTATTGTTCTAAACATGGGAAAACTGTGCCACTTTACAGGCATACTATAGACACCCCCTAGGCATGATGTTTAAAGGAATATTTCATTTTAATTGTTTCACTTTAAGCATTTTTAAAATCACTGCTCCTGAAAAAACGTTAGTTTTTTAAAACTTTTTCTTGCATTGATACATGTCCCCTGGGGCAGGACCCGGGTCCCCAAACACTTTTTTATGGCAATAACTTGCATATAAGTCTTTAAAAGTAGCACTTTTGATTTTTCACGTTCGTGTCCCATAGACTTTAACGATGTTCGCGTGTTCAAACTAATTTTTTGCCTGTTCGCATGTTCTGCCTGTCAGTTTCGGGTGGACGGCCATGTCTTGGTAGGTTTGCAGTTGTGCCATACTCGTTCCATTTTTGGATTATGGATTGAACAGTGCTCCTTGAGATGTTTAAAGCTTGGGATATAACCTAACCCTGCTTTAAACTTCTCCACAACTTTATCTGTGACCTGTCTGGTGTGTTCCTTGGCCTTCATGATGCTGTTTGTTCACTAAGTTTTTCTATCAAACCTATGAAGGATTCACAGAACAGCTGTATTTATACTGAGATTAAATTACAAACAGTTGGAAGCTATTTACTAATTGACTAGGTGACTTCTGAAGGCAATTAGTTCCATTAGATTTTAGCTAGGGGTAACAGAGTAAAGGGGGATGAATAAAAATGCACAACACACTTTTCCGATATTAATTTTTAAAACATTTGGAAAATCTATTATCATTTTCTTGCCACTTTGAGTTAGTCTATCAATTAAAATCCCAACAAAATATATTTACGCTTTTGGCTGTAACATGACAAAATATGGAAAATTTCAAGGGGTATGAATACTTTTTCAAGGCACTGTATATGTTTGCACATCACTTTTGATATTCGGGTGATACATAGGTTCAGCTCTTTGAACTCATTACACTTCAGCTCAGAAACACACTTTTGTTTAAAAAAACTTTATGTAGAATCATGCCTTTTATTACATAACCATATATTGATATGATCTAAAAATCATTACAAAGGTTTTAATTTCCCTTTAAACAATATTCAAATCCAATGTATAATAATGTATGCAAATTTTAGCTCCCTATTCTATGGGTCACTTGATCATTTCTCTAGCAGAAATAATTCATCCGCAGTAAAAACCTATTATGGATGTGACATTACCCGGGCTGTCTGGCTTGTATGGGGGCTTTCAGGTGGCACAAGACATGACGTGTGCATAAAACCGTAATGTGTGCATGAGCCCTAAAATAATGAAAGCTATTTTTAAACTGTAACATTAAATATTCGAATGGAAACAGGCACATTTTTAATGAGCCATTTCTTTCTTCAGCCAAAACATATGCTACTCTATGAAATTACACTATCAGGCTTGCTTAGAATGCATTAGTCATTTATTTGAAAGCATGTTTCATAGCCCCAAAAGCATTGCTGTTTACCATTACCAGTGCATATTTCCGTAACAGGAATCTGAGACTCTATGAAATTATATGACAAACCCTCAAGGGACAGGATGATTTGATGTGTGCTGCTGACTGGAAGGTTAATTGAGCAATAGGTTAAAGCACACAAAAGGATTTATGAGGGTTCTATGGAGAGTGAGTGAACATTTATTTAAGTGTTGAGAGAGCAATCAGGCAACATTTAGCCTTTTAGTGCAATGTAGTCCCCAGTTGTACAAAATGAAATGAAATATTGTATGCACACCAGGAACAGACAGTATAGAGCTCTGAATACTACAAGTGGTTAAAAAAAAACTAACTTGTGGAAATGTTAATGATAGCTCTTCATGATCCAGTTGTATAATTGCTCTAATTAGCTAATTATCTGAAAATCATTATTTCTCTTGGACAGCTGTGTAGACACATTGGTACGTTAACTCCCCTCAGTCCACATTGCATAAAAACAGTTCATTACTGCACTTCCTAAGTGAAGACAGTGTTGATGGATTGAGCAGAACACATATGCTCCATATGTCTATTAGACCAAACACATATCTACGTTACAAGAATTTCAATCTGAATCTTTCTTCTGGAACTAGAACCAACAGTTTGGATTCATGCAGTACTCATTATACAAAAGCCCTGAAACAGCACATTTATGTTCTCCTGGGAAAAATTAAGGAAAATGTAGTCTTTGCAGCTGACTTTCACTTTATTTGTTGGTGCATTTATTTTTTTGATAATCAACAAACAAGAAGTGCTGGTTTTAGCATTTTCTGGAATGTTCATAGACATCAACGACACTAGAGAGATCCAGTTAATAGTCTAATGCCGCGGACACACGATTGGACTTCTCGTCGGAAAAGGATGTGACGGCTTTTCCGACGGGATTCCGCTCAAGCTTGCCCTGCATACACATGGTCACGCAAAAGTTTGCTGAACTTACGACCGTCAAGAACGCGGTGACGTACAACATTACGTCGAGCCGAGAAAATGAAGTTCAATGCTTCTGAGCATGCGTCGAATTGTTTCCGAGAATGCGTAAGAATTTTGCGCGTCAGAATTGCCACAGACTATCGCATTTTCAGATAGGAACTTTTCCCGACCGAAAATTTGAGAACATGCTCTCAATCTTTTGCTGGCTGGAATTCGGCCAGCAAAAGTCCGATGGAGCATACACACGGTCACATTTTCCGCCGAAAAACTCTCATCGGTCTTTTGCGGGCCGAAAATCCAATTTTGTGTTCGCGGCATTAGGCTGGGTTCACACTATCTTTGCATGCGGCTCACAGCAGGGGAGCAGTGCATCCCCATTCACCGTTTCAGGTCCGATTTCAGTCCAAATTTTTGTCTGAATTCAGAACTGTAATGGACCAAAAAGACGCGCAGGGCTCCTGTGCAATATCGCACTGGAGCCGCAGCAGAGATATGTGAGCCGGCTCCAGAGAGCCGGTCAAAATCTCCTGCTATTGCAATAGTGTGAACCCAGCCTTAGCGTAATCCCAAAATAAATGTGTTGTGACCTTCTTTGAACCATATTTCCCTCCAAAGCTAGAAGGCAATGCAATAGAGGCATTAAACAAGCTTTTCTATGATCATCGCAATTGGATATATGAATATAAAAATTGTCCTAAGCATGCTTTCTGGAATTGTAGTGCACGTAGAATCCATAAAACATTTACAATTATTTAATAAATGTAATTAACTGATTTGATCATGTGTACTGAACTTTTATTACAAAATCATTCATAAGTGTATCACGATTTCCCAGTCTCTGCAAAAGGAAATCTTTTATGTCACATATATTTTCTAGGACTACATAATCTAAAACCACCTGGGTAACTGTTTTGATAACTACTTATATGATCGGTTAGGCCACATTTACCCCAAGTGAGTGATCTGGAAATAAATAGATGTAGCATATGTTTGGATATGTATTTACTACAAATAGGGCAACTGAACCTAAATGCAAGTTTCCTTTAACAAATATTATTAATAGCACAATATATGATACATGTATAGGATACAAAAATATGAATATTAGAGCTAGAGATCAGTTTGTGGCACAGCTGTTGCAGGGCAGGTTGAACCCCTATGCAATTAGCGGACATCCTGCTGTTGCAAAACTACAAGTCCCATCATACTCTGCCTGTGGGTGTCATGCTTGTGGCTGTCAGAGTCTTGCTATGCCTCATGGGACTTGTAGTTCTGCAACAGCTGGAGGTCCATTAATTGCATATCCCTGCCCTAGAGCATCTCTAGCATATCCAGTATAGGAGCACTGCTCCATTTAAGGCTATGAGGAGCTACTGCACAGGCTCAGGCAATGCTGGAGGAGATTTCTGTGCCAAGAATGTAAAATAATGTGGGAGGCTGCTGCTTTCACAGAGAACTAAGTTTGTATCGCCGATGGGGGCTCTAACTCATATTAGGGTTCTAGGGAGGGGAGCTCAGTGTTTTGTAAGAAAAATGTAGTTGTACTTGAAGCAAGTACTTTCTTTAGAATAATCACAGAACAGTGTTTGGATTCCTCTTTGCATATAGTACCACTCTCTTTAAGTTGTATGTAAACTCCAACTTCTTTAATTGGATTCATTTTGGTTTGTTAATGTTAACTAACCCAACGTGCATGTTTTATCGTCTTACCATTACGCAAGCTGTGCCATGCACAATCCTGCCTTCTGTAAGCAGAAAAAAAAGAAGACTTGGGACTGGAGCAATACATGACTGTGGTTTTAGTTGAGTAAAAAGGGCGTTGAGTTTTTCCTTTTTTTATAATGCCTGTGAGCAGTTAAAGTGTGTGAATGTGAGTGTGTGAGAGAGAGGGGATAGGGGAAACCTAGAGATCAGCTTTAAATAAGTCATTGCAAGTTTTAAATACCAAACATGTTAAACTTACCTGCTCTGTACAGTGGTTTTGCACAGATCCCCCTCTTCTTGGGCCCTTCTTTGGAGCTCCTGGCCCCTCCCTCCTGTTGAGTGCCCCCACAGCAAACAGCTTGCTATGGGGCACCCAAGCCATTCAGACACGGACCCGTGGCCTGGCCCCACCCCCTTCTCTCTCTTCATTGGCTCACATTACATTACTGTATGAAATTATTTCACATCCCTTTTGTCCCTAGTGGTTTCTCCAGTGCCCTGCATGCAGTTTTTATTATAAAAACTGTTCTTTCTGCCTGGAAACTGGAGATTGTCCATATCAACCAAAACCGTCCCTTTACATCAAAAGGGGTTTTAGACCAGCTAGAAAACAGCAATAATAAATTAGAATCATTTGCAGAATTGAGTGATAGTGATTTGTGGGGAGATCCATCATCAAACATTGAAAAGTAATGACAGCGACAATTCTGCAACTGAGCAAATTTCAGTGTTTTTGATTTGATTACATTATTGAATAATTTTTATTATTATTATAGTATTATTGGTATAATTATTTATAGTTATTTATTATATTATAATTTATGATTTTGTGTTTCAAACATTATCATACCCGAGATGTCTACTAGACTCTGGTTTGGACAGATTTAACTGAGTTATTCCTAAGAATTACAGGCCTACAATATAAAAAACGCCAAATTTCCATGCAAAATAATTGTACCGCTTTCACGAAAATATGAAATAATCATACCACCAGGGAGGTTAAAGAACCTGTGGATGTGTTTTGTTTATTGATAAATGGCAGCAATAACTACAGCAATACCTTGATAAAAAATTAAAGCAAATAGGCTTTGTTTATGGTAGACATTTGAAGGTGTGGAGAGTCAGTCTAGGACAGGGTTGAGAGTGGGGTTCATTGTAGAGGTGAAGAGAGAGGTGGGGTGGTTGGTGTCTGGAGAGAGGAGACCTGTGTGCAGCCTGGACCTCACTGAAAGAGTCACTTGACTGATTGTTGGCTCACACTGGAAGGAGGTGCATTAAACCAGTGTTCTGTGGGCGTTTCCCACACTATGTTCCAAAAGCACTGGGTGTGCAATCCACTACGGGTGTCAATAGGTTCTTAACGACACCCAAAGTGCAGGTTCAGCAGGATCATGATTAGCAAACACTGCCCATGCGCAGATCGTTGGAGGTCGAGCAAAATTATAGAAACCGCCATGTTGGTACACCTAAAATATTTCTGATTCCCTGTCCTATTGGTACATTTGGGTAAACAGCATCCGCTTACTGGATCGTCGGAGGTCAAGAAAAATGATAGAACACCGCCATGTTGGTACACCTAAAACATGTCTGATTCCCTGTCCTATTAGTAAACTCGGGTAAACAGTGGCCGCTCACTGGAATTTTATTATAACATGGCCTGTTGGCAAAGAACCTTTCATAGAACTATAGAGAAAGATCAACTGGTCCAGAGTTTACCAGTAGGACAGGGAATCAGAAATGTTTTAGGAGGCATACCAACATGGAGGTGTTCTATAATTTTCCTCGGCCTCTGACGATCTGCGCATACGCAGTGTTTGCTGATCGTGACTCGGCCACACTGGAAGTGATATGGTTGGAGAATTTGATGGGTTGGAGTTTTCAACAGAACACCAGCTTCAAAATGAAAGTGATGCGGCAGCTCCATAGCTGCTGACCATTTTCACTGAGACATTGGAGTTTTTATTAGACCCCTAATTAGACCCCTATTAGTCCCCTAATGTCTCCAAAAAGAGTACCTGTCACCTGCCCAATGCTATCACATATGGGTTTATTAACACCTTGTGACAACAATGCCTTAAAGAAAAAAAAAATAATAATAAACTAAAAAAGTAAACAAAAAATAATATGATAATAAAATATATTAATTTTTTTTTTTTAAATTCCCAAAACCCCTGTTGCTGCGCACACCCACGCAATGCAAAGCCCAGGGTGCATACGTGTATGTAAACTGCGGTCGTACCACACATGTGACATATCGCTGCAAACCTCAGAGTGAGAACAATAATTCTAGTGCAAGAGTTCCTAGTTAACTCTAAATTGATGAGCTACAATGGCTTTTAAAGCGCCGCCTATAGTGATTTTTGGGCACCATGGTTTTTGATGATATTGCAGGCGCACGCAATTTTAGGTATCTATTTACTCGATGCAACCTCATCTTTTATATTTTAACCAAAAATGAGTATTATATGTTGTGGTTTTGCACTAAATTCATTTTATTATATTTTTTCAGACATGCAGCCCAGAGTGCTTTTTTTATATTCTGATTTCAATATGTTTTTGTCAAAAGTCATCAGCCAAGCATTTATTTCCTGATTATTACTCATCCCTAGCTGCTGACACATAGAGCAAGCAGCCACTCATGATTATGACAGGATAGGCTGAGATGTCTTACATATGGGCTGTGGTTGACAGCCTGGCTTCATCTTCTCTAAGCTATGTGAGAAACAAGATGTCTCCACCCATTGTGTGGTTGGGTCTCAGGGGAAAGATTGGAGCAGAGTTTTTTTTTTTAAACTGACAACCATTTCTAAAAACAATAGAAAAGGAAAAGTTTGCTTTAACCACTTGCCAATCTTATAACTTAGATATACAGTGGCACGGCTGCGCCGTCACAGGTACTTAGTACGTAATCCGACACAACCGGGTCTGGGGCACGCATGGGTGCCGCTGGCGACTCGCTCCCGCTCTGATCACCCACAGTGGGAGCCCAACTCAATGTCCACTGGCACCCACCGATTGTAAACAAGGCAGATCGCCGTTCTGTCAGTAGGGAAGGTATTGATCCTGTGTTCCTGCAAAGCAGGGACACTAATCTACGCCTTCTCTTAGTAAAAGCACCTCCCAACAGTACACAAGACCTGGCTACGAACACATTTAACCCTTTGATTGCCCCTGATGTTAATCTCTTCCCAGCCAGTGTCAGTACAGTGACAATGCATATTTGTTTTAGCACCGATCACGGTATTAGTGTCACTGATCCCGAAAAAGTGTCAAAAGTGTCAGTTAGTGTCCGATTTGTCTGCAGCAATATCACAATCCTGCTATTATTTGCTGATCACTGCCATTACTAGTAAAAATAAATAAATAAAAATATCCCATAGTTTGTAGACTCTAACATTTGCACAAACAATTCTATATATGCGTATTGGGATTTTTTTAACAAAAATATGTAGCAGAATTTTAAATTGATGAAGAAATACAATTTTTCTTTTTTTTTTTGATGTGTTTTATAGCAGAAAGTAAAAAATATTGTTTTTTTTTTTTTTTCAAAGTTGTGAGTCTTTTTTTGTTTATAGCGCAAAAAATGAAAACTGCAGTGGTGATCAAATACCCCCAAAAGAAAGCTCTATTTGTGGGAATAAAAGGACATACATTTTATTAGGGTACAGCGTTGCACGACCGCAATTGTCAGGTAAAATAACGCAGTGCTGTACCACAAACAATGGTCTGGTCATGAAGGGGGGTAAATCTTCCGGAGGTGTTCATTTTCGAGTTTGACACACCTTTACTTTAACATTCCTTTCCTGCATGTTCACCTTTTATTCACTCAACCTATTTTTAAATCAAATTTCTAGAATAATTGTGTTTTCTACTAAAAATGCAATACTTGTCCAGTTAGAGCACTGAACCTGTGTTTTAATACAGGTTCAGCACCTTCATGGTTAATTTTTTAAATTTCTTTTTAAGTATAAGCAAATAAATAAAACAGCAGGATACACTATATCCTAATGTTATTTAGTAAGCATGCTGCTGTCAGTATATAGTAATTTCATTCATGTTTATTAGCATTTACATCTATCCAAAAAACTAATAATTTCATGAAAGCATGTCAAAAAAGGATTCAATAAATATGTTCTCTTGGATTTACCTATCCGGTTAATAATCTTAGCCTCTCCCCTGACTCTTCTGATAGGTGTTTAGAGTACAGTAAAGAATTAACAATAATCATTCTACCCTTTTTTTCTGATATAAGAATACCACAGTTCTTGAAAAAAAAATGCATTTGATTTTCTCTAACAATACTATGCTAGATTAATATGAGTTACAAGTGAAAGGATGGATTAGATCTTGGAAGATTTCAATTATATGTATAAATTAGTATATACTTAAAAATAGCAACATGACACTTGTTAAAAAGACATTTTGCCAAGTATATTGGCAGAGGGAGTTCTTAGAAGCAATGTCCAACTGTGCATAATAATTTTCAAGTAATTGGAATGTGATTATAGCATTTATATATTATTTGGAGGTAGTGTCTGTTCTAAGGTGTTTCGAAAAACAACGAAAAGCATCAGTCAAACCATGTTCTACTATAATTCTTTAATAATCACCTACAGTAGTGAAGAAGAATCCTGGGATCTGTACATAACCCCAGTGAGCAGAGTTAAGTTCTGAGATGAATATCAGTGGAATTTGAAGCTTCTGAATAACCTCATATTTGCTAAAAATAAATAAAACTGAATCTGAAAAGTCAAGCCATGAACTTGTATTAATTGATGCAAAGACTTTTTACACTGCCTAAGTGTACATGACTAACAGGGACATGGCAGAGATCGCTGTTCCCGATCACTGTTCCCGCGGGCATGCTCCCGCAGCGCCTTCACGAGCCGCTGTACAGCTACGGCGATTTGCGCAGGAGATCCGACCTGCCACCATATAACGATGGCAGCTGGTCAGCAACAGTTAAAAAATAAAAAATGTCCCGCTATGTCCATCCATCTTCAATCACGGTCTGGTATGGATTTTGGGGGGGACCCCACGCCAATTATTGTTTACATTTTGGCATGGACAAGGACAGTTCATTCCATAATACACCTTCTTCATAAAAGTGCTCCGCGCTCAAAAATTTATAAATAAGGTGCTGAAGTTTTGGGCGCGAGCGGGAGCTGATCAGCGGGTCCCGCGGACCTGATGTCCCTTAGGACCCACCAATCATTTGGTACTCTGACAGTATGAAAGTCTGCCTATTTAAACAAGGCAGACTGTCATTCCGTGAGTACAGAAGACATGGATCCTGTGTTCCTGTGAAGCAGGAACACCAGTCCATGTCTTCAAGTGGTAAAAGCACCTCCCCCACAGTTAGTAAGCACTCCCTAGGCACACATTTAACCCCCTGATCACCCCTGATGTTAGCACCTTCCCTGCCAGTGTCATTAGTATAGTGACAGTGCATATTTTTAGCACTGATTACTGTAATAATGTCACTGGCTCCCAGAAAATTGTCAAAAGTGTCAGTTAGGTGTCCGATTTGTCCGCTGCAATATCGCAGTCCCGCTATAAGTCACTGATCGCTGCCATTACTAGTAAAAAATAAATAAATATTTCCCATAGTTTGTAGATGCTGTAACTTTTGAACAAACCAATTCATTTACACTTTTTTGAATTTTTTTTTTGCCAAAAACATGTGGCAGAATACATATTAGCCTAAATTGATGCAGACGCTTGATTTTTAAAAACATTTTATTAGATGTGTTTTAGAGCAGAAAGTAAAAAAATATTATTTTTTTTCAAAATTGTCAGTCTTTCTTTGTTTCTAGCACAAAAAATAAAAACCGCAGAGGTGATCAAATACCATCAAAAGAAATTTGTGTGAAAAAAAAGGACATACATTCTATTTGGGTACAGCGTCGCATGACTGCACAATTGTCAGTTAAAGCAATGTAGTGCCATATCGCAAAATATTGCCTGGTCAGGAAGGGGGTAAACCTTCCAGGGCCTAAGTGTTTAATCTGGTGAGGATGTGCTCAAAGAATCTCCTCTCTCCTATTGTGTCTCCCGCAGACTGGTACCTAAAGTACGCAGCTGACATTGTAGGTATCACTTCCTTGTTGTAAGTGTCATTTTATACTTTAGAAAAAAATAGATTTATTCAGTAAAATGACACTTACAACAAGGAAGGCAAGTATTCGCTTTGCAGAGTATAGGCAATCAGTACAAGCCTTATCCGGGTCCGCTGCGACTCAGCATGCGTTCCACCGATGGTGGAAGTAACACGACGTGGTTAGAAACCGTAATTTCTGTCTACGCATTTCGCCCCTCTCACAGGGCGTTATCAAAGACCAAAGACTGTCTTTGATAATGCCCTGTGTGAGGGGCAAAATGTGTAAAACTTGCCTTCCTTGTTGAAAGTGTATATTTTTACCTTTTTACTGAATAAATCCAATTACTACACTATGAGAGTTTTTCTCCCTCTATTGACCCTGGTGGGACACAATTGATACCTACAGTGGCAACTGCATACTTTAGGTACCTGTCTACAGGAGACACAGGAGGCGAGAAGAGATTCTTTGAGCACCCCCTCACCAGATTAAAGCATGTTAGACCCTTATGCTGAAAAGCTGGGGGTCCATTCTTTCTGGTGAGTAGGAGCATGAGAGGGGTGTGTGCTACACTCTCGCGGCATGATATTTTTGGAGCACTTCAGCACTTTATTAATTTTTGGGCATGGAGAAATTTTATGAAGAAGGTTTACTATGGAATGAACTGTTTTTTTGTTTTGTTTTTTACATACTGTCACCAGTCAATGTTTCTGATCACCACCACACCCTTTCTATTATAACACTGTACTGCACTGGTGACAGTATGTAAAAAAAAAAAAAATATGATTTTTTTTTTTTTTTTATAATTTCTTCATTTTCAAAAAAATTGTGACCAAAAATTACAACTTCAAAAAACTTGCCATGCCTCTTACTTAATACCTTGGATGTTCTACTTTCAAAAATGGGTAATTTGGGGGATATTTGTACTGTCCTGGTGTTTTCAAGCCGTCAGTACATCAGGATTGATTGATTTTCAGGTATGTACCATAAATGTATGAAGAAAGATTATTTATTTGCCAAATTTTATAACAGAAACTAAGAAAAGCACATTTTTTTCAAAATATTTAAGCTTTTTTTTTGTATTTATTTAAGAAAAAAACATTGGTAATTAAATGCCACCAAAAGAAAGTTCTATTTGTGGAAAAAAAATTGTCATTCCAAGTGCGACAGCGCTGAAAGCTGAAAAGTGGCCTGGGCAAAAAGGTAAAATTGCCCGGTATTGGTTAAATATGAAAATAAATACGTAAATACATTTAGCATGTACGAAAGAAAAGATTCTCTAATGCTAAAAATGTGATGCATTATTGATGTGCATGTGTGTGTGTCACAGGACTATGTGATCTAAACCGCCCTAAAGAATTAGAACTCGTGCTACAAAAATAAGGAACCCATTTTCAAACGTGGGCTCTCTTAGTGGTGGTGAGTTTACAAACATTGTTGGACTGCCACCATCACGTGATCCTCCACATCACCCCCTTTGCAGGGCACTATATTTGATGTACCTCAGAAGATACAACTTTGTTATGTTTTTAAAAAAATAATCTTGGAAAATAAATCAATTGACTTAGATACGTCAAAGCTGTGCTTGTACTGATATTTTGAGATCCTTTCCGATTTAATTGCCATTTGATACCTATTACTGTATGTATGTTAAAAACAAACTATCTGAATGTGATATTACATCATCAGCATGATATAGTTAGTGCATAATAAAGTAAAAAACAGCTCCAAAGGCTAACATGCCTACAACAGATTCTAACCACTGTACTGTATTTTCTTTAACTGATCGTGGACCGCCCCACTCACATATACTGCGGCAGGGTGTTTGCTCTGTGCCAGATCACGTACCTAGTACATGATCTGACACTCCTGGGTCTGGGGCGTGCGCACGTGCTGCTAGTGATTCGCTCCTGCTGTGATTGGACGCAGTGGGAGCCAATCAGCAGGTTCACAGACTCGATGTCCACAGGGACCTGACGATCATTCCCGAGAGAATTCCCGATGTAAATAAGGCAGATCGCCGTTCTCTGAGAAGGGAAGGTAGGGATCCTGTATTTCTGCTAAGCAGGAACACAGATCTCTGCCTTCCCACAGTGCAAGCACATCCCATACAGTTAGCCAGCACTCCCTAGGAACACATTTAACCCTTTGATTGCCCCTGATGTTAACCCCTTCCCTGCCAGTGTCACTAGTACACTGATCACTTTTTTTTTAGTGTCGCTGGTCCCCAAAAAAAGATGTCAAAAGTGTCAGTTAGGTGTCTGATTTGTCGCCGCAATATCACAGTTCCGCTATAAGTTGCTGACTAGTAAAAAAAATAAAAAAATAAAAAATAAATATCCCATAGCTTATTGGGATTTTTTTTAACCAAAAATATGTAGCAGAATACATATTGACCTAAATTGATGAAGAAATGTGATTATTTACATTTTTTATTGGATATGTTTTATAGCAGAAAGTAAAAAAATATTGGGTTTTTGTCTTCAAAATTGTCAGTCTTTTTTTTTGTTTATAGCGCAAATAACCACAGATATGATCAAATACCACCAAAAGAAAACTCTATTTGTGGGAAAAAAAGAACAACATTTTATTTGGGTACAGCGTCACACGACCGCACAACGGTCAGTTAAAGCAACGCAGTACCGTATCGCAAAAAATGGCCTGGTCAGGAAGGGAGGCAAACCTTTGGGAGCCGAAGTGGTTAACAGAATAGTTAACTGAATCTTTGGGGCTTTTGAACAGTATTGACAAAGACTCAGTAATTAACAGCAAAGATATCTAGATGCAGGTAGGAGGTGAATATCTACTACACAATCAAAATCACTGCAAAGCAATCATTTTCTTGGGATGCTTCTTTTGTCTGCAGTTAGAATTAATGTAATGCTATATGATTTATGCTAATTACTAATTTTCTGATTCAAAATTGAAGCTAAATCATTACTGAGTGAAAGTAATGATGACAATAACTTCTGCTTGAGCCATATGAACCCACAGGACTGATTTACAATATCATAATATGCAAGCAGGTAAACAACATGGTTGTAAATATGCTCAGAATCAGACAAAATTCACTTAAGGATTTGTATAACAATAAAACGGTATCAATGCCAACAAACCCACAGTAGCTCCTATTATAAATCATTTTTTTTGCTAATCTGCAGAGAAAGATTGTATTCACTGGGTGGTAATAATAATGTTGTCCCTTTCTTCCCAGATGATATAAGAAGCACAAATGTGCCGACTTTCCACCTCATTAGACGCCACGTGCATGCACCTGAAGTATGACTGTAAACCAGGCTGGAAATCTATTTGGAAGGAGCAATATAAATGCAAATTGGGATGGTAACATTGTATTCTGTTGCCTTCTCAAGGGAATTGATAGAACATCGTTAGCTGGCTTCATATTTGCAACATCTTATTGAACTTTTAATGTATTCAAGCACCTTGCTATCCCTTCATTTGGTTCGCTTTTGCTTTAGTGTCTTCCATTTAGTGCTAAATGAAGGAAAACAGCTACAGAGCCAAATGATCTAATTAGCTTTTCAGTTATTACAGCTGGCTCACAGCTGTATCTGTGCAATGAAAGGGAGATGCACTCATCTTTATATGGAGATGGAAATGTGTCCAGCTCATACTGTTGCTTTTTGTTCACTGTTATAGGTAGAGAAGCTAATTTATAATTTGGATCTTTCATAACTGTGGCTTGGACAAGTAGAAATTCAATTATTTCAAGTTTAAGTAGTTCAAGAAGAATGATTCCCATAACTTTGTATGGCAGCACTGGAGATAAGAAAAGGTGACACTTTCTGTGGGATATTTACTAAAACTGGAGTGTGCAAATCTGATGTAGCTCAGCATAGAAACCAATCAGCTTCCAGGTTTTATTGTCAAAGTTTAATTGAACAAGCTGATTGGCTACCATGCACAGCTGCAACAGATTTAGTAAATTTCCCCCTCTGTGACTCTCTGCCTATGTATGCTATGTTATCTGTATGAAAATTAGCAAAAGTGTGGCAACCTCTTGAGTAGGCAATACAGAAAGGAGGTGTTAACGTAAATAGTGTGTGCACAGGAGATTCTGAAAGGTACAGGGACAAAAGACACAACAGCGGGTGTATTTTTATGATTTCTACACAAGCACAAAATGAAAATGGCATTTCTAAAATAAATTTTAGTGCTTAATTGTTTATCTTATTAATTTATTTTATGAAATCAAAGTAAGCTTTGTGAGATAGCATTACGGTAGGGAAAGGACAAATTATTTTTTGTTTGTCATTGCATCTAGTATGTTAAGACCAGGTGGCTGTTGTAAGAAACTATTTATTTTAATAGAAATGGACTGAGTTATTCTATTCTTTTGGTTTATCAATGATCATTGGAATAAGGTTCGCAGAGGTTGTATTTGAAAGGAGTCAGCAGGGCTGTGCTAATTGGTAGACAGAAAAAGGTATCAACCAAAAAAATGTACTGTTGCACAGCTAGTGAAGAACTACAACTAAAATAAAAATAGATGAAAATATGGGAGCATTTTCAGAACCCCCCAAAAAATCCATAAAATTACCATATAGGGGGCCATTTACTATAGCGCCGATAAATGATCCTACAGTAATGGAAAATAGTGCCCAATTAAGGCCAATTAAGACTTCAGTCCTGCCCCAGGGGACATGTATCAATTGGAAAAAATGTTTTTAAAACAGACATTTTTTCAGGAGCAGTGATTTTAATAATGCTTAAAGTGAAACAATAAAAATTAAAAATGCCTTTAAATATCGTGCCTGGGGTTGTCCTTAGTATGCCTGTAAAGTAGCACATCTTTCCCGTGTTTATTACTGTACCACAGCAAAATGACATTTCTAAAGGAAAAAATGTAATTTAAAATTGCTCGTGGCTGTAATGATTTGCCGGTTCCCAGCAATATAGAGTAAAAATCAAAGAAAAAATGGCGTAGGTTCCCCACACCAGTCCATACCAGGTACTTTGAGTCTGTTATGGATATTAAGGGGAACTCCACACCAAAATAGAAAAAAATGGCTTGGGGTCCAATCCATCCCAGACCCTTATCCAAGCACGCAACCTGGCAGGTCAGAAGAGGGGTGTGCAAGCACCCCCCCGAACCATACTAGGCCACATGCCCTCAACATGGCGAGGCTGCTTTGGTGCCCCCAAAACACTTTGTCCCCATGTTGATGGGGACAAGGGCCTCATCCCTACAACCCTTGCCCAGTGGTTGGGGGGGTCTGCGGGTGGGGAGAACAAGTGGGACCCCAGATCCCGGCCCCCATGTGAATGGGGCTATTCACCTAAAAAAAGCAGTGAAATGTGACAAAAGACAATAGCCAGTTTTTGACAATTCCTTTATTAAAAATTGCTTCTTCTTTCCCCCGCTTCTTCCTCCATCTTCCTCCAGTCTTCCTTCGGTTCTCTCCTTCTTCCTCCAGCTGCTTCTTCCCCTGTTTCTTCCTCCATCTTCCTCCGCTTTTTCCTCCGGTCTTCTCCATCTTCCTCTGGCTTCTTCTTCCCCGTTTCATCCTCCGGTCTTTCTCCTCCACGGTTCCTGCTGAACATTCAAGAAATGAACCTCCTCTGATGCTGTGATGAGGCTCATGACGTCACTCCGAGACCCCACTCCTTGTGACTTCACCGACCAGGGCATGATGGGTCAGTGATGTCACAAGGGGGCAGGATCTCCATCTGACGTCATCCGGTAGCCACGCCCCATGGTTATATATGAAATGTGCGCTATGGAAGCGGACAGATCGGCTGACCGCAGCGTCGGAGGAGGGTCGTTGTTTTCATGTTTTCATGTTCAGCAGGTCGGCGGCAGGAGTGGCGGATGAGAAAGATCGGAGGACAAAGCGGGAGAAGAGAAGCCGGAGGAAGATGGAGAAGACCGGAGGAAGGAGCGGAGGGAAATAAAGGAAGAAGCGGGGGAAGAAGCAGCTGGAGGAAGGAAGAAGGAGAAAACCAAAGAAAGACCGGAGGAAGATGGAGGAAGAAGCGGGGGAAAGAAGACATTTTTAATAATGGAATTGTCAAAAACCGGATATTGTCTTTTGTCACTTTTCTCTGCTTTTTTTAGGTGAATGCCGCTGTGTTCTTCCTCGCTGCCATCTTCCTTGGTTGTGGTGTCACCCTCTGTCTGGCATCTCTTACACAGCTATGGGGCGTGACTATGCGTTGACATCACACGGAAAGCCTGACCCCTTTTTCACCCAAAAATAAAGGGGGCGGGCTTTCTGTGTGACGTCAGCAGGATTTCAGATCCAGAGTTCTTTGCCATGAGGTGCCATGTTTAACTTCCAGTGACCAGTCTGAGATAGTGAGAGTGATAACACCAAATTTAACACACCTGCTCCCCATTCACACCTGAGACCTTGTAACACTAACAAATCACATGACACTGGGGAGGGAAAATGGCTAATTGAGCCAAATTTGGACATTTTCACGTAGTGGTTTACTCACTTTTGTTGCCAGTGGTTTAGGCATTAATGGCTGTGTGTTGAGTTATTTTGAGAGGACAGCAAATTTACACTGTTATACAAGCTGTACACTCACCACTTTACATTGTAGCAAAGTGTAATTTCTTTACATGAAAAGATATAATAAAATATTTACAAAAATGTGAGGGGTGTACTCACCTTTGTGAGATAATGTATATATATAAAGAGGGGATAAAGCTGCATATGTGAGACTTGTATTCTTAGACCGGAACAAGGATACAGATCAGGAAAGTCCTAAATATATGTGGGTGGTGAGGGAGGTGTTTGCTGGAAGGGATGGAGGGATTTTTGCCTAGAGATTGGCTTTGAAGATGTACTTAGCAGCATGATTAGTCATAATTTCTTACAACTGTGAGGGTTTGTATAAAGTCAGGCTGCAACTCTGTGACAGGACACTGAGGTTTTAATGCAATATCACTATACAGTATTTATCCCACATATATAAATAGTATAGTGAATGTCATATTTAATAACTGGTGGGTCCCCAAAACACACTTATGGGACCTAGTTCAGGTTGTTTGATTATTGAATGAAGGACAAAGTAAAATAATGTCAACAATAATCAGAATACATATGCAACATTTTGCTAAAAGTAACTTTTAAAGTGAGCAATGATGTTGCTCCCTGTCAGGTGCTTGGATGGGAATTGCGCAAGAGGCTACCCTAATCATCTCAGACTTCACAGTCAGGTACATGACACTCCCCATATACAGTATTGTGCAAACATTTTAAGCAGGTGTGAATAAATGCTGTTAAAAAGAATGCTTTCAAATTTATATATTTTAATTCTTTATTTTTACAAAGTTACAAAATGCAAAGTGAGCAGAAGAAAAATCTAAATCAAATCAATATTTGGTGTGATTACCGTTTGGCTTCAAACCAGCATCAATTCTTACACTTGCACACTTTATTACACTTGCACAAAGTCAGTGATTTTGTGGGATTAGAGTCAGGTGTATGATTAACGAATTATACGAATTATACCAAGCAGGTGCTAATGATCATCAATCTCATATGTAGGTTTAAACACGGTCATTAAATGAAACAGAAACAGCTGTGTATGGGGCTTAAAACTCAGTGAGGAACAACCAAACTCTGCTACTAAGGTGAGCTTGTGGAAGACAGTTTCATGTCACAGGTCATATACCATGGCAAGACTGAGCACAAAAGGTAGTTATACTGCATCAGCAAGGTCTCTTCCAGGCAAATATTTCAAAGCAGCAGGGTTTTAAAATGTGCTGTTCAAGCTCTTTTGAAGAAGCATAAAGAAACAAGTTAAGGAGCGTCGACTGTGCCTGGCCAAGGAAACTTAATGTAGCAAATGGAAGACGCCTCAGGCTTACTTCCGTTTGACATCAGAAGATGTCTTGCAGTGCCATCAGCACAGGAATGGCAGAAACCAGTGGGGTCCAGGTAGACCTATCTATTGTCCTGAGAAATCTGGCCAGAAGCTGTCTTCATGGAAGTATTGAGGCCAAAAAGCCATACCTCCATCGTGGAAACAAGACTAAGTAATTCAACAATGCACAAAAAAATAGCAACTGGGGTGTAGAAAAATGGCAGCAGGTGCTCTGGACTGATGAGTCAATATTTGGCTGTAGCTGGAGGCAGGTTGTTCAGGAAAGACTGGAGAGCAATACAATAATGAGTGTCTGCAGGAAACAGTGAAGCATGGTGGAGGTTCCTTGCAAGTTTGGGGCTGCATTTCTGCAAATGGAGTTGGGGATTTGGTTAGGATCAATGGTGTCCTCAATGCTGAGAATCACAGGCATATACATATCCATCATGCCACACCATCAGGGAGTCCTGTGAATGTATTCTGCAGCAGGACAATGACCCCAAACATGCCGCCAATGTCATTAGGAACTATCTTTAGTATAAAGAAGAACAAGGAGTCCTGGAAGTGATGGTATTGTCCCCACAGAACCAGAACAACATCATTGAGTCTTTCTAGGATTACATAAAGAGAAAGAAGGATTTGAGGCAGCCTACATCCTCAGAAGATCTGTGATTTGTTCTCCTAGATGTTTGGAGCTACCTGCTGAGTTACTTCAAAAACTGTGTGCAAGTGGGCCAAGAAAAATTGATTCTATTTTGAAGGCAAATGGTATTCACACCAATTATCGATTTGATTTGGATTCCTCTAATGCCCCGTACACACGGTTGGACATTGATCGGACATTCCGACAACAAAATCCTAGGATTTTTTCCGACGGATGTTGGCTCAAACTTGTCTTGCATGCACACGGTCACACAAAGTTGTCGGAAAATCCGATCATTCTGAACGCGGTGACATAAAACACGTACGTCGGGACTATAAACGGGGCAGTAGCCAATAGCTTTCATCTCTTTATTTATTCTGAGCATGCGTGGCACTTTGTGCGTCGGATTTGTGTACACACGATCGGAAATTCCAACAACGAATTTTGTTGTCGGAAAATTTTATAGCCTGCTCTCAAACTTTGTGTGTCGGAAAATCCGATGGAAAATGTGTGATGGAGCCCACACACGGTTGGAATTTCCCACAACAAGGTCCTATCACACATTTTCTGTTGGAAAATCCGACCGTGTGTACGGGGCATTATGGTAATTTTTACTTTTTTAACTCATTTTGTTAATTGATAAAAATAAACTATTAACACTTCTATTTCTGAAAGCTTTCTTAATTTACAGCATTTTTCACGTCTGCCTAAAATATTTGTAAAGTACTGTATAATTGATCTATACCTGTCAGCTTGCAAAAATAACATTATGTCTATATAGAATCGGTCTTTACTGAAGTATCTGAGATCATATAGACAACAGTTCTGAGTTTGAGATGATTTCCATTGTTAAAGGATAAGTTAATCTTTTGGAATATGTTACATGTTTAGGGTGTAAAATGTTCCAGCAGCTGCAGCCATTCTCCATCTCCCTCGCTCCCCAGTGACAGTGGGCGGGCATCTCCCCCGGTGCACACTATTACTGTTTGAAACTAACGTGGCCGTGCGGGGCTCCGCCCACCCGACCACGTCATTCATTCACAGTCCTTTGTGAATGGGAAACTACAAGTCCCGGCAGCCTTTGTGGATTTCAGCTTGTAGTTCTCCATTAACTACCACAACACTTTTGAGCGCCGTGGTAGTTCCTTCATTCTTCCTGTCAGTGAATATCTGCCAGCTGAGGTACGACAAACTGATACACTGATAGGTCTGCAGGAGTCCTGCATGGTACCAGCGATCTGCTGGTCGCTAGTGCAATGCTTTACAAAACAAAAAAAAGTAAATGCACATTTTTTTACCTGCAAAAAAATGTGCATTTATTATTTTTTGTTAAAAGATGAACTTATCCTTTATATATAGGAAAGCATTCCTGACATCCCTTTAGATATGCATACTCCGTGATTATTCAGGTGAGCCCATTGTTAGCTAGGAACACACATTGGAAATAACTACGGAGATGCTCTCTTTGATATAACATTGTAGATATTATTATTATTAGTAAATGGATTTGAATATAAATTAACAGAACTGTTCATGGTCCCAGCACAGCAGGAGACACCAAGAGCAAAAAAACGGTTACAGATTTTATCTGCAAATGTTCTTAATTGTCTCATCATTAAAAAAGATGGGGTGTATTGAAGTTCTCTTATGTATACTGATGGATAGCTGCACTATGGTCACAAGCATAAAATTAGTACACCAAATTTAAAACAAATTACTTAAAAATGCTACATACTTATCAGAAAACAAAAACATGAAAACAACAAAGGCAAAACTTGGTACAATATACTCACAAAACAAATTTATGCAGATGTGATAATCACACAGTGAATGAAAATGGATCACTGAAAAATAAGATGTGAAATACGTGATTGACAGAAGTAGCCATGGTAACAGACATGAAACCATACTGAGAAAAAAACATGCCAGAGAAAACAGAGACTAATCTCAGGAAACATTTCCATTACTCTATTTCTTGAAACAGGAAAACAAGTCTATGAATGACAAGTAGCCGTCAAACACAAACGTGGTTATAAATTAGATTTTTTTTAAATTTTGAAAATCATTTTCTTTGCTTGAGTAACATGTTTTGAATTATGCTATTCTCAGCAATATGAAAATTGATAACTAAAAACATTTTATTTAATAATTTTAAAACAGAAAGGTCTCTATCAAAGGTACAGATAATATATTTCAGAGAACTAAACTTTATTTTTAAATGCAATATATAGTTTTTATTGGTTTCTATGACATTTGAATATCCACTGTTTTTATTCTCTTGCATTAGAATGAACCATAAGATTACTGTGGAAATTTCCTTTTTTAATTCTAAAACTTAACTCACTAAAAGTATATCAAATAACTTTCTATAACTAATCAACATAGATGCATCAAGACTATTCATGACTGGCACTAAGCAAACTTATAATCTTTTAATTTACTTATTGAGGCAAGGTTGAAGTAAGTAAATTACTTCTCTTTCTTTTACTGCAGTAAAACCTCATTCACACAAGTGGCAGGCAGTCCCATTCATGTCAATTGGGACACAGCAACTGCATAGACATAGCCACTGCTTCCAATCTGACAAAAATGCAAGTGCGGGTGCACGGCCTTGAGCACAGATAGTATACATTCAGGGCCATGCACCCGCACCTGTATGACCGTCAAATCAGGAGCAGCAGTTGTGTCTGTGCCACTGCTGCATCCTAAATTACATGACATGAACAGCCCCATTTATACTGCCTCCTCAGCCTCATTGTGCAGGAAAACACGGCCCTCACACAGGTATGTGCTGTACTATGCCTCAGGTTTAATTCAGGGCTGAATTATCTTCTCATATTTATCTTCCACAAGAGAACAACAAGAAAATGTCTTCTTCATGGGCTCCTGAAGGATGTTTTACTCCTGGTCATATTTATTTATTAAAATTCTTATATAGCACCAACAATTTGTGCAGCACTTTACTTATATATTTTACATTTATCACAAATCACTAATTTACTAACAGACATGTCAGTTTGGATGTCACATCACTTCCTCAAACTCCATTTATCCAAAACCGAGCTCATAATTTTTCGTTCCCCATGTGCCCCTTTCCTTGACCTCTCTGTCAAGATCAATGACAGAACTAGTCATCCCATCCTCACTGATAGTTGATGTAATCCTGGACTCTGATCTATCTTTATTCAATCGCTGTTCAAATCTTGCCACCTCAACCTCTGCAACATCTCCAAAATACGCCTCTTTCTAACCAATGACACCACAAAGCTCCTAGTTCACTCCCTGGTCATCTCTCGCCTCAACTACTGCAACTCCCTTCTCATTGGCGTACCTTTACATAGGCTATCCCCCTTCAGTCCATCATGAATGCTGCTGCCAGGCTCATCCACCTTACCAACCGCTCCTTGTCTGCTACTCCTCTCTGTCAGTCCCTCCATGGGCTTCCGCTCCCCCAACTAATTAAATTCAAAATACTAACAACAACTTACAAAGCCATCCACAACTCTGTCCCCACCTACATCACTAGCCTGGTCTCAAAATACCAACCAATGCATTCTCTTCATTCCTTTCAAGACCTCCTGCTCTCTAGCTTCCTCATCACCTCCTCCCATGCTTGTCTCTAGGACTTTTCCAAAGCCTCTTCCATCCTTTGAAATGCCCTACTCTAATCTGTCCAATTATCTACTAATCTGTTTGCTTTTAGATGATCCGTAAAAACCTTCCTCTTCAGAGAAGCCTATCCTGCCCCCAACTAATATCTGTACTTTTATTTTCTCCATCAGCTCATCCCCCACAGTTATTACCTTTTGTATCACCTGACCTTCCCCCTATATTGTAAGTTCTAACAAGCAGGGCCCTCTGATTCCTCCTGTATTGAATTGTATTGTAACTGTACTGTCTGCCCTTATTTTGTAAAGTGCTGTGCAAACTGTTGGCACTATATAAATCCTGTATAATAATAATACCAGTCCCTGCCCTCAAGGAGCTTATAATGTAAGATCCCTATTTAAAATTAATACATACACATGCTAGTTTTAGACAGGAGCCAATTAACCTACCAGCATGTCTTTGGAGAGTGGGAGGAAACCCACAAAAGCACAGAGAAAACATGCAAAATCAACCCTGGTGCTACCAAGTGGAAATGCTAACCACTTAGCCACTGTCATATTCTGAAAGTTTCAGTTCTAAAATCATTATAACTATTATAAGTTGAATTTGTAGAAGGGGGAGCTATTATATCACTTTCTGTCCATCTTCCCATCATCTCTGCAATCAAATATTGATATGGTAGCTTTGAGGGAACTATAATATCTGGGCAAGACTTAATCACTTCGTGGAGCCCTCCATACAGTGGATGCAGCAGATAGCCTGTGGCCAGATCCCACACCCTGATGGCCGAAGGGACGAGATCCGAGCCGGCAATAGAACACCAGCACATCCCAGGACACTGCCACCATAAAAGGACACCCCCACCCTGGGAACCAGTAAGTGTAACTATTACACTAACTTCTATTTTGCATAATAGGCTGTTACAGTTGGTGCCTCCACACCCCCCTTCCTCTAGGTTTAGGAGATATCCAGGGTAGCTACAGGTTAAGCCTTACTATATATGCTTACCTGTAGGGTTTACAACCACTTTAACGTTGTATTTCAGTGCAGTGTCAGGAATGACTTTGAAGACAGAATAGGTTCTAAAGTACTATCCCTGACACAAAATCTGTAAAATAGGAAGATAAATACTAGCAGACAAATAGCTCAGTACGCTTCATAAAATATCTCTGCTTTGTTGGAGTGGTTGTGTGATCTGGGTGCCTGCCGCTGCATTTGGTAGACATGCTCTATGATATTTATAGTATGCACTGAATAGCTTTTTACAAACTGATCAAGCATTTACTAAAGGCAAATAAGCTCTTCGCTTTGCAAGGGGATTATCCCCAGAGCTTATTGAATGTGGTAATATTCCACTTTGCAAAGAATACAGAATCAGGTGCAAAGAAACTAAGAAAACAACACTTTTGCATGCTGGAAGATTGGTGATCAGCAGAACTTCACCTCATTCACTAAACTCTTCTAATAAAAGTAGGACTGTAAGTTTTTGAAAAAAGGGTTTTTCTCTACTACTAAATGAATGATTGAAAGCTTTTATAAGGCTCATTTTATTCACGTCTATGTGAATTGGATGCATTTTGAACCGCACCCGATTTACATGACATGTGAACCAAAACCATCTTTCTATGGAGCCGGTTCACATATGTGTGGGCTGGCCACACTGTGTTTTTAAAAATATTCCAGGATATATGATTTATACTCTGGTTCAGGTGCAATTTCAACTAAAAATTGCAACCTAAATCGCACCTGAACCGGTGAATGAAACCTCACTAGACTCCTTTGAAAATTGCAATTAAACAGCAGCCGGACATATGTAAACCAGTGTGGCTCTGGGTTAAATTTCAGCATCATTAGCGGTAACACCGAGCCACACTCGGGATTGCATTGCAGGATCCTGGTGCGGTGTACTTACCTTGTCCCCAGGATCCTGCGATGACCCCCCGCACTGTCTGCGGGCTCTGTCCTCCTCCGAAGCCTCTCTGTGCCGGGCTCTGTTCCCTGCGAGCGTTGCAACGCATGGGGGCGGAGCCTGGCGGCAAATTCAAAGGAATGTAAAAAGTATAACACATATAGTACTGTAATCTTACAGATTACAGTACTGTATGAAATCATTTCACTTCCCTTTTGTCCCCAGTGCTTTGGCCCATGCCCTGCATGCAGCTTTATATTATATATACTGTTTTTTCTGCCTGGAAACTTGAGATTGTCCATAGCAACCAAAAAGTGTCCCATTACATCAAAAGTGGCTTTAGACCAGCTAGAAAACAGCTATAGTAAATTAGAACACTTGCAGAATTGAGCGGTAGTGAATCGTGGGGAAATCTATTTTATTATCATTATATTATTATTTTTTTAAATTATTTATATTTATTTATTATAATATAATTTATGATTTTGTGTTTCAAACTTCATCATACCCAGGATATCTACTAGACTCTTGGTGGACAGATTTAAGTGTGTTATTGTTAAGAATTACAGGCCTACAATATAAAACGCCAAATTTCCATGCAAAATAATTGTACCACTTTCAGCACCTAAAATCCGAAAAAAGCATACCACCAGGGAGGTTAAGCATCATACACACGATCGGACTTTGCGACGGGAAATGTGTGATGACAGGCTAAATCCGACCGTGTGTATGCTCCATCGGACAATTGTTGTCGGATTTTCCGCAGACAAATGTTGGCTAGCATGTTTTAAAACTTTCTGTGAGCAAATGTCTGTTGTTGGATTTTTCGAGCATGTGTACACGCTCTTACAAAAGTCCAAAGTACAAACACGTATGCTCGGAAGCAAGAACAAACCAGAAGCGGTCGGTCTTGTAAACTAGCGTTCGTAATGGAAAATTAACATTCGTGACGTGGCAAATTATGAAATCTCCAAATGCAGCGCACATTCTCTTCTTCTTTAATGGGATAATAATGAAGCTGCTTTTCTGGTGATACTGATGGAGTTATTGCAAACACATTTTCAAACATTTTTTTTTTCTAGTGATATCAAGAATAATATTATTATGTTTTTTTTTTTTTGATTTGGGCAAGTTACCACAACACCATTCCGTAGTTTTTAAGAAAGATCAAAGATACAACTATGTTGGTGTCCCTTGTCAATTTTACATTGTATTTTTTTAACTGCCTACTTCCAAACTGTCATCTGAAGTAAAACACATAGACAAGTATTATTCTCCACAATTTTTTATTGTGCATTAAAAAAAGAAAACAAATAAAATTAGACATGCTATCTGCCAATAGAACTTAACCAAAAAGTGCATTCTGTGCATCCAAAAATATAGAAAATATACCAAATCAAATCATTATTCAACCAAAAAATAAAATAAAAGCCTCATGCATGTGTCCTGCTTCTTAATATAGGGGGTCAACAATGCCAAGAGTTGGTGAAAGCAGGGGTCCGTCATCCGGAGATAATTCCGAAAATCATCCGGATTATTCTCCTGGAGCTCCCGCAGCAAAGGCATAAGACATAATTGGTCACAATTAATAAAGCAACCAATTTTTGGTCCAAGAACTCCTCCTCCTGTTCCTGGACTGGACTTGGGTCAAAGCAATAACTCCAAGGCCAATAAATAAATAAAACGTTATCTCCTCCGATTCCGCAGCATGGCTGGTTGATGAACGGCCGCTCCGAAACTAACTGAAAAAAGCAAAATGAAAAGTGCAAAATGAAAAGTGTGAAATGAAAAGCACCAGTCAACACTCACCAAACGTCTACTAACACGAAATTAGCAGAAGGAGCCCAAAGGTTGGCGCTAAAGAGCTGAAAAACAATGTAGTACCTCACTACATTCATTGTTGTTGGCCGACAATTCCTTGCCGTTTGTATGCAAGACAAGTTTGGGCCAACACCCTTCGGACAAAAGTCCACGATTTTGTTGGCCAACAATTCGATCGTGTGTACAAGGCTTAAGACTTCAAAGACCTCAGTTGGATTTAGTAACAATCCCCTATTTAAACTACATCTAAATCCAAGTAGAACAATATTAATATATTGCAGCTTACCAGTAGGCATGGGATTTGAGTTTGCAGAAATATAAAGTTCAACCCTGAACTTTACCCGGTCACTGAACAGACAAACTACATGGCCAGTTCGCCCACCCGCTGAACCAATTGCTGCTGTAGTTATTTAAATGAATTAATTCCTTGCTTTCTAGGATGCTGGTGATTGCCTATGTACTAGCAGTCTGTGTGTCCCAGTCTGTATGCATATTTGCTTGCACATAATTGTACGGAAGTCAGCGCTTAGTAAATCACCTACAAAGATTTCTGACTGCTAAGTCCCCCTTAAATGAAGTGAACTCCTGATCTGCATACTTGTTCAATTTCAGGGTCACAGAAGTATTAAAGCTGATCTTCAGTCAGGGTACCCCCCAACTAAACATTACACACCCCGCCCCCTCTATTAACCCCCTGATAAAAAACAAAAAAACAACCCAACTAAATGCCCTAATTTCCTATCAGAATCCAAGATCACATTACACATTGGGTCCCAAGTCTTGTTTTTTTTGCACTGCAATGTGGCAAGGCATTATTTGAGTGCTCTTGTTCCTCCCCGGTGATGCTTCCTATTGGCCGAAGGAGAAGTATATTTTCAGGATCATCACAGAATCCTAAAAAACTCCAGCAGCAGTGTGAAAATATTCCAACATGGGGCACCAATAAGACAGATCAGCAGCAGGCCTGTGCTGGTCAGTCTCCACAAGCAGAATTAGCACTTTTTTTAATTTTTTGTTAAAAAAAGAGTGGGATTGGGAGCGCAGATTACCTTTGCACATAGATGAGCTTTAAAGACATTTGGATCAGCATGACAGCCAGGCAACTGTCATTTTCAGAAGGAGTGGTCAGCAATAGCAGCTCCATATTCTTTTAGCAAAGGATCCTTTTAAGGTGGGAGGTAAAGTGAAATACAGACCTTCTAGTGCTAATCTTTTTTTTTTTTCAACCTGTATATTTGACACTATGGCTATAATGTGGCAGCAGTAACATATACTATGTAACATGTGACTTTAAATGTAAAATAATTGTTTTATACTGTGGGTGCTTCATCCTTAGATATCCTTCCAGATCCCCTCTCCAGTCATATACATTTAGTGTTCTGTCCTACTATATAGTGGCAGCAAAGGTAATAGCTAAAGTTCCATTATAAAAAAGGACAAGTCCCCTGACTACAGAGCAGCCTCATTACATATTGAAGAAGGTCACAGCAACCTAGACTCCAGCTGCTGTGCTGATCAAAGATCCACAGCTTGACATCTATAGTGACCTGAATGTAGTGCATATGTTGTCATTTCCTTCATCAAAGGCCACAAGCAAGACCTGAAGCTGGTGCCAGAAATTCTGAAATTCAGAGCAGTGTTCTAAATTTGTGATTTACTAAACCATGCCATAGAAATTGTGCTTCTATCTTACACAACTCAGGAAATAAAAGGTAATGCATCTTGGAAAGATTTATATAGATTAAGACTTTATTTCTGCATTGCTGCCTTTTTTGCAAGAACAGTGGCTCAGATACATACTCTCTCCTATTTCATTGCCAATACATATTTTATCATCTCCCCACACACCTCAATGATAGGTGAATGGTCCGGAATATCTTTAACTGAAATGCACTCTCATTCAACAGATTTACCTTTCCTGAGTGTTTTAGGATACAATGCAGTATTTTATTCATGGAAATCTGCAGTAAAAGGAATATGGTGGTTGCTATTTTCTAATTCCTTCTGAGAAAACTAGTGGCAGGCTGTCCATGGCTTGCACGCATTGAGTTACTGACCTGGAAAAAGCATGCAAATTAGAGTTAATTTTGATTTGCTTACGTGTCCCAGGCCCAGAGAGTATTAAATCCATTTGGATCAGCATGGAGGCCTGGCAACTATAATTTTCAGATGGAAAAGTAAGCAGTGGTAGTGCTTATAGTTCCCTTAGGTTAGCCATACATGGTGCAAAATTCTTTCCTGCAACCATGGGTTGTTCCACTATTGCGGTCAATTACAATTATTTATCAAAAATATGATTCATCATCAATGTAAACAATTTAAAGAGGAAGTAAACCCTAATGGGTTTTACTTACTCTTTTTTCCCCCTGCTTTCCCCTGCAAAGTAAAAACATAATGGGCTAGTATGCATCGCATGCTAGCCCATTATGTGGCACTTACCTGCAAACGAAGCCCACGTTGTTCTCACTGGTGGGAACATCAATCTTCGCCCCTCTTCCTCCCGGGGCCGCGGATTCTGGCTCTGTGACTGGCAGGAGTCGTGCGACGTCACTCCCGTTCATGTGCGCCAGGGCTGTTATGGCACTTGCTAGTGAAGAAACGGAATGGACGTCAGCGCAAGTGTATATGGTAAATATATCCCAAACAGTGCAGGTGTAGGAGATATTTACAGTACCTACAGGTAAGCCTTATTATAGGCTTACTTGTAGGTACAAGTGGAGTAACTAGGTTTACAACCACTTTAAAGGATCAACTAAAACTGATTATATTATCAATATGTATTAAGATTCATTCTCCAGCACTCACACGGACATTGGCTGGAGCAATCAGAAGCGTTTGACAAAATTCCACCACTGTTTAAATTGAATAGTAGAAATTAGGAAACAGTTCTCTAAATCCGTTGAACAGAGGTCTCTGGCTTGCAATTCTTATTCAATGTAATCAGTTTAATGGCATCAACTGTTAAAGGTCACTCATGGGGAAAAAAGTAATAAATAAAAAAATAATAATATACCATATACAATTGCGACACAAGTCATATTGTAACTGAATGTTAATAAAAATTACTTTTCCTTTTCAATCTGCAGCTCTGTAATTTTCTGTAAAATGCAATGCAATATGGCTACCTGGAGGTATTCTGTACACAGAATGTGTACAGAACGCCCCCCCCCCCCCAGAAACATCATTTTCTTCTTGTGTGATGGGCTCACTGATTTTCCCAGATTTTCCCAGTCTGCACTAAGATACAAGTCAGATTTTTGGTATCCCCTGCAACAGAAATGTAATTTTTGGTAAGATGCTCCCAATAGGAAATAACGTCTAAGGTGATGCAGACCCTGCAGTTTTCCTCATTACAGCCCTGCAGCAGCTGATTGATAATTATGAAACCACTCCCATTAGACTTACTCAGTACAGAGACACAGAGGAACAAACAGTGATTTCTTCAGAATAACAAAAGGTAGACATCTGCAACAAAGTTTTTGAAAATTCCTGCAATGTACATAGATTACCTAGAGTTGAATGTTTTTTTTCTCAACAAAAGTGGAGTTACTGTTTAAATGGAATGATCATATCAATATGTATGCCCACCATAGGGGTTCTGACAAAGTTTGGGAGTATCTCAATGTGCATATCTAGGGGGATCATTTACTAAACTTGTCATTTTTAATCTAGTTTGTTTTTAGTACAAATAGTAATGCTAATTTTAGGTGGTTTTAAAATTCACCTGGATGTAGACTAGAATGGAAAAATCTCTTTCAAAAATTATCCCCCTTGGGTAGAAATTCCAGTGGGTTAAACTGACCCTAATCCTATACTAAAATTCCCCAGGGAACCTGAAAAGAAGAATGGAAATAATCTAGCTACTTCTTTTAATTCCTCCTGTAAATCTGCTGCCCGTTAAACCAAACACAGCTCCTTTGCTGAAAAACCAAAATATGTGAAGTGTCGATCTCCTGTGTCCCCTGCTATACTCACTGGTTAATTTCCCCAATCTCTGCATCACTAAACCACATGGTAGAGGTGTGGAGGTCAAAACCATTGAGTGCAGCAGAAGGCACATAAGATCGACACTCCTGGAAGCATTCATTTTCCAGCAGACTTTGGGGGGTGTTTTTTAGCAGGAGAGGAAAATATTTATGTGCTTCTTTACCCTTAATTA
Source organism: Lithobates clamitans (assembly GCA_037952925.1). Taxonomy (NCBI): domain Eukaryota; kingdom Metazoa; phylum Chordata; class Amphibia; order Anura; family Ranidae; genus Lithobates; species Lithobates clamitans. The sequence continues at coordinate 2,448,423 of JBBGZY010000213.1, read as the reverse complement.
CTTTCCTAGGAAGTTTTAGTATAGCAAACACTTGCTTTAACAAGATGGTGCCATTTTATTCTACCAGTTATGTGAAAAAGGAAATTTCTGTAAAATTAGGTGTATAGCAAGGCTAAGTACATAATACAGAAGAAAGTTTCATAATTATGTAGAAATTAAACATGAACTTAAAATTTAGGCCAAATATGTATAATAAAGTGAATTTCACTAATACAATGTAATTCAAGATTCACAGTTCTTTATAAGTCCTTTTTTCTTTGTTGTTTAGTCATTTGTGATTGAAACATTTTTCTATTATAGTGACTTTTTCCTCTTTTTTTATGTTTAGTGTATGATAGTGCTCTTTCTGAGGTTCTTTATTTTAAAAACTTACTTCATATAACATTGTCAAAGTAATAGTATTCTGTGACTCTGTGGCCATTCATTTTGTCATCTTTACAAGCGCTCCATCATTACTTTAGCTGCTTTTTGAGAAATACTTTCCTGGGATTTTTTTCTACATTTTGGCTGTGAAATATTACGATAGCCAGTAACCTAAAGTGTATGTAAACCATCACCATGTAAAACAACCAGTTCTGTTTAACATAAAAATGAAAGGCAAAACATTTGTGTATAGATATAAAAAAAATGATAAACACTTTGTTACCCTTTTTTATGAGTAATCAAATTAGCTCTGTTCTTAGCTGCATAAGAGATAGGGGAGTAGAAACAGCAGTACAGTGAACTTCTCAGTGAATTACTGTGCAGGGAAGGGGGGGGGGGTGTTATGACAAGTCTGATCATTAGAGGAGAACAGGCTGGGTTCCCAGCATGGCTAGAGAACTGACTTTAGTGTGGTCAGTTTTTAATAGGAAAACATAGGGACTGGCAGGAACACCAGGGATTTCACACAATGGAAGCAATACAGAGAGAACAGGATACTTTTTCATACAAGTACATGGTACAGCAGGCACATATCAGGAATATGAAATGTTGGCTTTACATATGACTTTAATAAAGCCATGTATGTTTTATAATCCTTAAAATATCTGCAAAACATTATACAAAGAAGTGGAAACTTTCTGGTTACAAAAGTGTATTTGTATAGATGACTTTATCGGTGACTTTTATCTTATTACTCTTGTCTACATTCGCCAGGAATAAACGAATCATCACTTTTCTTGCCCTGATACAAAAATATACATGGAGTACGTGACTGTAATACAAATAAAGCAGACACTACAGTTAAATACTTAACATTCTCTTTTAATATAAATGATTATACTAGAACGTTCAATACACAAGGGTAAAGAACAGAGATGAAAACCTTAGCTAAGGCTGTGCAAATTATGGCTGTTTTTCTACCTTATATAAATATATGGAAAAAAGCAATTTCCCTTTAGGCCTTTTCTAAACAATTACAGGGAAAATGCATAAATGAGAAATAAGATAGGTAGTGTGTTTAAAAAGAAAAAACAAGCAAAAAATTATTTATAGTAGACTGGATAAAACAAGAAAAAAGTGAACTAATAGTCCATTGTGACCCGTCTCTGTTTCTTATGTAAAAAAACAAGGAATCTGGCCACTATTTATCGCAACTGCACATTTTTGGGTGTATTTATAGGGCATTGAATGTAAGTTTCACCAAACATTCAATATAGGTATATCTCCATGATGCACATTTTTTTTAATTAAAATTAGTTATTCACCCTGCTGTGAATGTTTGATGAATATCACTTTCACTGATTTATAAAAATATGCCCTTAGACTTTTTAATCTTTATGGATCTATTACCTTTGATGCTTGTTATCAATAGTCTTAAATTTTGTAGTGATATTTAATACTTCAGAGAGTGGTGCTCACATTATGGCATCAATGCTGCTCACTACAGTATTGTACTGTGGTCCAAGACAGATATTATGATGCCCCCCCCCCGGGGGTGGGTCCATGACCGCCTGGGCTTACAGGAAGTGGAATTAATGAATTACAACCTGAAAAATTAAACCTGAAAGAGTACCACAAAACAGCTCTGCATTTTTTTAATAACATAATGTTGTTTCTTTTACTCATGCCCAAATCCGGAAATATTACAGTAGAAAAATAGCATTCATAACGTATATTCCCTATGAACATTCTACATTATCTTAATAGTCATGTGGTCGGTCAGATTCATCTCTCTTTAACCACTTCACCCCGAGAAGGTTACTTTAACTGACACTTGTGCGGTCGTGGTGCGACACTGTACCCAAATAAAATTTCTGTCCTTTTTTTCCCACAAATGCAAAAAATCACACCTTTTAATAAAATGGTAAAGATGGTACAACTGGTAAACTTAGTCAAAACATAGCCAGGGTTTGGTAACCAAATTGGGTAGTCTGAACAAGCCAGAGATCAGTGTAGTCAGAGGCAGCAGACAGGATCAGGAACCAGAAGGGACGTCAGCCAGGCAAGTTTTTAACAGGAACACAGCAGAGAATCTCTAGATATGTTTGACCAAGGCGAAGGCAATTGATTAAATGAGCCAGGCGATGTAAATAGCCAGGAGGGGCTGGCTGTGGGCTTGACTGATGAACAGGAGATGATCAACAGGTGAGCCACTGTGGAATGATGAGTTCTGGCAATTAACCAACAGCTGAGCAACCTGAGCACAGAGAAGGAAGGGCTGAGAGCCCAGCCCTGAAACAAAGCCAATATGTTTAACTTTCTGCTATAAAACACATCAAATAAAAAAATGTAAAATTTCTTCATCAATTTAGGCCAATATGTATTCTGCTACATATTTATGGTAAAAAAAACTTCAATAAACATATATTGATTGATTTGCGCAAAAGTTATAGTGTCTACAAACATTTTTTTTATTAATTTTTTTTTTTTACTAGTAATGGCAGTGATCAGTGACTTATAGCGGGACTGCGATATTGCGAAGGACAAATCGGACACCTTACTGACACTTTTGACTATTTTTTTGGGGACCAGTGACATTATTACAGTGATCAGTGCTAAAAAATATGCATTGTCACTGTACTAATGACATTGGGAAGGGAAGGGGTTAACATCAGGGGCAATCAAAGGGTTAACTGTATGCCTAGCTAATGTTTCAGTGTAGTGTGGGAGGTGCTTTTTCTACTGTAAGACATTGATCATTGTGTCTCTGCTTTACAGGAACACAGCATCCATGTCTTCTGTACTGACAGAATGACAGTCTGCCTTGTTTACATAGGCAGACTGGCATTCTGTCAGTGCAACGAATGATCAGCGGGTGCCAGCGGAAATCAGGTCCGCAGGACCCGCTGATCAGTTCCTGCCATGTAAAATCACAGCTGGAGTGCACCACCCAAAACCTTGAAGTGCAGAATCAGGAATATATACCTGATTCTGCACAGCGCAGATGCCCTGTAGCAGTAAATTTGCTATGGGGCGGTCGTCAAGTTGTTAAAGCTGAAGTTTAGATACATACAGTATAAATACATTTTTTTTTCGCTATGCAGCATCATTGATATATCTTACCTCTAAACAAATGTGTATAATGTGCAGCTGGCTGCTGCATAGTGTAGAAATCTTCTCCCCACTGCTGCCAGGTCCTCTCAACAGCACTGATCTTCTGGCACTGCTGAGGTTAACATAGGCTCTCCATGTGTGGAAAAAGTTGCACCACTCAGGCGCCCCCCCTTCCACCTGCCCCCTCCATTCATATAACTCATATTATTCTTTCCCAGAATGCAAAGCATTCTATAATTGGAGGGAGCAGATCCTGTCATTCATCTTTCCTTCCTCCATTCACAGAATGCTAGGCATTTGGGGGGAAAGCTATACAAGTTCTGTGAATGGAGGAGGAGGGCAGAAGTGACTAGTGAGCCATGCAACTCTTTCATACTAGCAGAGGCAGACATGGGCCACACTTCATTAGAAGTATGATTAGGCACTGAGACAGGCATGAAATGTGTCAACCATAAGCCCCCCACTGTTATCTTTGTGCTATTGCATGTCATTTTATGGATTTACTGCAATAAAGGTGATTTTATCAACGGAGTGCAGCCGTATGGATTACTTTGTCTTTATTAGAAGTAAGTGATGTTCCTGGTGCTTCATAGCAAAAAAAGAAAAGTTGCTCTAAACTTTAGCTTTACTTTGATTGATAAATACTATCCTTAAAGTCATGGTTGTCGTTAAAATATATGGGATTACAACTTTCTAGACATAAATAAAATAATCAATATTTTCCATATAGACTCCATATCTACTTGTACTTTTCAGACCTAGCAATATTTAAATTATAGAGACGAAACATTTAAAGTCCTTCTTATTCATACACAACCAGTACAGAAATAATACCTTATAAACATGGGTAGTATTATAAGTAAAGTATATAAATATAAAAAATTATTATCTAACAGTGTGTGGCCCAGGGACCAGTCAGGGTTGAGTGGCCCTTTATATAATAGACCAGTTAGATTTTTACAATACTAATGTATAATGAGAGCTTTTATATTCCAAAATAGAAAACTTCTTACGATCTAGGATAAAAAAATGGATTAATGTGTAACTTTGGAAAAATTTGTAATTTACCTCAATCTATGCAAAAGGTACTTAAAAATACTTATCAGAAAATTCTTAGATATTTCTACATATAATATAGATATTACAGAAATTATTCAGTTATTAAAATTCTCTTGTGTCATGGAAGAAAGAATTAATTTCTTTTATCTCTTTTAAAATCTAACATTCCTGCAGTATTACTAATTCAATATGTTCTTGCTGATATTCTAATAAATATGGATTATTGCATTTAATGTGAATGTGTTTATTAAAATATATAAATCAATACATGAAGTATTCTATACAAAGTCAGATTTAGTTCATTACTGACATATACTCTCATTAACATGACAAATTATAAACCATGCTAAATATTAGTTCTAATAAGATATTGTTTTAATTATTCCTTTATCCCACTAAAACAAATGAAAATTCCAGCTTTTAATTGGACATTTATCTAGATGAGATGACTAGGGTTGCTGGTTTTATTAATATCTGAAATGTTTATTGAGTCCTTATCCTTCTTCTATGTGCATTAGTTCTGTCAAGCTTATTCTTCGATAAGTTTTAATTATTTTACTGTCAAAATAAAATGCCATCATAAAGATTGAATAACGTGTTCAGCTACAAGACCTTTAAACAGATCTTGCACATGAGCAAGGTCCACTTAGTTGATTTGCCACCTCTCCATGCAAAAGCATTGTAATACATTTTTTTAAAGTTAATTAAAAATATAATAAGTATACTAATATCACACTTTTTCTGACAAGGTCCAGGGAATGCTGAGTAGCCCAAATAGGGTTTGTGTCAATCATATGTTTGCTGACATAGCAACCAACTACCAATAACACTCTTGCCTATGAATTTAGGTCAGGAGGTTTAGAATAGCTAATAATGGGAGTAGCTAATAATGGGATTTTTAATTAACGTCATGTACCAGCCTCTCACTATAAAAAGGCAGGGTTCCCAGCAGTCGTATTAGAAATGTGCTTAGCTGGGATATGGGAAACATAGGGAGTACTGCTGATAAAGTGCATAGGAACAGATCATTGTATGGCCTGTTGGCAGGCACTGGTATGATGAAGTAGATAGAAAAACACTTTACTGAAATCCTTTAGTAAAATGCTGGGTATCTTGTGGGGTTTGGGGGTGGAGGGGAGGGAAGGATTTTATATCTTATTGTTGGTTAGTGCTGGTTTGTGTCCTGCAATTTTTTCTCAGCTTCTCCACATGCAACGTCTACAACAGGGGTAGGCAACTTCAGCCCTCCAGCTGTGGTGAAACTACAAATCCCATCATGCCTCTGCCTCTGGGAGTCATGCCTGTGATTGTTAGGGTCTTACAATGTCTCATGGGACTTGTAGTTTCAAAACAGCTGGAGGGCCGAGGTTGCCCACCCCTGGTCTACAAGCATACCAAGCTACGTGTGTTTCTTTAGTGGGAAATATTTCTATTTTCTGCTGGCATTTTTTCACAGCCTTTCCCTGAGTCCACATGCATTCCACTGCAAGTGGCTGCATGTCATATTTCCTAATTGGTATTGGCCGCATATTTTTTTTTAAAGGCCTTTTTTATTGTAAAAACAGTGTAATATTCCTGAGCAATGTGCTTTAACATAGAAGCATATTTTTTCTTTTGGGAAAGTAACAAGTTGATTTGTAGGTGGGAGGGACAGGGGCAAAATGTTGTCACCCCAGTGGTGGGACAAGGTCATTTAGTGCCCAGGGCATAGATGCCAACCTGCGCCCCCCCTTCCTGTCTATGATGTGTAAGCCTAGAGGATCAAATGCCCAGCAAAATTACTGTGCAGTTCCTGATCTGTCAATCAGGTTTTGCATAGACCTGGAAGTGCACAGTGATGTTATGGGACCTTCCTGCTGAGTTCTCTGCCTCTGCTGGTGTCCTTGTGCCAGAGCCAAAACAAAAGGCAGAGCACACATGGCAGTCACAGTCCAGTATAGTCGCACAGGTTAGGGAGAAATTGCTGCTGTCAGATCGGGGCGGCACTGGGGACAGTGGTGAGGGCTTCTGTATACAGGGACACTATCAGATTGGGACTTTGCAGGGTTTGCTTACCCCCCCCCCATCATTTTTGCTGCTAGTGAGGGTATGAGGTATAAAATATAAGACAACAGAAGAAAGTTGTCCCTGCAATCCCTGCACGTCCCAATCTAACAGCGAGCCCGTATACAGAAATGGTTAGGCCTATTATCCCTAAAAAAAACTGTACTGCTACTGGACAATTTTACACTGCTGTGTCCTCTGTATTATCCTTTTTTTATTCCAAAAATCTTCATGCCATTACTAATAGGTACAATAAAATAGTCAGTACGATTTACCAGAACAAGACACAAAATTATATAATTATTTATAAAGTGTTAATAGAACAAAAACAAAAACAAAAAATATTCAGTATCTGCCAAAACACGCTTAGGTCTTACAATGAGCTGTATAAGCAGATAACAATGTTTTGTTCTTTTCTTTTCCTCAGCAAACAAGTAGATTCTGATTGGATCCTTAGGCAAAGTTAGCTACCGCATTCTCATCCTTTGTCAGACAAGAGAGTAATGTCTGCCTTGGCAATCAGAAAATAATCATGAGCTTTGATCTGCATGACCTCCATACAATTGCCACAATAGTAAGTAAGCTGGATAATAGGATGAGCTTTTGGTTCAGTCTGAACACTCACTGAAATTTCACCTGCTCAGAGATTTGGGATGTTTGGATGGAATTTCCCAGCTGAACGACCTACAATGTATTGGAAAAAAACAGAGGTGACGGCTTTTGGTAAAAGTCCCTGGTTACACACTATAAAAGGCTGCAATTAGAGTGAGGGACAGCTGGTAGTGCTTATAGTGCTGCTAGTGTAGTGTGCTGCTACAAAGCTATACAGTGCTATGCTCAGTGTAGTATATTGCCATTGTGGGGTTAGGGAGAGTTGAGCATTGAGTGTAAGCCCACCTGAATTCACTTTGATTTTAATAGACCCAACAGTCCTTTTAAAGACAACTTTTTTTTGTAGTTCTGTTGCTTCTGATTCCCTTTTTCTTTTTGTTGGACAGGGCATTTATTTTATTAATTTTAGTTTGCATTCACATTCTTTCTTTTTAAGTTCATAAAAAAAAGTAGGGTTCCCCTCAAAATCCACACTAGACCCATATCCGAGCATGCCGCACAGCATGACAGGAAAGGTGAGGGTGTGGGTATGCGATTCCCCCCCCCTGCACCATATCAGGCCATATGCCTTCTACATGGCCCCATCTTAATGAGCAGAAGAGTCTCTTCCCCATAACCCTGGCCTGGTGGTTGTGGGGTACTGTGGGTGGGAGTCTTAGTCAAATCTGGAAGAACTCTTTAAAATAATGTGCCCCAGATACGTAAACCTATAGATGAAACACAAGAAAATTATACCCCTCTTTGTTAACATTAACCTCTCAGCTAGGGAGCTGTCATTCATAGTGAGCAGTTGTCAGGAGCAGATTGTGTCAGCATGAGTTATTTACCATGATTGATGTGAATCTACATCACTGGATAATATGATTGTCAGGAAAGGGTCCGTCCGCTGGCAAAATATATAATTTGGCGTGCAGTACTGGGGTTCACCAGCAGGTGTCTCCTGGCAGTTTGGAACTGTCAGGGGAATCTTTCCCTACTGGTGTTATTTCATCTTTTGGCCGCAGTACTGACGTCCACCAGCGGATGGATCCTGGCAGTATGGAGCAGACAAGCCCTCACATGCTTGCCTTGGTATCTCTCTCCTTGAGCCCTGACCTTGTTCGCCTGTTACCCGATCCTGAGCCTGCATCTGACCTTGTTTCTGAGCTTATCCTGACCCGGTCCCTTCTGTGTTTCTATACCCTTCAGCCCGATCCATTCCCCCTCTGTCCTGTTGGTTCCCTGTTCCTCATTTATTGATCTCCCTGTGTATGACCTTGGCTTGGCTAATGTTTACGTTCCTGGAATATCCCTTGTCCTGCTGACCTGCCATGTATGACCCTGGCCTGGCTGACATCTGTGATTCTGGTATTGCCCCTTGCTGTATATATTGTTGTTGTTGGTGGGTTTGTTGGGTTGTTTGGGCACTGTTTGTATTTTCTGATTATCATCTATTTTAATAAATATCATTATTCACTCTACATGCGTTTTGGGTTATCTCTGTCCAGTCCACACAGTCTGGTCTACTAATTCTCCTGACAGTATACCAAGGCCATCCCTGACCAGAAGTGGCTGCACTATTGAGCCTTTTTGAAAATGCAGGCAGAAATAGTGATTTATCTTTCCTCATTGGTAACTGAGGATATTAGTTATTGCCCTCTGGTATTGAAGGAGTGGGCCAGGGATCAACTATTAGAGTGTATCCGTCTGGCCCATTCTCTGGTGGATCAGGGCGGTATGCTATTTGAAAATGTTCAGCCTCTGATTCAGCTGTGTGCAGAGCTAGCCTTGTCCAGTACCCCAGAGGGCAGAGATGATTTTTCTCCCCCCTTCAGTTTTGATCAGGTTGAATCTCTGGTGTGGTTATTAGAGGATGACCCGGTTTCTTTCTTTGAACATTATTCCTCATGTTCTCAGCAGGTGTTATCAGAGTGTGTTAACTCTGCAATCTCTTGTTAGACAGGCAGCATGTAAACCAAGTTTTGTTCAGACATTATTCCAAGCCTGGTCTAATATATTGCACTCAGCCTTACTCCGCTCACAACACCCCATGTCTGCTACCAAACACCTACCTTCCCAAGAATCTTTCTCCCAGTCGCCCATGGCAACCTCAGCTACAGTCCAGTATACACAGCTTCCCACTAAGTACTATTACCCAGCCTCTACTCACTGCACCTATCCTGCTTTCAATCCACCTGCCTCTTCTCTTCCACCTGTAACAATCCCACAGACTCCTCCTCCAGCCACTGTTCCCTGGTCTTCCTTTTGCCCAGTTACATCCCTTCCTTACAGCCCTGCAATTACCTACAAGGCTGCGCTGGCTAAACCAAAAAAGAAACAAAAGTTCTTTCCTACCCACACGATCCTGCCAGTAACCCAACCTGCTTCCACACCAACCAACTCACTCCAGTCTGTTTGCGTGCCAGCTAAACCTGATAACCCACCTGATTCTGCCAAACCTCTGCCTGCTTCCAGCCCAAAGTCTCGGTGCCCGCTTTTCAGTCTGATGTGCCCGCTGTCCAGTCTGTCCTGATGCCTGCCTCCCAGCCTGAAGTCTCGGTGCTCGCTTTCCAGTCTGATGTGCCTGCCTTCCAGTCTGATGTCCTGATGTCTACCTTCCAGCCGGATGTCTTGGTGCCTGCCTTCCAGCTTGATGTTTCTGCCTTTCAGTCTGATATGCCCGCCTTCCAATCTGATGTGCCTGCTTCTCAGTCTGATGTCTTGATTCCTGCCTTCCAGCCGGATGTCTCGGCGCCTGCCTCCCAGCTTGATGTCTTTGCCTCCTAGTCTGATGTGCCCGCTGTCCAGTCTGATGTGCCTGCTGTCCAGTCTGTCCTGATGCCTGCCTTCCAGCCCGAAGTCTCGGTGCCCGCTTTCCAGTCTGATGTGCCTGCTATCCAGTCTGATGTGCCTGCCTCCCAGTCTGATGTCCTGATGCCTACCTTTCAGCCTGATGTCTCGGTGTCCGCCTTCCAGCTGGATGTCTCAATGCCTGCCTTCCAGCCAGATGTCTCAGTGCCTGCCTTCCAGCTTGATGTCTCTGCCTTCCAGTCTGATGTGCCCGCCTTCCAGTCTGATGTACCCGCTTTTCAGTCTAATGTGCATGCTTTCCAGTCTGATGTCCTGATGCCTGCCTTCCAGCCTGAAGTCTCGGTGCCCGCTTTTCAGTCTGATGTGCCCGCTTACCAGTCTGATGTCTTCATGCCTGCCTTCCAGCCTGATATCTCAAAGCTTGCCTTTCAGCCTGATGTCTCGGTGTCGGCATTTCCACCTGATGTCTCGATGCCTGCCCTCCAGCCTGATGTACCAGCTTCCCAGCCTGATGTGCCAGCTTCCCAGCCTGATGTGCCAGCTTCCCAGTCTGATGTGCCAGCTTCCCAGCCTGATGTGCCAGCTTCCCAGCCTGATGTGCCAGCTTCCCATTTTGATGTGCCAGCTTCCCAGTCTGATGTGCCAGCTTCCCAGTCTGTTGTCTCAGTGCCTGCCTTCCAGCCTGATGTCTCGAAGCTTGCCTTTCAGCCTGATGTCTCGAAGCTTGCCTTTCAGCCTGATGTCTTAAAGCCTGCCTTCCAGTCTGATGTGCCTGCTTTCCAGTCTGATGTGCCAGTTTCCCAGCCTGATGTGCCAGTTTCCCAGCCTGATGTGCCAGCTTCCCAGTTTGATGTGCCAGCTTCCCAGTCTGATGTGCCAGCTTCCCAGCCTGATGTGCCAGCTTCCCAGCCTGATGTGCCTGCTGTCCAGCTTGAAGTGCCCGTGCCTGCTGCCCAGCTTGAAGTGCCCGTGCCTGCTGCCCAGCTCGAAGTGCCTGCTGCCCAGCTCGAAGTGCCTGCTGCCCAGTTTGGTGTGTACCTGTCTGCTGCCCAGCTTGGTGTGTTCCGGTCTGCTGCCCAGCTTGGTGGTTCCTGTCTGCTGCCCAGCTTGGTGTGTTCCTGTCTGCTGCCCAGCTTGGTGTGTTCCTGTCTGCTGCCCAGCTTGGTGTGTTCCTGTTCGCTGCCCAGCTCAATGACCCGGATGTGCCAGCTGTCTGCCCGGATGTGCCTGATGACCAGCCTGAAATACTTTCTTCCACCATTCTGCCTGATGCCAGAAAGATTATGGACAAGGGTCCGTCCGCTGGTAAGATATATCATTTGGCGTGCAGTACACCAGCAGGTGTCTCCTGGCAGTTTGGAACTGTCAGGGGAATCTTCCCCTGCTGGTGTTATTTCATCTTTTGGCTGCAGTACTGACGTCCACCAGCGGATGGATCCTGGCAGTATGGAGCAGACAACACTCCCTGCACTCAGGTGTTACATGAAGACAATTATTGTCAGTCCCATAAATACCCGGCAAGCCCTCACATGCTTGCCTTGGTATCTCTCTCCTTAAGCCCTGACCTTGTTCGCCTGTTACCCGATCCTGAGCCTGCATCTGACCTTGTTCCCGAGCTTATCCTGACCCGGTCCCTTCTGTGTTCCTGTACCCTTCAGTCCGATCCATTCCCCCTCTGTCCTGTTGGTTCCCTGTTCCTCATTTATTGTTCTCCCTGTGTATGACCTTGGCTTGGCTAACGTTTACGTTCCTGGAATATCCCTTGTCCTGCTGACCCGCCGTGTATGACCCTGGCCTGGCTGACATCTGTGATTCTGGTATTGCCCTTTGCTGTATATATTGTTGTTTTTGGTGGGTTTGTTGGGTTGTTTGGGCACTGTTTGTATTTTCTGATTATCATCTATTTTAATAAATATCATTATTCACTCTACATGCGTTTTGGGTTATCTCTGTGCAGTCCACACAGTCTGGTCTACTAATTCTCCTGACAATGATTGAAGATTTATCCACATTTTATTTTTTATTTTTTTAATGAAAGATTTCTCAAAATGTGTATGTTTATTTATTTTGTTAATGAGTAGTACCAAGATTCCAATAAGCCCCCTACATGCATACCCCTACAACCACTGGGCCATGGTTATGGGGAAGAGGCCCTTGTGCTCATCAACATGGGACAAGGTGCTTTGCCAAGGGAGTCCCCCTAGCAAGGTACCCTCCCCAAAATGAGGACAAGTGGCCTAATGTGGTTCAGAAGGGAGGGGGGCTTTATTCTCATACTCCCTTTCCTGGCCTACCATGCTCAGATATGGATTTTGGAGTGGATGTCACACTTCTTCTTTCTTCTTTTTTTGTGTGAGGTTCCCCCATTAAATCCATACCAGACCCTGTCTTCAGTGTTCTGCATATTCATATTTTCTATTGTCTGTGCTAAAGAATGTATGTTTATACTCTACTTAGCTATACCTTACTTTGCATTAAAGTAGTCTTTGCAAGACTATGAATGCATATAAGTGTTAAGCCATAGTTTGTGGTATATCTCTAGGCAGACACCCATCACAGGTGTGGCTATAATATTATCACTGTAGGTTCGTATACTTGAGGACTTGAGAGTATTACCCTGCAAATACCTATTATAGATGTGTCCGCAATTCTCCAGTTAGTCCCCGTCCAGAAGGATCTGCATTGCATCACTTTATATATATATATATATATTTATACAGTTCATAAGTTTACATACCCTAGCAGAATTTACGATTTCTTGGCCATTTTTCAGAGAATATAAATGAAAACACAACAACTTTTCTTTCACTCATGGTTAGTGTTTGGCTGAAGCCATGTATTATCAATCAACTATGTTTATTCTTTTTAAATCATAATGACAACAGAAACCACTCAAATGACCCTGATCAAAAGTGTACATACCCCAGTTCTTCATACCATGTATTGCCCCCTTTAACATCAATGACAGCTTGAAGTCTTTTGTGGTATTTGTCTTTTGTGGTCTTTATCTTCTCAAATGGTAAACCTGCCAATTCCTCTTGGCAAAAAGCCTCCAGTTCCTGTAAATTCTTGGGCTGTCTTGCATGAACTGCATGTTTGAGATCTCCCCAGAGTGGCTCAATGATGTTGAGGTCAGGAGACTAAGATGGCCACTCCAGAACCTTCACTTTATTCTGCTGTAGCCAATGACAGGTCGACTTGGCTTTGTGTTTTGGATCATTGTCATGTTGGAATGTTCAAGTACGACCCATGCGCAGCTTCCTGGCTGATGAATGCAAATGTTCCTCCAGTATTATTTTAAAACATACTGCATTCATCTTGCCAACAATTTTGACCAAATTTCCTGTGCCTTTGTAGCTCACACATCCCCAAAACATCAGTGATCCACCTCCCTAACTTTCATGATAGGCCTTGCTGACTCCTCTCCAAATGTAGCGTTTATGTTTGTGGCCAAAAAGCTCAATTTTGGTCTCATCACTCCAAATGACTTTGTGCCAGAAGGTTTAAGGCTTGTCTCTATGCTTTTTGGTGTATTGTAAGCGGGATACCTTGTGGCATTTACGTAGTAAAGGCTTTCTTCTGGCGACTTGACCATGCAGCCCATCTTTCTTCAAGTGCTTCCTTATTGTGCATCTCGAAACAGCCACACTGCATGTTTTCAGAGAGTCCTGTATTTCACCTGAAGTTATTTGTGTGTTTTTCTTTGCATCCTAAACAATTTTCCTGGCAGTTGTGACTGACATTTCAGTTGATCTACCTGACCGTGGTTTGGTTTCAACAGAACCCCTCATTTTCCACTTCTTGATTAGAGTTTGAACACTGCTGCTTGGCATTCTTAATTCCTTGGATATCTTTTTATATCCATTTCCTTTTTTATACAGTTAACTACCTTTCCCCACAGATCCTTTGACAATTATTTTACTTTCCCCATGACTCAGAATCCAGAAATGTCAGTGCAGCACTGGATGAAAAATGCAAGGGTCTGTCAGGAGTCCAGAAGCGCATTGACCTTTTATACACACAAACTAATTACAAGCAAACAGTTCACAGGTGAGGTTGGTTACCTTTAATAGCCGTTCAAACCCTTTTGTGTCAACTTGTGTTCATGTTATGAAGGCAAAATCACCAGGGTATGTAAACTTTTGATCAGGGTCATTTGGGTAGTTTATGTTGTTATTATGATCTAAAAAGAGTAAACACATTTGATTGATAATACATGGCTTCAATCAAACACTAACCATGAGTGAAAGAAATGTTTTTGTGTTATCATTCATATTCTCTGAAAACACACAGCCATTACCGTATTTATCGGCGTATAACACGCGCTGGCGTATAACACGCACCCCAAGTTAAGAAGGGAATTTTAAGGAAAAAAACTTTTAGGAGTAAAGTTTAAGGAAGAAAAACTTACATTGAAATGCCCATCAATGCAGCGTTATCGGTGTCCATCTGCAGCCTTGTCAGTGTCAGTGCAGCCTTGCCCCAGTGTCCATTGCAGCCTTGTCAGTGCAGCTTTGCCCCAGTGCAGAATTGTCAGTGCAGCCTTGTCAGTGCAGCTTTGCCCCAGTGCAGCCATGTCAGTGCAGCCATGTCAGTGCAGCCTTGTCAGTGCAGCCATGTCAGTGCAGCCTTGTCAGTGCAGCCATGTCAGTGCAGCCTTGTCAGTGCAGCCTTGTCAGTGCAGCCTTGTCAGTGCAGCCATGTCAGTGCAGCCATGTCAGTGCAGCCTTGTCAGTGCAGCCATGTCAGTGCAGCCTTTCTCCAGTGCAGCCTTGCCCCCGTGCAGCCTTGCCCCCGTTCAGCCTTGCCCCAGTTCAGCCTTGCCCCCGTTCAGCCTTGCCCCCGTTCAGCCTTGTTCCCTGCCGACATACACAGCGTATGTGTAAATTTAAATTTACACATTGGGCGGGACTGTAAGCGGCGCCGAGAAAAGCCGAGGACTCTCGGGTATGTGTATCTCGGCTCCGCCGAGTCCCTGCAGTCTCGGCAGCGTATTTGAATTTACACACTGCTGTGTATGTCGGCAGCGATTGCGGCAATTGCCGCGATCGCTCCGATCACACACAATTGGGGGGGGATCGGCCTATAACACGCACCCACGATTTCCCCCTGATTTTCAGGGGAAAAAAGTGTGCGTGTTATATGCTGATAAATACACTGAGTACGATGAGTACACCCCTAAGTGAAAATGTCCACATTGGGCCCAATTAGCCATTTTTCCTCCCCGGTGTCATGTGACTCATTGTTGTTATAAGGTCTCAGGCGTGAATGGGAAGCGGGTGTGGTAAATTTGGTGTTATCGCTTTCACTCTCTCATACTGGTCACTGGAAGTTAAACATGACAACTCATAGCAAAGAACTCTCTGAGGATCTGAAAAAAAAGAATCGTTGCTCTACATAAAGAGTGCCTAGGCTATAAGAAGATTGCCAAGACCCTGAAACTGAGCTGCAGCACAGTGGCCAAGACCATATAGATGTTTAACAGTAGGGATGGGCCGAACGGACCCCTGTTCAGTTCGCACCAGAACTTCCGAACACCACAAATGTTCGGACATGAACACCAAACCCCATTAAAGTCAATGGGACCCGAATGTTAAATATCAAAAGTGCCCATTTTGAAAGCTTAAATGCAAGTAATTAGGCATACAATAGGGGTCTGGGTCCTGCCCTGGGGGACATGGATCAATAAAAAAAAAGTTTGTGAAAAATGTCATTTTTAAATGAGCAGTGATAATGAGCAGTGATTTTTTTATTTTTAAAGTGAAAGCCTAAAAATGAAAAATTCCTTCCAATATAGTGCCAGGGGGTTCCCCTTAGTCTAACTGTAAAGTGACAGATCTGTACCATGTCTAGAATCTGCTGCAGCAATAATTGAATTTATAAAGCCAAAAAAAATGCCATTTTTCCTGCAAGCTGCCTTTATTTTGCTCAGCCACAGTTGGGGAGCCAGTGTGTATGATGAGGCCACAATGTAGTGCACTGGGAACAAGATTAGAGATTATTTGGATACATTCTGGTGTCACTTTGACTTTGGATAGAAGTGAATAAAAATAAATATAAGTAATTAAAATTGGTCTTTGGGTGTTGGTGGCGCCTTCCCACCGTAACCCTATAGAGATAATCTTGATGAAAGCAAAAATGTGGGTGGCAGGGACTGTATTTTTTTTCTGCAGAAGATGGGGCAGAGAAATTTGCTGGCTACAGTCTACAGCTGGTGGTGTGCTGCTGGCAGATGAGCTGCTTGGACCTTGGACACCCTGTGCTATACCATCATCCCTGTCAGTGGAGGCTGCTGAAAGGTAATGACTGTGTATCGCAGGGGCAGACTGAAGTGGGTAAGGAGGAGGGACAGATTTGTGCCCCTTTTGCATGGCTTTTATGTGCCCTTGCAAACAGGCTGAGTGGTTGGATGTTAAATGCCTTGTTAAGCATGTGGTACCCAAATGCTTGGTGCTGAAAAAGGCCCAGACAGCTGAGCTGTGGGGAGTGGGCTGGGAGATAACAGCTGGAGAATGTAATGAGATAGGGTGGCTGCTCTCTACTCTTCCTTGATACAGACCTCCTTGGGGTTGTGTTGCCTCACCTTCAGTTTCCTCTTCTGCTCTATCTGGCACCCAAGTACCCTCAGTGACCTCATCATCATCATCAGCTCCATCTCCTCCATCTTCATCATTACCACTGGAGACAACTTGGCAATACGCTACGGCTTGGGGAACATGAATGCCAATTTGTCTACCAGTGTTCCTCCCTCTCTCTAGGCTCATGTTCCTGTCATCCTCAACCTCAGAACCAGCATCTGAATCCAGTAATGGCTGGGCATCATGAAGGAGCAAGTGGCTGATGCTGTGGTCAAATAACTCAGCTGACTCCTCAATGGCTGATGTTAGGGCTATGACAGGAATAGATGTGGACAAGGAGACAGGTTTATCCACTCTGGCAACTGCAGGAAACTGCACACTTGTCTCTGCTTGTGTGACAGAAGATGAGGAGGATGAGGAAGGTTTAGTAAGCCAGTCCACCACCTCCTCTGCATGCTGTGGCTGGATAGCACGGGCAAACTCACTAAACAGAGGAAATGATGCCCTGCCTGAGGACTGACCACCACGTCCACCTTTGCCTGTGGACACATTTGTTGCTGGCCCCCTTACAGTGCCAAGGGAACTTCTGCCTCTCCTTGTTGTTCTCCCAGTCATTATTGGGAGGGAGGGGGCGGTGCTTATAAGCAAATGTAAAGGAAAAGTTGAAATCTGTACGTAGATGCACTTTAATCAACGTAAAGAGGTGTTTGGTGCCCTTTAATTTGAGTACTCACACTACACAGACACACTCCACGAATACAATATAATATACTGCAATATAATGCGCCAAACGTACAGTGATGCACACAACTATATGGCGTTAAACTGGCAGTAATGCACGCAAAACTATATGGCGTTAAACTGGCAGTAACGCAATCAAGTAGATGGTGTTCAACCGTCAACATCTGAACTGTCCCTACTCTAGCTAAATATTAATGTCAAGATTACTGACACGGTCTCACTACACTACACTGAAACTATCTGAGCTGTCCCTAATCTAGCTGCACACTATGAAAAGCTGAATGATGGTCCTCCTCACTACACTCACACTATCCCTGGACTGACACAAAACTAATATTCTACACTGACAATTGAAGCAAAATAGCACAGTATAGCACACTAACTAATAGCACTAACCAGAGCCCTGTTCTCTCTCTCTCTCCACACCAAAATCACACTGAAAATGGCTGCCATTGAAAGAATACTTTTATACTGTGGGCAGGAATGAGTTATAATTGGGTAAAGTCATGATGACAGTGTTCAATCATGACTCTGACAGTGCTCTGTGCCCTGATTGGCTGAAGCTTTCACTGCTTAAGCCAATCAGAGCTTGCAATTCACTGTTCAACGCCACAATGCATTGTGGTCGGTTCAGGGGGCGAACAAATGGTCGAACGTCCCATTTGTTCGGCTGTTCTCCGAATGTCCGAACAACGAAAGTTCGGCCCGAACTTATGCTCGGGCCAAACCATCCGCCCATCCCTATTTAACAGGACAGGTTCCACTCATAAAAGGCCTCGCCATGGTCACAGAAAGAAGTTGAGTGCACATGTTCAGCATCATATCCAGAGGTTGTCTTTGGGAAATAAACGTATGAGTGCTGCCAGCATTGCTGCAGAGGTTGAAGGGGTGGGGGGGTCAGCCTGTCAGTGCTCAGACCATACGCCACACACTGCATCAAATTGGTCTGCATGGCTATCGTCCCAGAAGGAAGCCTCTTCTAAAGATGATGCACAAGAAAGCCCGCAAACAGTTTGCTAAAGACAAGCAGACTAAGGACATGGATTACTGGAACCATGTCCTGTGGTCTGATGAGACAAAGATGAACTTATTTGGTTCAGATGGTGTCAAGCATGTATGGCAGCAACCAGGTGAGGAGTACAAAGACAAGTGTGTCTTACCTACAGTTAAGCATGGTGTTGGAAGTGTCATGGTCTGTGGCTGCATGAGTGCTGCCGGCACTGGGGAGCTACAGTTCATTGAGGGAACCATGAATACCAACATGTACTGTGACATACTGATGCAGAGAATTATCCCCTTCCTTCGGAGACTGGACCACAGGGCAGTATTACAACATGATAACGACCCCAAACACACCTCCAAGACAACCACTGCCTTGCTAAAGAAGCTGAGGGTAAAGGTGATGGACTGGCCAAGCATATCTCCAGACCTAAACCCTATTGAGCATCTATGGGGCATCTTCAAACGGAAGGTGGGGGAGCGCAAGGTCTCTAACATCCAGCAGCTCCGTGATGTCGTCACCGAGGAGTGGAAGAGGACTCCAGTAGCAACCTGTGAAATTCTGGTGAACTCTATGGACAAAAGGGTTAAAGCAGTGCTGGAAAATAATGATGGCCACACAAAATATTGACACTTTGGGCCCAATTTGGACATTTTCACTTGGGGGTGTACTCACTTTTGTTGCCAGCGGTTTAGACATTAATGGCTGTGTGTTGTTTTATTTTGAAGGGACAGCAAATTTACACTGTTATAAAAACTGTACACTCACAACTTTACATTGAAGCAAAGTGTAATTTCTTCAGTGTTATCACATTAAAAGATTTAATAAAATTTTTACAAAAATGTGAGGAGTGTACTTACTTTTGTGAGATAATATATATATATATATATATATATATATATATATATATATATATATATATATACAATGATCTGAGTGGATTATGAATGTTCGACTGCTGTAAGTTGATACTACTCCTTTGAGTGTGGCTTGAGGAAAGATGCAATTATAATTACTACTATGTCCTGCAAGGTCTTCTGGATTCAGCTTTACTCTAAGATAAGCTTTAGGAGGCATGTGTTATGAGCACTTATATTCCAGCCAGGGCTGGGACAAGGGGTGGATGAGAGGGGCGGCTGCCCTAGGCAAAATGGTTTACTGTAGGAATGGGATCAAGGCTGACAGATGTAGTGACATCACTACCCTTGTCAGCCCAGCGCTGGGAGCAGCGAGAAGAGAAGGAGAGTGCCATCAGGTGGTGCAGACTGTGTTCTGTCTCCCCCTCCTCCCTCCTGCTGGTGTAAAGCTTCTGTGTTCAGAAGCCAGCAGCAGTAATCACAGAAACACAGGAGCACTGCACTGGCAGGAAGGAGGTGGGGAAGAGAGAGCACAGCCAGAAGCTGTTTACTGAAGTGTACAGGAGAGGAAGAAAGAGCTGAGAGGAGATAGGTGCTGATTTCTCTCTCCCCTTCCTCCTTCCTGCCTGCACAGCTCTCCTATATTCAGAAACTGGCAACCATAATCACAGACACACACAACGCTGCACAGGCAGGAGGGAGTAGGTGGAAAAAGAGCACAGCCCACAGCTGAGTTCAGAAGTGCCAGGAGAAAGCCATAAGTGGAGGAGAGAGTCAGCAGGAGGAAGAGGGGGTGTGGCTGTGCTCTCTCCCTATAGCTCCCCCTTCCTGTCAGTGCAGTGTTCTTGTAGCCTGTAATCACAGCTGGGGTCTTTTGCATACAGGTGCACTGACAGCTTTAGGACTGTTTCTTCTGTTATCTTACACTCCCTGGCCACCTCCTCCCTCCACCCCACACTGGCACCAGAAATTGCAGGTTGGGCTCTGGTAAGCAAACCCTGAAAAATCCCGATCTGTCGGTACAACTGTAAATAGAAGCCGGTGTTCTGCCGAGAAAGTTCCCCATGGCGGATAAGGACCCCCTCTACTACGCAGGCGCAGCGCTTGTGCAGTAGAAACAACAGGGGAGCCGCCGAAAAGGGCCGAAGCTGAACACCGGAGTCAGCTGTACAAGGTGCCTGCGTGCCAAGACAATTTTAATAAAAAAGAATTTGTAACAGGCCCCTTGTGGGCTCGCTACGCTCGCCACGCTTTGGGCACGGCCTCGCTGCGCTCGGCATATTATTATTCACCACTGTGCTCGCTTCAGAGCTCAGAACTATGAATGAATTTGTTTAAAAACACAATCCATTAATAAATAAAAAAAAAAAGAATAAAGGAGATTACAAAAATGTTTATGACCTTTAGGGTCATGAGCAACTGCATTATGCAGCGGCTGGTGTGCGGTAGGATGACAACAGTGCTGATGCAGCAATTGTAGTACATCAAACTTTATCAAAATGTCACACAATTACATTTCATTTAGTTCTATTGGGCGCAGCACGATGCAAGGCAGTAGATTAAATAAAACAAAAATAAGTGCGCGTATCCCCTTTAAATGCAATTACAAAGTGAAACAAAGCTAAAAAACATAAAAATAAATAATAGGAGCAAAGCATACATAATGAAAATAATAAGAGCAAAGCATAAATACATACAGTATATGCCAAGGCAGTAGATTGCCTTGCACTGCACTGAAAAAAATGAGTGTGTGCAGTACTTTTTTCAGCACTCACCACCACAACACGGTGGTATGAACAAGCCTGATGGGAGGCAATGCATTTTACCTTGTCTTGTGGTGGGACTGTGTTATAGGGCGTACACACGGTCGGACTTTGTTCGGACATTCCGACAACAAAATCCTAGGATTTTTTCCGATGGATGTTGGCTCAAACTTGTTTTGTCTACACACGGTCGCACAAAGTTGTTGGAAAATCCGATCGTTCTAAACGCGGTGACGTAAAACACGTACGTCGGGACTATAAACGGGGCAGTGGCCAATAGCTTTCATCTCTTTATTTATTCTGAGCATGCGTGGCACTTTGTCCGTCGGATTTGTGTACACACGATCGGAATTTCCGACAACGGATTTTGTTGTCGGAAAATTTTATCTCCTGCTCTCCAACTTTGTGTGTCGGAAAATCCGATGGAAAATGTCCGATGGAGCCCACACACGGTCGGAATTTCCGACAACACGCTCCGATCGGACATTTTCCATCGGAAAATCCGACCGTGTGTACGGGGCATTAGAATAGCCACCCAAGACAATCCTACCACACCTGGTGTGAATGTACACTCACAAATTGTTGCAAATAGCAAACTTTTAAAATTTAAAGAGTCATCTACACAAGCATGTTCCCAGTGTTAAAACTGTGCACTTCCAGGTCACTGGAAAACCTGTCTGACAGATCAGGTTTTAACAATAAATAACAGCACAGTTATTTTGACAAGTGAGTGACTGGTGGACGTGGGATCCGCTACATTTGCACATCAAGCATACCTCCCAACTTTGTGAGACAAGAATGAGGGACACCTATTAGCAAAAGTATGCAGGCATAGGACACACCCCCTGCCACACCCCCATTAACCGGTTCCCGACCGGTGCACGCCGATGAACGTCGGCAGAATGGCACGGTTGGGCAAATGGGCGTACCCGTATGTCCCTTTAAATTTGCCTCCGTGCCATTGCGTGCGCGCCGGCAGCAGGGCACGCGTGCACCGGCCAGGAGCTCCGCGAGTCAGGTCGCGGGTCCCGCAGACTCGAACGCCTCACGGAGAGGAAGAACGGGGAGATGCTAATGTAAACAAACAAAACAAAAGACAGTGTCACTGATCTCTGCTCCCTGTGATCTAGAGCAGAGATCAGTGACGTGTCACACGTAGCCACGCACCCCCACAGTTAGAAACACTCCCCAGGAAATACCTAACCCCTACACTGCCCCCTAGTGGTTAACCCCTTCACTGCCAGTGTAATTTACACAGGAATCAGTGCATTTGTATAGCACTGATTGCTGTATAAATGACAATGGTCCCAAAAATGTGTCAAAAATGTCTGCCATAATGTCGCAGTCATGATAAAAATTGCTGATCGCCACCATTACTAGTAAAAAAAAAAAATATTAATAAAAATACCATAAAACTATCCCCTATTTTGTAACTTTTGCGCAAACCAATCAATAAACGCTTATTGCAATTTTTTTTGCAATTTTTTTTACCAAAAATATGTAGAAGAATACGTATTGGCCTAAACTGAGAAAAAAAAATGTTTTTTAAAATATTTTTGGGGATATTTATTATAGCAAAAAGTAAAAAATATTGCGTTTTTTTCAAAATTGTCACTATTTTTTTGTTTATAGCGCAAAAAATAAAAACCGCAGAGGTGATCAAATACCACCAAAACAAAGCTCTATTTGTGGGAAAAAAAGGACGTCAACTTTGTTTGGGAGCCATGCCGCACGACCACGCAATTGTCAGTTAAAGAGGTGTCGAATCGCAAAAAGTGCTCTGGTCAGGAAGGGGGTAAATGAATTGGATAAAAAAATGATTGATTAAACCCACAAGTGCTTTTTTATCACTACTATTCCTTTATATTGGCTTTTAAACTTTACAAATGCATCAATTTGGAAATTGGATGAAAGGTTTAGCACTGTGAAACACTTTTTGATAGATACATATTGCAATTTATATATAACTATATAGATCAGACCAAAATGAGGGACAAATGAGGAGGAAAGAGGGACAGAGGGACATTGTTCCAAGACGCTGACTATTGGGAATGAATTCTGGAAATATATTTCTTCTGCAGCAGCACTTCAGATGTCTTTGGATTGCAGCCACATAAAAAAGTTCCACCAACTCCTCATAGTCAGCTAACAGGGATAGGGCAGGATTAGAGAAGAAAGAAAAGGGACCAGTAGCAACACTGCTGTGTGCCCTTAAGGCAGAGGAGGAAGAAAATGATGCATTAGCAGGCCCAAAATAAAATGGCTGTAATGCACCCTCGGGAGAAGAAGGAGAAAAAGGGCCAGAAACTTTCCTCTTGATTTCATAGGAGGAATTGCTGTATAAAAAGCGTGGCTAAATAAGAAAAATAGCTGCGTCACACTCTTGAGTAGGAGGAGAATTAAAAGGGTGCATTGGCAGGCAAAACATAAATGTCTACTATGCACAGTTGAAGAGGAGGAGAAGGAGGAGGGAAAGGGCAGATTAGTGGCACCCTAAAAGTAAGTGGTTGCTATGGGTCCTAGAGAAGTAGGAGTGCATGCCTTTTGCTGCCAACCCCTTTCATTAAGGTGATGCTCCTACCACGCTCTTTGGTGCATAGTCATGTGTTTCTTCAGGCATGTGGTACCCAAATGGCTGGTACTTTTACCACTGTTGATATGCTGCAAGCAGAAGCTGAAGGTGCTGTTGGCAGCAAACACATTAAAAACAATGTTTTTTCATTTGCTTCCTATTCAAGTACTCATGAACTGTTTTGATTCTAGCCAATGTCTACAAAACATATAGCGGAGGTTTATATTTTGAATGCTTTGGGAATACAGGGATGGGGGGGAGGGTTTGGGGAATGTGGAGTTATAGTTTTGAAGTGCACTTTGTGACATTTTATTAAATGTTTAAGATAATGAGTTTTTGTATTGTAAAAAAAGGCTCACAAACTATACTATTATATTGTTGAGACGCTGGCCAATTTTGTGGGTGCTTGCTTTAATTTTTTGTAGGAATTAACCTTTCTATAGCTTTTAGAGCTTTTATTGCTGCTACTTCCACTGGTAAATTAAGGTCTATTGCTATTGGATAAAACACCAGGTGTGGCATCAAAAACAAATCTAAAAAAGCCTTTTCTCAAGTTGCAATGAATCTGATTGGGCTGCTGTTACTGTAATAAGCCAAGCGGTAATGCAAACGTAAAAAAAATCTAGTATACATGCAAAATACGCAGTATATAATGTCAGAATATGATGTCACTGATGCTGTGACAATCACACTGTTCTTAAACTTCACATACAGCCTAAAGGAGTCTTATACATAAGAATATCATTTAAATAGTTTGTGTCTTTTCAATGTTGTCGTTGAAAAGAGGACCCTCTCCATGATGGTAAAAAAAAACTCATTAGCATGTGTTCCCCATGCTGGTTCCTGGATCCCCATACCCTTTGTTTGACAATTCCTTGCTTATTAGCCTTGACATGTCCAGAATTGATTTTCAAGATTCAGATTGAGAGGTTGGAATGTGGGTAAAAGTGGACAACATATACCTGGACATTTGGATTTTGGAGCAATATACCTAACTTTGAATTCAATAGTGGAGATGCAAAATATAGGAATTGTGTGGTGGGGATAGGTGTAGAATAAGTCCATTGCTAACATTTTCGATTTTGTACCAGGAAGTAAGTTGACATTGCAGAGATGCACAGTAAACATATAAAAAAAAAATTGTGTAGTACTTATGTGTGCGCTTGGCATGACTAAGGGCACTTTCACACTGGGGCATTGGGGGCATCAGCGGTAGTGCTATTTTTACCGTTGTTTTAGCGGTGCTTTTCAGGCACTAGAGTGGTGCTTTTAACTCCCGCTAGTGGACGAAAAAGGGTTAAAAGTGCCCGTAAAGCGGCGCTGCCGAGGTGCTTTGCAGGCGCTTCGGCGGGTCTGCACATTAATTTTAATGGGCAGGGGTGCTTTAGGAGCGGTGTATACACCGCTCCTAAAGCGCCTCAAAGATGCTGCTTGCAGGACTTTTTCTAACGTCCAGCAAGCACACCGCTCCAGTGTGAAAACCCTCGGGCTTTCACACTGGAATGACAGGAGAGGCACTTTACAGGCACTATTTTTAGCGCTATGACTCCTGTAAAGCGCCTCAGTGTGAAAGTAGCCTAAATACAAATTTCACATTTAAATAATTACTCTTTGTTAGCCTAATACAGTTTACAATTGTAAGCATGATGTGAATAATGGAACAATATAATGTTGCAGTTGTAAATCAAATTCTGTCCACATTTCCAGAGCTAAATAATTCTTACAAAGAACTAATAGAACTCTTCAGGGAAAGCTATTAAAGTCTTGTGATAAATAGCTTTCTGTATTCATCCAGTCTAATTGTAACAGAATGCTAGCCTGCTTACGCATTTCTGATATTTAATCAACAGCCAGATTTTGTCTACCTTGTGTTTTGCTATTAAGAGGATGCAATGTAACCAGGTTCCATTGGTTTAATTTTTCATGTAGTCCTAATAGCTACCTGAACACAGACACTGCTCATTGTATACTGGTCCCCTGCTGCAAGCTGCACTGCCCTTTTCATGTTGTGTCAAAAAGTTCCCTGTCATTATGTTCCCTAGATATCGGTGCCTCACAGAAGAGCTGAATCTGAGCTGTCAGTATAAACCACAGCAAACAAGACTTGCATACTTTAATACATACTTTATATATGAAGAATACTTTGTGTCAAAATATACGGTATATGTACAACATCATTAAAAAAAAAACTTTCAGAATTCCATTGATATTTATATTGCTAAAGTCAGGTATTAGACAATTTTAAATCAGGCACATTCAGCAGTTTAATTAGAGGAATATTTTTTTTTGTTTTTTTATTGATTGCTTTTTAAAGGGAACCTGTCAAGTCTCCCTAACTTTGCTAACATTATAGAGTAAGACCAAGTTTCGCTGCCTGATAACCCCCCTATTCTGTTTCATTCTAATAACCCCCCTATTCTATCTGTTTTGACTTGAAGCTATGCCACACACCTCACCATCCCACTGTCCAATATCACTTTAATGGCAGCTTAGGTCCTCTTGATAGCTGGTGGGTTGGCTGAGTGGAGGTTGTAGAGCTTTGAAGCTGAAATTAAAAGCACAGTGTGCAGGTTATATGGATCTGTGTCCACGGGGCTCCCCATGCACACAGAACATTTCAATTATAAAAAATGTAGCTGAAGGAATTTTGTGCTGATTTCTCTGTTATTGTAATATTATATGTGTATTGACTCACCTAAAGTGTATGCAATGCCAAAAGTTGTCTTTTAGTTTTGGAAAGAGTAGAGAATGGATGGAACCCATATACAGTTTTTTTTATTGCTGTTTGTATCCCTGCTAAGTAGATTCTCTCTATCTGTTTGTCCAAACAACCATTATAACTGGGAAAGAAAGTAATGGGAAAAAGAATGTGAGGGTAAATCTTCCAATAGGAGGACCTGTTATATTAACAACTGTCTAAGATGAAATTTCATCCTTGACTTTTTAGAGATTTCCTCTTACTTTCTGTTGTATCTATTGAGCAGAAAGTCAAAATAAATCTCTCTAAGGCTGGGTTCACACTAGTATCAGCCTATACTGCATCCAATTTGCAGAATGTTAGAAAACATGTTGTTTTCAATGTGTATGGTTCACATGTGCGTTGCAAGCGCACTCAGCATTTCCAGGCTGTGTGAATTGAAGGCACATTATCTTCAATAGGAACGCATCTGATTCACAGATGTGTTCCGTTCTGAACACGAATGCTCTCCCCCTCCTCCTACTTCTCCTACTCCTCCCCCCTCTCCCAGGTCAGCTGATCTGCAGCTACAATGGAGAGGAACCGCTGAATGAATCACTTTGATCTTCGCAGGGAAACCGGAGCTGCAATTCGCACCAGACTAGTGTGAATCCAGCCTCATAGGACACATACAGAGCAAATAAACTGACATGGGTTTTATTCCTTGCACACTTTATCTAAAGCTAAAAAAAGATTTGCATATACAACCTACATACACTCTTATGTGCTTCCTGTTTTGTAGTCTTATGTGGCATTGATGCTTTGCTATTACTTAGAATTCAATTTATTTTTTCCATAAAAGTCTGTCTAAATTAACCACTTGCTTAATAGGCACTTAAACCCCCCTCCTGCCCAGACCAATTTTCAGCTTTCAGCACTGTCAATCTTTGAATGACAATTGTGCGGTCATGCAACACTGTACTCAAATGAAATTTTTATCATTTTTTTCACACAAATTGAGCTTTCGTTTGGTGGTATTTAATCACCGCTGGGGTTTTTATTTTTTGCTAAACAAAAAAAAAATACAGAAAATTTTGAAAAAATTGGCAAACAGGTAATTTTTCTCCTTCATTGATATGTGCTGATGAAGCAGCACTGATGGACACTGATAGGCTGCACTGGTGGTCACTGATAGGCTGCACTGATGGGCAATGATAGGCACAGATAAGGCGGCACTGATAGGCACAGATAAGGTGGCACTGATGGGGACAGATAAGGTGGTACTGAAGGGCACAGATAAGGCGACACTGATGGCCACTGATAAGATGGCACTGATGAGCTCTGATGGGTGGCACTGATGGGCACTGATAGGTGTTACTAATAGATACAACTGATAGATGGCTCTGATGGGCACTGGTAGGTGGAACTGATAGGTGTCACTGATGGGCACTGATGGGCACTGATAGGTGACACTGATGGGCACTGGTAGGTGGCACTGATGGGCAGCACTGTTGATGAGGCACTGATTGGTGACATTGGTAGATGGCACTGTTGTGCACTGGTGGGTGGCACTGGCAGGTGGCACAGGTGGGCACAGATGAGCTGGCGGCTGCTCTCCTTGATCGGGACCAATCTCCCTCTGACAGCCGCCGGTGATCGGCTTTTTTTTCCTCACGCTATCGGCCCATGGGAGTGGCATGCTGACGTCATCGCGTTGCTAATCTGAGTGGACGGGTGTTCACAAGCCGGCCGGCTTTTAAACCTTGATGTTTTATTACTTACTTCCTGTAAGTGCAATTTTTTAGCTTTAATACATTTTTATGATATGATTTATACTATGGTGAGCTCCTTTCTATTTTGGGTAATAACCTGGTCTACATCCATGACTATTGATTGATCAAGTCTCCTTGGTCGTTTGCTGTGTATTTTCACCTCAGCAATCGAGTATTCCTGATCTGCTATTTCATACTCCCTGGATAAAGGCCCTGGCTGGGTAATAGCCGAAGGCTTATGATAGCTTGCCTTCCGGTAAGCACGCACCATGTGGTGCACAATTTTATGGTGGTGTTGGAAGTCATTTCAAGAGTTCACACAATCTGTGTCTTATGGACTAATATATATATTTATACACCTTTCACAATGTTTTAGTGTGTAGAGTCATTTTCAGACATATGTACATTTACCTGTGGTATTTTGTTTATCACAATACCAACTTTTGCGCAGCTCCATCCCAACTACTAATTTATACATGTGTGTATCTCGCTTTTTGAGCTGCTGCTTTTTTCTATTTACCAGTTTACTTAGCGCGGTATTCTTTCATATATAATTTTCTTATAATTTGGAGTCTAGACCTCTGATAAGGAGGCATTTTATATCACTTTATCACTTTATATGCACTTGGGTGATCAAAACGCACATCAATTATACTCATTGTTACTGGATGTTCATCAAGGATTTCATCTGCACTATTTCATCTGCACTATACCAGCTGTTCACACTTTATGGACACTTGTTTATTCAATATCTATGTTAAGCATGTCTAAATTAAAACAATGGACTTTGTGGGAGATTTTAGTGAAATATAAATCTCTTCTTAAACAATTGTACAATTCTGCAGTATATGCAGTACAGGGACCTACAGTACCTATGATTATCCTTGGGGATGTCAACAATATAAAATACTCATCTAGAGATAAATTTGTTACTGTTTCACATGCCATTTGCCATCCAATTGCATCACTGGTGAGAGAACTGGACCTGCTAGATATCTAATGTTGCCAATAGGGATGAGCTTTGTGTTTATTTTATTTTTATTTATTTCAGGTACTTATATAGCGCCGTCAATTTACGCAGCGCTTTACATATACATTGTACATTCACTTCAGTCCCTACCCTCAAGGAGCTTACAATCTAAGGTCCCTAACTCACATTCATACATACTAGGGACAATTTAGACAGGATCCAATTAACCTACCAGCATGTCTTTGGAGTGTTGTGTTAGAGTTGAACGTATGTTTGACTCGAACATCGTGTGTTCGGTATTTTGCAGAATTGCGAACGTTATGGGTCGTTCGTGCCAAATTCAAGCGGCGCGTCACGGCCCATAATTCACTGTGGCATGGCAGTGCATTGCTGGCTGATGATTGGCCAAGCATGCGCTATGACCCGCATGCTTGGCTAATCACAGCGCTGTCTGTACAGAGTGGCTTTGGTCAATTATGGCTCAGGGGATTTAGTACATGCCCCACACTATATAAGGCCACTATATATACACTGTATTCAGTTTTGCTAGATCCTGTTCTTCTCTTCCTAATATACTGACAGACAGGCAGGTGTTTTTACAGTATTTCCAGTTACTGTACTGTGTACCCTGCACAGTTGCACCTACAGTATAGCTACCTGAAGCCAGGTGCTTGTGTAGGCTCTTGACGTATTTCCAGTTACTGTACTGTGTACCCTGCACAGTTGCACCTACAGTATAGCTACCTGAAGCCAGGTGCTTGTGTAGGCTCTTGACGTATTTCCAGTTACTGTACTGTGTACCCTGCCCAGTTGCACCTACAGTATAGCTACCTGAAGCCAGGTACTTGTGTAGGCTCTTGACGTATTTCCAGTTACTGTACTGTGTACCCTGCACAGTTGCACCTACAGTATAGCTACCTGAAGCCAGGTACTTGTGTAGGCTCTTGACGTATTTCCAGTTACTATACTGTGTACCCTGCACAGTTGCACCCACAGTATAGCTACCTGAAGCCAAGTGCTTGTGTGCTTCTTGTGATCCTATTAATAGCACAGGCAGGCTCTTGACGTATTTCCAGTTACTGTACTGTGCACCCTGCACAGTTGCACTTACAGTATAGCTACCTGAAGCCAGGTGCTTGTGTGCTTCTTGTGATCCTATTAATAGCACAGGCAGGCTCTTGACGTATTTCCAGTTACTGTACTGTGCACCCTGCACAGTTGCACTTACAGTATAGCTACCTGAAGCCAGGTGCTTGTGTAGACTCTTGAAGTATTTCCAGTTACTGTATTGTGTACCCTGCACAGTTGCACCTACAGTATAGCTACCTGAAGCCAAGTGCTTGTGTGGGCTCTTGACATATTTCCAGTTACTATATTGTGTACCCTGCTCAGTTGCACCTACAGTATAGCTACCTGAAGCCAGGTGCTTGTGTAGGCTCTTGATGTATTTCCAGTTACTGTACTGTGTACCCTGCACAGTTGCACCTACAGTATAGCTACCTGAAGCCAGGTGCTTGTGTGCTTCTTGTGATCCTATTAATAGCACAGGCAGGCTCTTGACGCATTTCCAGTTACTGTACTGTGTACCCTGCACAGTTGCACCTACAGTATAGCTACCTGAAGCCAGGTGCTTGTGTAGGCTCTTGATGTATTTCCAGTTACTGTACTGCGTACCCTGCACAGTTGCACCTACAGTATAGCTACCTGAAGCCAGGTGCTTGTGTAGGCTCTTGACGTATTTCCAGTTACTGTACTGTGTACCCTGCACAGTTGCACCTACAGTATAGCTACCTGAAGCCAGGTGCTTGTGTAGGCTCTTGACATATTTCCAGTTACTGTACTGTGTACCCTGCACAGTTGCACTTACAGTATAGCTACCTGAAGCCAGGTGCTTGTGTAGGCTCTTGACGTATTTCCAGTTACTGTACTGTGTACCCTGCACAGTTGCACCCACAGTATAGCTACCTCAAGACATGTGCAGGTGTTCTCATACTAATAATACTACAGGCAGGCAGTTGATTCTGCTAGCTGCAGTATAATCGGTATATATATACATCCCAGTTTTGTGCAGCTACATCTCACTGCAGGCCAATAGTATGTCTGGAAGGCCAACAAGGAGAGGCAAACAGTCATAAGCAAATAAAAGAGGGCAAGCAGGCTCTATGTCTAGAGGCAAAAGTGCTGGTCATGGACATGGTGCATCATCATCAGCACGTGGCCGTGGGACACCCTTGGCCTTTTTTTCGGCAGCTGGCCATGTTGCATCAGCAGCAGTCTTTAAGGGATCATTTACAGTCCCAAGAAACCCATGGACTTGTACGTGGCTGGGAGGACGTGGCTGCGGATCATGTCGTCCTTAGTGACCCAGAGGACTCCGGACCGAATGCCTCAGCAAACCTACGCTGCATGACCTCCCTGAACCTTATCTTGCCGTTGCAGAGGGAGCAGAGGATGAAACATCTTTGGGAAGCCTTGCAGAAAGGTCTGTGCAACGCGTTCCCAGAGACTGGGAGGTTACAAACTCATGTTTCTGGACAAAATGTTGCTGAGGCTTCGGTCAGTCAAAGAAGGAGCGGTGGAGAAGGTGGCCGTCTAACCGATGCGCTCAGACAATTTTTTAGTCCGCAGCCCCAAAGTATGATCGGTTCTAGCAACCATCGCCAGCGTCTGTTTACATGGTGCAGCAGAATACCTAGGGGCAAGATCTGACTTGGACACCTTTCCCACCGAAAATCCTCTGGGTTACTGGGTCTTGAGGATGGATCACTGGCCAGAGCTTGCACAGTATGCAATTGAGCTACTGGCCTGTCCTGCATCCAGAATTCTTTCGGAACACACATTCATTGCTGCTGGAGGCTTTGTAAACGATCACAGGGTGTGCCTGTCCATCAACTCGGTCGATCGACTGACCTTCATAAAAATGAATCAGTCTTGGATCACCACCAGATACCAAGCACCTAAAGCTGATGTAACCGAATACATTTTTTTGAAATGTCAGATCCCTTCAAGACTGACTATGCTGATGCTGAGTGACTATCCTGTTATGCTGAGTGACTATCCTCTTCCTCCTCAATGATTATGCTGATAGCTTGTAAGAATATTTTTGTTTCTGGGTGCTGCCACCAGTGGCTAAGGCCCAATTTTCCAGCCCCTGTTTAACAGAGGCGTGTAATTACAATTTTTGATGCAATTCTTTGCATTAGGGCTCGTTCCTGCGCTTCAACTAGAGTATCTGTGCAGTGTTGTGGCACCAGCACCAGTGCCCAAGGCCCAATTTTTCAGCCCCTGTTTAACAGGAGAGTGTAATTACAATTTTTGATACAATTATTTGCAGCAGGGCTTGTTCCTGCACTCCAACTAGAGTATCTGTGAGGGGTTGCAGTGTTGTAACACCAGTGTCTAAGGCCCAATTTTTCAGCCCCTGTTTAACAGGGGCGTGTAATTACAAATTTTGATGCAATTCTTTGCAGCAGGGCTCATTCCTGCACTCCAACTAGAGTATCTGTGAGGGGGTTGCAGTGTTGTGGCACCAGCACCAGTGCCTAAGGCCCAATTTTTCAGCCCCTGTTTAACAGGGGCGTGTAATTACAATTTTTGATGCAATTCTTTGCAGCAGGGTTCGTTCCTGCGCTCCAACTAGAGTATCTGTGAAGGGTTACAGTGTTGTGGCACCAGCACCAGTGCCTAAGGGCTAATTTTTCTGTCCCTGTTCAACAGGGACATGTAATTACAATTCTCGATCTGATATTTCACAGCAGGGCCAGTTTCTGCACCCACGAGGAGTAACTGTGAGAACTTACAGTGTTGTGGCACCAGCACCACCACCATCACCAAAGGCCCAATTTTTCTGCCCCTGTTCAACAGGTGCATGTAATTACAATTCTTGATCTAATATTTCACAGCAGGGCCCATTCCAGCACCCACCAAGAGTAACTGTGAGGACTTACAGTGTTGTGGCACCAGCACCACCACCATCACCAAAGGCCCAATTTTTCTGCCCCTGTTCAACAGGGGCATGTAATTACAGTCCTTGATCTAATACTTCACAGCAGGGCCCTGTGAATGCTTACAGTGTTGTGGCAACATCAACACCTAAGGCCACAATTTCTGCAGAGTATATAGGGCAGGCCCCTACTTTCAAACATGGAACTTACAAACGACTTCTACTTGCAAACGGAAGGAGACAACAGGAAGTGAGATGAAATCTACCCCTAGGAAGGGAAATTCTCTCCTGTAGGAGTTAATATGGGAAAAACGTTTCTCCTTTCCACTAATGCTTTATCACCAATCCTTGTTTCACTAAAAACCCCAAATTTTCTAAAAACATTTCTTATTGGGACAGAAAGTGAGGTGAAATCTTCTGAAGAGGAGCACAGACAGCAAAACAAATGTAACAGGGGTGATAACCCTTCCCTATGTTTTCCAAAAAGTTTAAAATAGATTTTTTGACTGGAGCTAAACACGTTAAAAATGTACCAGTTCAAAATTAGAAACAGATTCTACTTAACAACAAACCTACAGTCCCTGTCTTGTTTGTACCACCTGTATACTGCTGTTGAGAGTATATAGGGCCTTGGGGCCCCACGCCTTTCCTTTTTTTAATTTGGGTGCGGGGTTCCCCTTAATATCCATACAAGACCCAAAGGGCCTGGTAATGGACTGGGGGGTACCCATGCCATTTGTCTCACTGATTTTCATCCCTATTACCCGGACCCGACATTACATTAAAGCCGTAAGCAGTTTTAAATTACATTTATTCCTTTAAAAATATGATATTTAAAGGAATATTTCACTTTTTTTTTCACTTTAAGCATCATTAAAATCACTGCTTCCAAAAAATGGGCGTTTTTAAAACTTTTTTTGCATTGATACATGGTCCCTGGGGCAGGACCCGGGTCCCCAAACCCTTTTTAGGACAATACTGTGCAAATTAGCCTTTAAAATTAGCACTTTTGATTTCGAATGTTCGAGTCTCATAGACTTCACTGGGGTTCCAACGTTCGTGCAAATTTTTGGTCCGTTTGCAGGTTCTGGTGCGAACCGAACCGGGGGGTGTTCGGCTCATCCCTAGTTGCCAACATCCAGCCACACTCCAATATACTGTCTGTTCTCACATCCATGGAATGTTTAATGCTTTCTAGGACTGATTTATTATTGGATCATAATTCCTTTCTTGCTAGCGGTTCCTGTGATCATGCTCTACTTTTGGTGGAATCCTCTTTGGGAGACTTGTTTGGAGGGTAAGATGGAAGCTCAGTCAATTTTGGCTTCATTTGTTCTCCTAGGGCAATGACACCTCCACCCAACTGTCTGTGATTCTTGAATGTAACAAAGACTCAGTCCATTCTTATACAGTATGGGACACTCTTAAAACTTTCCTTGAGGTCTTCTTAGGAAAGCAGTAAAGTGAAACATTAAAAATGCCCAATTCTTTTCAATACAATAACATGTCTGGGAGTGCCCTATTCCTGCCTGTAAAGGGGCACATCTGTGTGATGTACAGTAAGTTTTGAAGCAGCATTCACATTTCCAAAGGTAAAAAAATGTTTTAAATTGCTGGCAAATTATATGTCTTTCACAGGGTTAAAAAAAAAAAAAAGCATGCAGACTCCTCAAAGGGTCTGCTTTGTATTTTGGGGGATATTTAGAGAGGTACAGTGTGTATGCTGTTTTAATTTTAAGACACTGGCAATGAATGCCGTTTGCTGGCAATTTAAAGTGGTAGTAAACCTCAGTCATGAAATCTCAGCAAAGCACATACAGTATGTCTTACAAAAACTAGTAGCAGAGCCATGGGGTTTTTTAGTTGCTGAACACAGAAATAACAAATAATTTGAGATAAAAAATAAACAAAGTTTTATTTATAGCAAAGTTAAAAGTTTACAGTAAAAAAACATTATAAGATCTTACATGTACTATGCAGTTGATCCAGTTCACTTTACATGCTTCACTATAGTTTTACCTTCTTCAGGAGTCCTTCTGGATGCTGCACATGTAAACACTACAACCGAATATACAGTGGGGACGGAAAGTATTCAGACCCCCTTAAATTTTTCACTCTTTGTTATATTGCAGCCATTTGCTAAAATCATTTAAGTTCATTTTTATTCCTCATTAATGTACACACAGCACCCCATATTGACAGAAAAACACAGAATTGTTGACATTTTTGCAGATTTATTAAAAAAGAAAAACTGAAATATCACATGGTCGTAAGTATTCAGACCCTTTGCTCAGTATTTAGTAGGGGTGCTGAAATTAATAGTTGCATCGATGCATCGCAATTTGGGTGTCCCCGATGCGGCATCAGTGCATAAGGACCGGAAAATCGATTGCGAGTGACGTCATGGTGACTAGCTCCGCCCCTCCCGGGAATGCACTCGGAGCGTTTTTTTAAAATTACATTATTTTAATAAATTCTGTGTTACAATGGATGGTGTGCCCCTCTGGCTGTACTGTATATGTGCTTTTAAAAAAATGATATCACTTCATACCGAATTTCACTGTTGTACGAAATATCCCGCTCATGTGACTCCTGGCCCGTCCCGCCCCTCTCCGCACTCCTCTCTGCTCTCCTGAGTTCTGACGTCAGTGGGGATTTCTAAGTCCCGCCCGCCTCTCTTCTGATACGATAGCTATAGTCAGCGGGCGGGGCTGAGAATTCCCCGCTGACGTCAGGACTCAGGAGACGTGAGAGGAGAGCAGGCGGAGAGAGGAGAGGGGCGGGACGGGCTGGGAGTCACATGAGCGGGATATTTCGTACCACAATTAAATTTGGTATGAAGTGACAGTTTTTTAAAAAGCACATACACAGTACAGCGGGGCACATCATCCATTGTAACACAGAATTTATTAAAAGAAAGTCATTTTAACAACAGTAACATTACACCTCACGCTCTATGCTGACAGGTCCCTGGCTATCCTGTGCACATTCCACTGTTAACTCCTAGTGTGCTGAAAGGCGCAAACAGAAATGCCAAGGAACTGTCAGCACCAGTGGTGGCCCGTGCATTGTGGGGGGGTTAGTGATGGCTGCATTTAATGGGCACAAGTGGCTGCGTTTGATGGGCACAAGTGGCTGCGTTTGACAGGCACAGGTGGCTGCATTTGGCGGGCACAAGTGGCTGCGTTTGACGGGCACAGGTGGCTGCGTTTGACGGGCACAGGTGGCTGCATTTGGCGGGCACAAGTGGCTGCGTTTGACGGGCACAGGTGGCTGCGTTTGACGGGCACAGGTGGCTGCATTTGATGGGCACAAGCGGCTGCGTTTGACGGGCACAAGTGGCTGCGTTTGATGGGAACAGTTGGCTGTGTTTGACAGGCACAGGCGGCTGCGTTTGATGGGAACAGGTGGCTGCATTTGACGGGCACAGGTGGCTGTGTTTGACGGGCACAAGTGGCGCATTTGACGGGCACAGGTGGCTGCGTTTGAGGGGCACAAGTGGCTGCATTTGATGGGCACAAGTGGCTGCATTTGACGGGAACAGGTGGCTGTGTTTGACGGGCACAAGTGGCGCGTTTGACAGGCACAGGTGGCTGCGTTTGACGGGCATAAGTGGCTGTGTTTGACGGGCACAGGTGGCTGCCTTTCACGGGAACAGGTGGCTGCATTTGATGGGCACAGGTGGCTGTGTTTGATGGGCACAAGTGGCGCGTTTGACGGGCACAGGTGGCTGCGTTTGATGGGCACAGGTGGCTGCGTTTGACGGGCACAAGTAGCTGCGTTTGACGGGCACAAGTGGCTGCGTTTGACGGGCACAAGTGGCTGCGTTTGACGGGAACAGGTGGCTGTGTTTGACGGGCACAAGTGGCGCGTTTGACGGACACAGGTGGCTGCGTTTGACGGGCACAGGTGGCTGTGTTTGACGGGCACAAGTGGCTGTGTTTGACGGGCACAAGTGGCTGCGTTTGATGGGAACAGGTGGCTGTGTTTTATGGGAACAGGTGGCTGTGTTTGATGGGCACAAGTGGCTGCGTTTGATGGGGGAGGTTCAGTATTTTTCAGTTTGTTTGTGCCCCACAAAAATTTTGAGCACCAGCTGCCACTGGTCAGCACAGAGACAGTACAGGGAACTGTGCGCATGTCTCACTGCGCTTTCCTGCATAGTCAGGCAATCTTTTGGGAACTGTGATGTGTCCCAGAAGATTGCAGGGAGGAAGGGCCGCCTAGGCGACCCAAGTGGAAGTGGGAGCTCATTGGTAATCGTGATGCATCGTGATGCATCACGGAATCTAATCGAATCAAATCGTTGACCAGATAATCGTAATCAAATCGAATCGTGAGACCAGTGAAGATGCGCACCCCTAGTATTTAGTAGAAGCGCCTTTTAATCTAATACAGCCATGAGTCTTTTTGGAAAAGATGCAACAAGTTTTTCACACCTGGATTTGGGGATCCTCTGCCATTCCTCCTTGCAGATCCTCTCCAGTTCTGTCAGGTTGGATGGTAAACATTGGTGGACAGCCATTTTTAGGTCTCTCCAGAGATGCTCAATTGGGTTTAAGTCAGGGGTCTGGCTGGGCCATTCAGGAACCGTCACGGAGTTGTTGTGAAGCCACTCTTTCATTATTTTAGCTGTGTGCTTAGGGTCATTGTCTTGTTGGAAGGTCAACCTTCGGCCCAGTCTGAGGTCCTGAGCACTCTGGAGAAGGTTTTCATCCAGGATATCCCTGTACTTGGCCACATTCATCTTTCCCTCAATTGCAACCAGTCATCCTGTCCCTACAGCTGAAAAACACCCCAACAGAATGATGCCGCCACCACCATGCTTCACTGTTGGAACTGCATTGGACAGGTGATGAGCAATGCCTGGTTTTCTCCACACATACTGCTTAGAATTAAGGCCAAAAAGTTCTGTCTTTGTCTCATCAGACCAAAGAATCTTATTTCTTACTATCTTGGAGTCCTTCAGGTGTTTTTTTTAGCAAACTCCATGCAGGCTTTCATGTGTCTTGCACTGAGGAGAGGCTTGCATCGGGACACTCTGCCATAAAGCCTCGACTGGTGTTGGGCTGCAGTGATGGTTGACTTTCTACAACTTTCTCCCATCATCACGACTGCATCTCTGGAGCTCAGCCACAGTGATCTTTGGGTTCTTCTTTACCTCTCTCACCAAGGCTCTTCTCCCCCGATAGCTTATTTTGGCCGGACTGCCAGCTCTAGGAAGGGTTCTGGTCATCCCAAACATCTTCCATTTAAGAATTATGGAGGACACTGTGCTCGTAGGAACCTTAAGTGCAGCAGATTTTTTTTGTAACCTTGGCTAGATCTGTGCCTTGCCACAATTCTGCTCTTCAGGCAGTTCCTTTGACCTCATGATTCTCATTTGCTCTGACATGCACTGTGAGCTGTAAGATCTTATATAGACAGGTGTGTGGCTTTCCTAATCAAGTCCAATCAGTATAATCAAACACAGCTGGACTCAAATGAAGGTGTAGAACCATCTCAAGGATGATCAGAAGAACTGGACAGCACCTGAGTTAAATATATGAGTGTCACAGCAAAGGGTCTGAATACTTAGGACCATGTGATATTTCAGTTTTTCTTTTTTAATAAATCTGCAAAAATGTCAACAATTCTGTGTTTTTCTGTCAATATGGGGTGCTTTGTGTACATTAATAAGGGAAAAAATGAACTTAAATGATTTTAGCAAACGGCTGCAATATAACAAAGAGTGAAAAATTTAAGGGGATCTGAATACTTTCCGTCCCCACTGTATTAGAGAGTAAATAACAGCACAAAAAAATCTAATTAAACTAACCTGACAAAAAAAAGGAAAGAACACACACAAGTAACTTGTGAATATAATATAAATATTAAAGATGCTTACATAGTAGGTCCTAGAAGAAATTGCCGTAAGTATACATCAATGCTGTAAGTATACATTAAATAGTATGATAGATGGGTACAGCGTAGACAATAGTATTAAGACTCAGGATGTTCATTAGAATGGAAGATAACAGCATATCATAAGTTGAGGCATGCCAGGGATTTTAATACCTAAGAGAGGTCATAGTGTCATAATATATAAAAATTGTCACAAACTCTGGTCAATAAGCATGCCAGAAACTAAATATGTTTTTGAGTACTGATACCTACCATATAATGTAGGAGAATTTGCATTGGAAACAAGGAGTAAATGATCAGTTAACACTGACAAAACTGCTCCTATCCTGTAGATTAAAATATTCCACCAGGTGATTAAAATAATATAGTGGCTACATCAACCGTTGTGGAGTCTGCAAAGGAGGAAGAGAGATTACCTTCTCAAACCACATAGTCAGTAATAATAGGACAAATAGATAACCAGTATATCCGAATGGACTCACCTAAAGTCTCCTATAGAATGGAAAATGACTGTCCTCCTCATTGAGTATCGCAATGCCAAATGCTCCCAGGTTCAATTTATGTCTCCCCCATCTGCCCTGCGTCCAATGGCGCCAGTGGAGATGCGGACACCGAAAAAAGCCAAACGCGAATGTGTGATATGGCGCCAGATCTGACGTCACGCGCAAGCGCCATGAGTCGATCGGCACCATATTGAAAGTTCTGATCTACCAGAGGTGGATGACCACGGGTGCCCATAGGGATCCCACAGTCCAGATTATCCCAGATGGTATACGGCAAAGCAAACAAGGACGCATATGAGACAGATAACCTGCAAAGGCATGATTATACAGGACATCTGTTCAATGTTGTCCCAGGTGTCTTTATGATAGCCCATCTATCATTAAAGAGGGGAAAAAAGGATGCCATCTAGTGGCTGAATTTAATATCTGCCATATTAGACAAGCCATATACATTAGAATGGTTATCTCCACGGAGGACCCTTACAGGAAATATGCAAGCATCATTATGAAAAATGACACATATCAACGTTTCAAAAATATACAATAAAGATACATTGTGTGACAAAAAGGATATCTAATCGAAAATAAATGAAAAATAAAAAATAAAAAATTAAGCAAATTCTAATAACAGTAATAAGTCACATTTGCTGCAGCTAATGGATTCATTTAATCCAGGAAATTCGGTAGCAGATAGGGTGTATATATATTTAGATTCATGCTGCAATGATAGT
Organism: Lithobates clamitans; assembly: GCA_037952925.1. Lineage (NCBI taxonomy): Eukaryota > Metazoa > Chordata > Amphibia > Anura > Ranidae > Lithobates > Lithobates clamitans. The sequence continues at coordinate 2,408,431 of JBBGZY010000213.1, read as the reverse complement.
TTATCAATGTCTCCTCCTCTCTCATTTTGGGTATATGCTCAAGAGCGAAAAATTTCATTTTTGATTAATCAAAATTGTGATAGACCAATGTGTCTGCTAATAGGTGTCTCAATATTTTTTTGGATATTAGGGGCACATGGTCTCTAATTCTGTGAAAAAGGGTCTTTTCGTTTTCCCAATGTAGAAAACTCCACAAGTCATATAATAATCTACCCTGATGGTTTGACAATCGGCCCAAAAATTTGGCCTGTATAGGTGACCATAGAAGAGAGTGACTAGTTCTCCTAGGTTAGTGAAGGGAAGGGCTGTGCCACATCCAAAAAACTTATTTAAAGAAAAGAGGTTCCCCTAAGTGGATTTTTCTGGCACTTGCACAAAAATTGAATAAAGGGGAAGAGTACAAATTCATATATAGAGTAAAACAATGTTTATATTTATTCAAAAAATTCTCATATTAAAAACAATGCAGACATTTGCAAACAACGAAAACACATTATATAGTGGACACAATTCAAAAGAATTTTGTGTCTGTTTCTGTTAAAAGATAACACTTATATAATAGAATTCTTTTCAAGCCCAACGCGTTTCGGGGTACATTCTATTTCAGTCCTTCTTCAGGGGCATGGTTGAAAAGAGGTATTCATCTGTTGTGTTATCGTTGGTTTCTATGCAAAAAATAGTAACAATGTATAGGTGACCACTGGGTAATGTAACATTTCGGGTGTTCATTATAAGGCTGCAAAAGTTCATTTTCTACAGTGTTTAGTCCCCGTAAACTTGGGCACCGGGGGCCTCTATATATTGGAGTAATGACTTCTAACTAATTGATCTTTCAAAGAGGAAGATCTTTTGAAGGTGATTTTAGGTTTGCTGTTGACATATTTGGAAACCGAATCATCAGTCACCAAAAGAGGCCAGTACTTGTTAAAGATATGTTGTACCTGTTTATGATGCCCAGAATACCTAGTAATAAGTCTTACATTTGTTTATGAGGTTTTTGGTTTAACAGTATGTAATAATACATCTCTATCATGATTGTTGGCTCTATGATAGGCTTTTTTAAAACAAGATCAACTGTAACCTCTATCATGTAATCTACTTTGTAAGGCTCTAGCTTGAGTTTCAAAGTCTTCTTGATAACTTGATTTCTTTTGAAATCAAGAATTTTGATGACAATTTATTTTTAACCGTAAGTATTGACTATAAGGTAAGCTGGTAACTAGAGGAGTGGTATGAGAACTGGCAACATGGAGAATGATGTTTCCTGCAGAGGGTTTCCTATACATACAAGAACCAAGACTCCTATCAGAGTTGACAAGTTATTGGTGACATGACATAGTGAATTTCAAATTAAAATCGTTAGTCTCCAAAATACTTAGGAAGGCATCCAATTTGTCCCTGGAACCTGTCCAGATGGCAAATACATCATCTATGAATCTCCACCATATTAACACTTTACTGGTTTAATACTGTTTATCATCACAGGGAAACAAATCATGCTCACACCCCCCAGGTACAGGTTCACAAAGGAGGGGGCATAACGGGTCCCCATTGCGACACCCTGTACCTAGAGGTAGTGGGAGCAGCCAAACATGAAAATATTGTTGGCGAGCACACATGTTAACAGATCCAGAACAAATTAGTTGTAACAACCAGCAGCTAAACCTCTTTCAGATAAGAAGCTCTCAACCACCTTAACCCCATGGCCATGGGGAAGTGAATTGTAGAGCGACTCTACATTAATGGCAACCAGCCTTGCATCCTCTGAGGTGGAAGGACCATCCAAGGCTCGCAATAAGTCCATAGTGTCTTGAATATGGGAACTAAGAGAAGTGACATAAGGATGTAAATAATCGTCCATTAATTGGCTGGCTGGTTCTGTGAGACAGTCAATACCCCACACAATATCCGGGTGCGTGGTCCATACATTTATTTGGAAAACCATTTATCATTTTTCTTCCACTTCACAATTATGTGCCACTTTGTGCTGGTTTATCACATAAAATCCCAATAAAAGACATTTACATTTTTGGCTGTAACATGACAAAATGTGGAACATTTTAAGAGGTATGAATGCTTTTTCAAGGCACTATATTATATATACTGGGGATTTTATTGCAATTGATTGGGTATATTTCATATGTTATGTAATATTTAGTATTCACTGAGTAACACATATGGTGGAGTGCTGCACTGTTAGTGGGTTGTTGAACAGATATTAAAATGCTTAAAGGAGTAGTGGGCCAAAGCTTTTTTGGCCCACAGGAGTGTAGTTTGTTCTGCACTCCTGAGACCCATTTTCAGCCGACAGCAGTTTAAAACCCTCTGGCGGTGGACAGAACTCAGCCAGTCCAGGCTGGGGAAAGATCCCAACATTACAGTCTATAGCCACCCACATGCTTGGATCTGCATCTAGCTCAGCCTCTCAGCTGGGCACTGGAAGACCGCACAGCTGCTCTGTCCCCAGCACAGCCCTCCACTGAGCTCAGGAGGGGCAGAGGGCAGATCAGACAGCTGGTAAATGACAGCAATGGCTCTCTACTCAGCGATGTTTGATCACTGAATTCTCGCTGCAGAGGCGGTGGGGGACAGGTGCAGCAACGGATCTATGCTGTTTCCATCTAGGTGAGTATAAGGTTTGTTTGTTTGTTTTTTTTAAGCCCCATACTTCTCTTTTAAAAGATATCCAGCTCTTTGAATATCAAAAGATATCTGAGAAATATCTCAGTTGGTAACTTGCAACCAATCCCTATCATGTCAACAACTGGAACTACACTACACTACACTACAAAAGGTGTTTCTTAAAGCGGAATTCTGACTAAAAAAAAATAATTAAAAGTCAGCAGATACAAATACTGCAGCTGCTGACTTTTAATAATCGGATGCTTACCTGTCCCAGGGTCCAGCGATGTGGGAGAACGAAGCCCCGCTCATCTCCCCCTCCTTTCTGCAGCGCCGGCATTGTCACTGTGGACGCCCGGCTGTGGCATCACAGCTGGGCATGCACTGCGCATTCGTGAGCTGCGCTGCGACTGGCCGGGCAATCATCTGGGACCTGTGACATGTCCCAGATGGTTGCCGAGAGGGAGGGGGAGAGGTGAACTTACTTCCGGCACCGCGGTGCCCCGGGAGGAAGTGGGAGCTGGAACCCTCTAAAAAGAGGGTTTCCACCCCCCAAAAAAAATGACATGCCAAATGTGGCATGTTAGGGGTTCAGCTCCCTTAAAGCGAAAGTTCCATTTTTGGGTGGGACTCCGCTTTAATATACAATCCACCCTGCAAAATATGAAAAACTGAATAATACTCTCACTTGATGCTGTGAACATACGATATATGTGGAAACTTAATTTGTTTCTTTATATGTTAGTTTTGTTCGTTTTTTTTAACGTTGTAAGTTTAACATAGTAAGTTGGATTTTGTAATAAAATACTGTGGATCCGATACATTCTGACAGGAACGAGAATGCTATGTAGAGTTAATTGTGTTTTCTTTGTATTCCTGTGAATGATTTTATTATCTTCTGCTTAGGATCTATGCATGTGTATAAATGAGTCCTCCTACATTGTGACACTCACTCTGTGATTAAGCTCATTGTGAGTGAAACAATGCTAGAGGGTGGGTGTTCAGGCGATTTTGCTATTTGTCCCAGACAGATTAATAAACATCTTTATTGGCTTTTATCTTGGAACACTTACTGACATTACATTTCATAAAACAGATTTGTCCTGACTCATAGCTGCTTCTCAGTGTACAGTAAGCAAATTTTTTTTCTAAAATGTAATCGGCAGCACCACAATTTCAGTCCAAAGAGTATAGCAAAGTGGTTTGATTTTTTTCTTTATTAAATATGTTTTATAACAAAAAGTAAAAAATATTGTTGTTTTTTTCAATTTTATGTATTTTTTTAATTTATATAATAAAAAAATAAAAAACACAGTGGTGATCAAATACCACCAAAAGAAAGCTCTATTTGTGTGAAAAAAATGATTGAAAATTGAATTTGTATACAGTGTTGCATGACCGCGCAATTGTCAGCTAAAGTAACACAATACTGAATAGCAAAACATGCTCTGGTAATGAAGGGAGTAAAACCTTCCAGTGGTCAAGTGGTTAAAAAATGTTTTTTAACAATGTAAATCCAATGTTAATCATATTTCTTAGCAAAAGAGATACACGTCAATCATGATGATTTACCGTCCAGTTATGCTTACCCATCACTACTCCTCATTACAAATGACAAATTCTTGGCCTGAGTGACATCATTTATCAAACATAGTCATGGCCATATTTTGTCAATAATGTCACCCTGGATCCACAGCTAGATTGTTTACAATATATATATTATATAGAAACACCTGGTAGCTAGCCCCTGTTGCTATAGTCTTCGACCTGATCAGTTTGTCTTACATAAACATATATACATTTTTCACCATCTATTTGTAAATTAATAACAATTCTATATGTAGCAGGATAGGGGCTGAGTAATTTCTCAACACGTTTCGTAGAAATGCCATTATAGGGCTTAAACCCATATCAATCCCTTTTTTTTAGGGGGACTGATGTTCTGTTTAGTTTTTTAGGTTTTTCTCATAAAGTTATGGTGGCACTACAACTCATCTCAAGTATTTACACTGAATATATACTGTATTTTAAGGCTATGATGGCATCTTTTATTTATGTCTGTAAGAAATTTTTCATAGACTGCATTTCATCTTTGCTACTTGTCGTAAATAGGAATGAGTTCTGGATGAGCTGGATGAGTTTGGATGACAACACTTTAACTGTTTAGGTGTTCATTCAAACACCGGACTTTATACCTGTTCATCTGGAGCTGAACATTATGCATAGTAGTGGTAGAAATACCACTATCATACATGAGAGCTTCCTTGCTGTCAAGGATTGCTTAAGAAGTGGCGGGTGAAAGAACCTGCTGTGTCCTTAGTAACTAGTGACGTCACCTGGCCCAGTTCATTTACTAGCTGTTAATCCTTCAGGACTAATACATGCAATTTTTAAAAATACATCTGTATCTCTTAGTCAGATAAATCTATTTCATATGCATGATTCATATTTACATTTCCAGTTAGCAGATGGAGCTCTATGCTCCATTTTACAAGCTTCCCCGAAAAAAATTATTTTGTTTTAGAGTGAATTTTTGTTTAGAGTTTAGCAGCCAGGCTCAGACTTACCCACACATGTTACGTGTCAGAGAAATGAATCATTCCTTGTAATTTTCCCTCCCTGCCTCCTTTACTCATGCAAACCTTATGGATTTTAAATTTAAGGAGACAACCTGAATTCTCTTTAAAATACCCATAATGTTCTCTGGATTTAGTGTTGTGAGTGTACCCAACATTAAATGTTTTTTGTATTAATAAAAATTATATATAAATTGAAAAAAGAAAGCAAAAAGCAGTTTTAAAAAATGTGCATTTAAAAACCCCAAACCATTAAAGATTCCTTTTAGAGCAAATATTTTATGTGATTAGAAAAATACAGAATATATTAAACAATAATTTAAAATATATTGACGCAATTCTTTCTATTTCCAATGTTTACAGAAACTTCAGCCAAAAAAGAACTATTCAGCATTGCAGAGAACAAAAAGTAAACTGTGCTTTAGTCTGTCCCTGAAGATCCCGTTATTTCCACAATGTGTACTGCCATCTTCCTTCACACACAGCACAGAAAAGGAAAAGAAAGTTTGTCAGCCACAGCCTGAATGTTAAAGATCCCTGTGTTCTTCCTGTGACAGTCATGTCCTGTCTACTTCAGCAGCCGTGGAGATTGATTGGAAACAAAGGTAAGAACTTGGCTGTTGAATCTTGGTGAAATGTCAAAATTTTCATAACAGCAATGGTACAGTTTGCTGAGGCTGCACATTTTTGGGAAAAGAGACTGAAACAATCGATGAAGGGTAGCGCTGTTTACATGCTTAGGGAATGTACAAAAACTAAAACAATTAGAGTTTTTTCGAATCATAAATATTATTTTATTTTGCAAGCAGTAACCATGGTGCATAATTTCAACACCCCTCCACAAATAACATTTATGTATCTTACATTAACTTAAGCACTGCTTGCAATGTTAAGGTGGCAGTAAAGCTGGTACTCACATGGCAGATATCAGTGCACATGCCTGTTAACACCAAGCACTGGTTCTTTTGGAATCTGTCATTGATTCATTAGTTCTCTCCCACACCTTGGGTTCCCAGGAGGCTTTGACTAAATCACAGTTATCACTAACATTTACTATTTTCTCCCCTTTAAACTTTTAAAGAAACATTCTGGACCATGCTCAGAGTCAATTCAAGCCCTTCTCGCCATACCCACTTGAGGACCAAGCCCTTTCTTGCACTTCTTGTTTACAAGTTTAAACAGGTATTTTTTGCTAGAAAATTACTTATAACCCCCATACATCATGTATTTTTTTTTTTTAGCAGAAAGCCTAGGGGAAAAAAAGGGCAATTGTTGCAATTTTTTATGTAACATGGTATATACACAGTGGTTTTTCAAACACAATTTTTTTGTAAAAGATACACTTTAATGAATAAAAAAAAAAAATACAATATATGCCCTATTTTTTTGTAAAATATGAAAGATGATGTTACGTTGAGTAAATAGCCTAACATGTCACGCTTTAAAATTGCGCATGCTCGTGGAATGGCAACAAATTACAGTACTTAAAATTCTCCATAGGCGATGGTTTAACCCCTTCCCGTCGAGCGTACGCAGGTGTGCGTACTCAGCTTTCCGGGGTTATACCGGGATGATGCCCGCAGCTACAGGCATCATCCCCATACTGTTGTTTAGAGCCAGCGATCAGCTATCCGAGTATAACAACCGATGCGGCTAAAAGCCGCTCGGCTTTTATACCGGAGGAGCAGGAGGGGATGTCCCTCCTCCCGCCACCTCCCGCCGCTCTTACCGGGAGTCCCATTCGATCGGGAGGCCTGGTAACCAATTGGCTGCCTCCGGCGGCTGGGGGCGGGCTGGAACGAAGCTGTGGGCTGCTTTGTTCCAGCCTTCTAATTGTAAACGCGGAAGCGACGTCATGACTTCACTTCCCGTTTACTTGGCTGCCAATGGCGCCGGTTTTAAAAAAATACACAGTATTCAGAATCGCCGTTTTCAGCAATCTGAATACTTTGACGTGCAAAGGAAGGATCAAGGGTCTTTTAGACCCCCGATCCCTCCATAAAGAGTACCTGTCACCACCTATTACTGTCACAAGGGATGTTTACATTCCTTGTGACAGCAATAAAAGTCATAAAAAATTTTTTTTTTTGTAAACACAATTTATAAATATACAATTAAATAAAATAAATAAGAAAAATTTTTTTTAAAGCTCCCCCCGTCCCCGCGAGCTCGTGCAGCAAAGAAAACGCATACGAAGTCGCGCCTGCATATGTAAACGGTGTTCAAACCACCGCAATCACCAGAGCAAGGGCAATAATTCTAGCACTAGACCTCCTCTGCAACTCTAATTCGGTAACCGTAAAAAATTTTTTAAAGCATCGCCTATGGAAATTCTTAGGTACCGTAGTTTGTCACCATTCCACGAGTGCGTGCAATTATAAAACGTGACATGTTTGGTATCTATTTACTCGGCATAACATCATCTTTCACATTATACAAAAAATTGGGGTAACTTTACTGTTTGGATTTTTTAAAATTCATGAAAGTGTCTTTTTCCAAAAATTTGCATTATAAATATTGCAACAATCTCCATTTTATTTTTTAGATTAATATTCAAAAAAGACTGCGCTAAAAAAAGTGACATAAATAGTAGCTATATATATGACTGTATAAATAGTGATAAGTAACAATCTATCAAGTGATCCAAAATATTAATATTATGATGGAAGCAGAATATCAATAAAATTAATATAAACAAATATGACAAAATAATAAATAATGAAAACAGGTATTGAACACCAGATGACACAAGTGACGAAAGATGAAGTGAAAATGATCAGAAGAGAAACAGTCCTTGGAACAAGGCAAATTCAATTGGTGATCGTAGAGGTTAAACACCCAACACCCAGTGAGGAATCCTCCACCTTATTAGATGTACGCTTACCAGAGGTAAGCTAAATATCAGCTTATCTATGGACGTCCACTCAGGGGAAACCGACTCCTCAAATATCCTCACAGGGAAGGGGCAGGCAGGATCTCTCCGTGCGGTGGACTCAATCGACATACCGGGGGGACCCAGAGGAATAAAGAATTTTCTCCATAGTGTGAATCAGTATAACCATTTATTAAGACAAGGAATGTACACACTTACATTAAAATTCGCGGTAGAAGGTACATAGGAAATAAAATAGCCACCCGGCTTGCATGCACCCGTTCGGAACGAGGTGCGGATTGTGTGGTCGGCGCAGCCATTCTTCTACTTGTCATCTCTCCTTCCCTTCGTTGTCTATCCTTATCCTATTTAAAACATCAGGATACCTGCATGTGTATATATATATATGGTCAGTAAAAAATGTTTTTTAAAGTTATATAGTGCTTGTCTATGGACAAAATTTCTGTGTCCCAACTTGATGAAGATGTGTCCTGATGAAGAGGAATTACACAAAAAACCTTGTAACGCGTAGAGATTCACTCTGTGCAATCGCAACTGAGTGTTGTAAATAGTGGTTTGATTATGTTCTCCAATCCATGACATCAATTGAATATGCAGTTTTGATAAAAACCTTTATGTATTGATGTTTTTTAGATTTTGTTTTAAACTATATTTTTAATATTTCATTGTTTGCATACACTATTTTTGGAGTAATTGTCCTATAAAGTCCCATCAGAGGGTTTTGTTGCTTTTTTGATGTGTTATTCGGGTAGTGGCAATCTCTCCTATTCCCCACTAGAACTGAACTACTTTTTTTATAGACTGGAAGTGACATCATGATGCTCTGGTCCTCCAAAGCCATAGAGACAATCAGAGACGATCGGGTCTCTGGTAGCCTCTGTGACCAGCTGGCCGCACCGTTGAAACATTTCTTGGGTGTACTGGTAAAAATGGTAAGCCCAGAAAACATTGGCGGGAGGGGGGACACCACCTCCTGCTGTTTTAAAAAGCGGTCCAGCGACTAATGTGCTGCTTGGAGCACTTTCATGGGAAAGCCAGCCATCGAGGTTATGGTTGATACTGGGCTTCAGCCATAATCCCGTTAAACCACTTGCAAACTGCAACATATATATACATGTAATTCATCGGCAAGTGGATACATAATCTCTCATCCTACTCCCAAAGGATAGCTGTTAGTAGTAAATGTATGGAAGATTATGTCTTCTCTACAAATGCCACCGTTGAACATCTATTTTCCTGAAAAGTAGACAGATGGGATTTATAACCAGCTCTAGCCAAAACCTATTTCTTTTTGGATAGAATATGGATGTGCCAGAGTCTCTGTCATTTTCTGTTGTTATCTGTGTACCCATTAGGGAGATTTCCCCTCACGTTTTGTCAGGACTCTTCAATGGTTACCAAGCAAAAACACATCTTTAGTAGAGTGGAGAAGAGTTAGAACTTTTGACAGTTTTTTATTGCTGTCTGTGTCTTTCTGTTTATTTGCTAGGTACAGAACTTATTTTGTGTATGGGTATCACATGTACAAGAAGTAAGGAAAAGTCTTCCCTAGAGTAAAAGCTTGCCAAAAATTTTAATGCATCCCAACACTACACAAAACAAAAGAAAATGGCTGGAAGAATTAATACTGGGTATTTTTAATCATGTCATTATCCTGATTGTCAACTGTAATTAGAAATCAATGACAGTCATCAACTCAAATCTTTTTTATAATGCAGTGGTTACTCTTATATTACAATGCCCAATAAATTAGATATTGAAAATATAATGTACTTGGGATATTTTAAAATTGTGGGAAGTTAACATAGTTTGCCAAAAATGTCGAAAAATAGTGAATAATAAATGAGTTTTATAATGTGACACTTTTTAGGCAAGTGACACTGAATATGTAAATTGGCAAAGTACAATGTAGTTTTGACAGCTATGAATAAATGCTGTTATCAATTGCTATTGACGTGTGGACTATAGCCAGCATTCACATACAGCTCTCCTTATGAAAACAAATTGATGTATAGGATTTGTCCTTGCCAATTAACATCCTCACTCCAGAATATGCCTTAATGTTTACCTCCAACATTGATGATCTATTCTGTTATAAAACTCGCAGCACAGACACTTTTCCCTTCTCTATAGAGAAATAGAAATAATCCATATATGATCACTCAGATTTTCCCGCTGGTTAAAAAGGGCTTAGTATCAGTCATGAAGTAATCTGTATATTGTGGGGTCATCACAGGTATTCCAGTGACTTTGAAATCTTAGTTTGATCATAAGCAGTTGACCTATACTGCTAGTAAGATCACTTCCCAGATAGCAACCCAGATAGCAAGGATAACTTGCCACAAATTTGTGACAGTGTTGAATTGTAAGTCTGTTAACACTTTTCCAATTTGTAGCAAATTAGCGTGGAAATTCTCTAGCAAGAGCAAAGTTGCAGTGGAGAGTCTACAGCAAGAGCTCTGCAAGTCTATAGCATGAAAATTCAGCCACAGTGACCCCTGTGGTGGAACTACTATTGCACATTATAACTGAACCAGAACTTGCAGCAGACTTGCAGAATGTTTGCAAAGAAAGCTAATCTGGAGTCATGCAATGCGGATTTGCGGTAATCGTGCAAAAAACTTGTGAAGCCAGGCAAGTCTAGCAATAGCTTAGCAAGTCATTTTCATACTTGCAGCACAATTGCTTGCTATCTGGGAAGGATAACTTGAATCAGAGGCGTAACTAGAACCTACATGACCCCGATGCAAGAAACCATGATGGGCCCCCCTTCCATCCGAGCCCCAGGCTTCCAATTTTGGGAGGGTGTCCATGGACATCCTCCCAAAACTGTGCTTCCCGCATTCCCCCTGGAACGTGCATCTAGTGCAATCACAATGGCCCTTAACCATGTGATGTCAGTTGATCACATGTAAACAGACTTGCCGGTTATCCACAGCCCTTTCCTCCCACGCTGTATCTGTGTTAGGAAAGGACTGCCGTTAACTGTCAAGAATGTCAGTAAATTGTTTACACTGATAACCAGTGCCCCAATCATCAGTGCCATCTATCAGTGCTCATCAATGCCACCTTTTAGTGCCCATCAATGCTGCCTATCAGTGCTCATCAATGCCGCCTATTATTGCCCATTACTTCCACCTACAAGTGTTACCTTTCAGTGCCCATCAATTCTGCCTATCAGCAGCACCTATCAGTGCTCATTATTGCTGCCTAACAGCGTCCATCAGTGCCACCTATCAGTACTCTTCAATTCTGCCCATCAAAGCCCATCAATACTGCCTGAGTTTTGCCTATCAGTGTTCCTCAGTGCCCATCAGTACCACCTATCAGTGCCCATCAATGCCACCTATCAGTGCAGCCTATCAGTGCACATTAGTGCCTCCTATCAGTGCTGCCTATCAGTGCTCATCAGTGTGGCCTATCAGTGCTCATCAGTGCCTCCTATCAGTGCCCATCAGTGCCCCCTATCCGTGCCCATAAAAGCCTCCCATAAGTGCCCATAAATGCCTCCTATAGGTGCCCATTAGTGCCTCCCATCAGTGCCTTCTATCAGTGTCCATCAGTGCCTTCTATCAGTGACCATCAGTGCCTCCTATCAGTGCCCATTAGTGCCTTCTATCAGTGCCCATCAGTGCCTTCTATCAGTGCCTCCTATCAGTGCCCATTAGTGCCTTCTATCAGTGCCCATTAGTGCCTTTTATCAGTGCCTCCCATCAGTACCTCCTATCAGTGCCCATAAATTCCTCCTATCAGTGCCCATTAGTGCCTCCTATCAGTGCCCATAAATGCCTCCTATCAATGCCCATTAGTGCCTTCTATCAATGCCTATAAGTGCCTTCTATCAGTGCACATGAGTGCCTTCTATTAGTGCCCATCAGTGCCTCCTATCAGTGTCCATAAGTGCCTCATATCAGTGACCATCAGTGCCTTCTATCAGTGTCCATCAGTGCCTTCTATCAGTGCACATGAGTGCCTTCTATTAGTGCCCATCAGTGCCTCCTATCAGTGTCCATAAGTGCCTCCTATCAGTGACCATCAGTGCCTTCTATCAGTGCCCATCAGTGCCTTCTATCAGTGCACATGAGTGCCTTCTATTAGTGCCCATCAGTGCCTCCTATCAGTGTCCATAAGTGCCTCCTATCAGTGCTCATCAGTGCCTCCTATCAGTGCCCATTAGTGCCTTCTATCAGTGCCCATTAGTGCCTCCAGTGCTCATCAGTACCTCCTATCAGTGCCCATTAGTGCCTTCTATCAGTGCCCATCAGTGCCTCCTATCCATGCCCATAAATGCCTCCTATCAGTGCCCATTAGTGCCTTCTATCAGTGCCCATCAGTGCCTTCTACCAGTGTCCATCAGTGCCTTCTATCAGTGCCCATTAGTGCCTTTTATCAGTGCCCATTAGTGCCTTCTATCAGTGACCATTAGTGTCACCTATCAGTGCCCATCAGTGCCTCCTATCAGTGCCCATTAGAGCCTTCTATCAGTGCCCATTAGTGCCTTCTATCAATGCCCATTAGTGCCTCCTATCAGTGCTCATTAGTGCCTTCTATCAGTGTCCATCAGTGCCTCCTATCAGTGCCTTCTATCAGTGCCCATCAGTACCTTCTATCAGTGCTAATCAGTGAATGCTTTTAATGTCCATCAGTGCCGTCTGCCATCTCAGGACAGCACAGCTGATCTCACTGCTCCCCCTTCTCTCCCCTCCCCTCTCCTGTGTGCTCCACAGGCAGTCAAGTGTGAAGCTAAGGAGCTCACATTTCCCACGGAGCACACAGGAGAGGGGAGGGGGGAGAAGGGGGAGCAGTGAGATCAGCTGTGTGTCCTCTCTCATCCCCTGCGAGAGAAGACGGATGGTCAAATAGAACTTTAATCTCCGTTGTGTTACTGTTCCATGACAGACACTGATCTCCGCTCAGAACCGTGTGTGAATAGCAACCCCGCTGGGCCCCCCCCCCCCACAGTGGCGGAATGCCGAGCCCCGTCGCAAATGCGACTGTTGCGACCCTGGTAATTCTGCCACTGACTTGAATTGTTGAATTGTAAGTCTTGTTAACTTGCTGCACATTTTGACTGGCAAGTTGTACACTTGCAGAGCACTTGAAGTTCTAGTTGACACTTTTCCAATTTGTATCAATGTTGCATGGCAAGTGTCTACAAAAACAAAAACAAAAAAACACTTGGTTGGAACACTAATTGATTAGTGTAGTCCCTAGCACTCCCTTGCACCTCCTGCAGATACCAATGCCTCCCTATTTCTAGCTTAACAGTGGAGTATTCCATAGAATATCACTTTCTAATTTCAATTTCAAACTGTTCTGGAGCTGCTTGGTGACATAACCCTGTCTGGATTTGCTTCTTGTAGGATCAGCCAGTGGGATGACAGTGTGCAAACCATAGTAGCCCACAGAAACCAGAAATCACTTTCTAGCTGATCTGACCTCTTACCTGAAAGTTGCTAAGGGGGTCTTTGTTCTTTGCATATTACTATATGATTTGTTACCTTTTATTGAGTATTGTTTATTAGGTAAAAGCATTTAAAACAATCATTTTTGGCACCAAAAAAGCGAAAATGGCTATTTTGTTTAAGAGTTTGAGAGTAAGAAATGTTGACACATACTGTACATTCTCAGCACTAACAATAAACTGTATGTGAGCTTTTCAATTAAAATCTCTCTTCTTGGTGATTTGCTTACACATGAAACAGCAAAAGTAATCTTTAGATTTATTTTGTTTGACTAAATCATGATTGATTTAGGGAATTTTTATTCATATGACCATCTAAAACCAAAATAAGAACTTTACTGGACAGAGGTTTTCTGGATCCAGCAAAGATAACAAGGTAATAAAAATAAAGAACCACTCAATTGTAATATCAGGCCCGAAGAACATTTTTATCATTATGTTTAAATTACAATTTTTTTTTTTAGTTTGCTGAAAATAGTTTTAATAAAGTGAATTAATTTTTCGGCACAAAGTCAGAGCACCTAGAGTGATAGAAGTCTAACATAAAAAGTATGGATACTTTGCTATGCTAATGTCTGCTTTAGGGCTCACAGAAAATTTGGTGAATGACCTTCCTTTATTCAAATTCACTACATATATTATTATACCTATGTCCTGCTTCTAATTTTAGTGATAGAGAATTAAGGAAATATTCAAATGCTTAAGGCATTTGGAGATTAAAATTTGACTGGGTAATCATGCACATTAAGAAGAAAAAAAATTATGACTGATTTTTCATTCATATTGGAAATTGTGTTTAAAATATAATTTTTTATAACCTGATAGCCTGAGAGTGAGGGCAACAACTGTCACTAGCAGCTGGAACACATAAAGAGCAGTAAGATAATCAATATAATTTACGCAAATCAGTATATTTAAAGGAAATGTAATATATTATATATAATAATAGATGAGCTTCGGCTTTGGGTTGAGCATAAATTCAACCAGAACCCAGCCTTTTCGAAGTACAGCATATACCGAAATAAACTGCCCAAGTTTGGCAAATTTTTCACAGTTTTTTCTTAAAGGGCAAGTACTAGGGTCACCCTTAACATTTATATAGGACCCCTATCCAGACATGCAGCCTGGATGACCAGGAAAAGGGGTGGGACAGCAAGCACGTGCCACCCTCCTGAACCATGCCAGCCCACATGCCTTTAAGATTGGGAGGGTACCTTGAAAAAGGAGAAGCAAAATCTCCCACCTTGCAAGCCAATTTGATCCCATGATGAAGGCATAAGGACCTCATCCCCATATCCTGTCCACCAAAAAGGATGTAGGGGTCTGCATAGAAAGGGCATTATCAGAATCTGGAAGCCCCTTTGGAATAACCAAGAAAAAGTCCTTTATTTAACTACTTTAGGACCACCCACAGTACTTTTATTGTGGGCGGGCAGGACAGGCAAGCTCAGCAATGTATATAAACAGTTTGTTGCTTCGCACATATGCACTGGTGCGCCGCTCCCGTAACAGCTGTGCCCACCGAATATAGTTGATTATGGTTTCCGATACCCGGCCACTTTGAGCAGCCGGGGATCACATGATCGCTGTGAATTCACATAATCGTAATATATACACAACTGTTTTAAACGAGTTCCATTCATAACAGCTGTGCTTTCTGTAGCAATGCTGTGATTGGCCCACAACTATCACATTGTATCGGGGCCAATCACAGCACCCTGTACCATGTAATTAGCTGTAGCAAGCTGTCGTGAATGGAAACCCAAATGATTGCTGTTACAGTGTTCATCAATAGAGTTCATAAAAAAGAAAAAAAAAGAAAAAAAATGTTTAAAAATGGAAATAAAAACATATTGTCACCAGTCAGTATCCCTGATCACTGCTACACCATTCATATATTGACGCCTTCTACTAAATTCCTTGGACTGTCTACTTTCCAAAAAGTGGTCATTTGGGGGGTATATGTACTGTACTGGCAGTTTAGGGCCTCAAGAACTGAGGCTGTCAGTACTTCAGGATTGATCAATTTTCAAACATATACCAAATATAAATACAGTATATATACCATAGTTTGTAAACGCTATAACTTTAATGAAAACCAATTAATATACACTTATTGAGATTTTTTTTACCAAAGACATGTAGCAGAATACATTTTGGCCAAAATTTATGAAGAAATTTGATTTTATTGGATATGTTTTATAACAGAAAGTATAAAATCTCATTTTTTTTAAATTTTCGTTTTTGTTTTCCGTTTGTATCACAAAAAAACAAAACAGTGGTGATCAAATACCACCAAAAGAAAGCTCTATTTGTGTGAAAAAAATGATTTAAATTGAATTTGTATACAGTGTTGCATGACCGCGCAATTTTCAGCTAAAGTGACACAATACTGAATAGCAAAACATGCTCTGGTAATGAAGGGAGTAAAACCTTCCAGTGGTCAAGTGGTTAAAAAATGTTTTTTAACAATGTAAATCCAATGTTAATCATATTTCTTAGCAAAAGACATACACGTCAATCATGATGATTTGCTGTCCAGTTATGCTTACCCACCACTACTCCCCATTACAAATGACAAATTCTTGGCCTGAGTGACATCATTTATCAAACATAGTCATGGTCATATTTTGTCAATAATGTCACCCTGGATCCACAGCTAGTTTGTTTACAATTAGAACCCGGCGAAAATCTGTCATTTAGTGGTGCTAGTGGTACCACTGTTAAATGACAGATACCCAAGTTTGTTTGCAAACAAAAGATGACTGGGCACCTGTCATTTATTGGCAGTATACAGCTGCCAAACTACAGACTCCCGGGTACTGTTTTTAAACACACAATGTTACTTTAAGACCCCTTTTACACTGAAGGTGTTTTCAGGCGTTTTAGCACCTGTAAAGCGCTTGATAAATGCCTCCCATGCCACCCCAATGTGAAAGCCCGAGTAATTTCACACTGGGACGGTGTTCTTGCAGGACGTTAGAAAAAGTCCTGCAAGCTGTGTCTTCGAGGCGGTTTGAAAATGTCACATGCCTGACGAAGGGGTCCTGCGTGACTCCGAAACATTGCACTCTCCTGTGTTGTGATCATGCAATAAATAATCTGTTTGGACGCTATTTTGTGTCAGTCCATGGTGTGCTGGCAAATATCTACTTTGTGACTTGAACCAGTACCCAGCTGGTTGTTTACTGCAGCACCCAAACTTTGAGAGCTTATCCAGGAACGTGTGCGATGGGAATATGAAATATTATTTGGGGCAGTTTGGGAGCAGTGTATACACATTGAAATGAGTGGGCAGCGCCGCAGAAGCGCCTGCAAAGCACTTGGGCAGTGCTGCAACACGGGCGCTTTTAACCCTTTATTCGGCCGCTAGCGGGGGGATTAAAAGTGCCCCGCTAATGGCTGAAAAGCACAGCTAACACAACAGTAAAGCACCACTAAAACTAGCAGCACTTTACCGCTAATGTGGCTGTGCTACAGTGTGAAAGGGGTCTTAAAGCAGTACATCATACTGATCCACATCTTCACATGCAGGTTTTAGACATCCCAAAAACATGCTATTTAAAGGATTTACATTTTTAATGTTGCCTTTAAACCAAATAATAGGGACCTCGCCACTAAATGGTATTTTCTAAAGCTTTTTTGCATTGATATACTATATATGCCGCTCATGGTAGTGCCCAACTCCACATGCCCCTTTTTTACAAAAGCTTGCGTTTTAGCCTTAGAAAAGGCCAGAAAAATAGCTCAATTCAGCTTCCATAGACTTCAGTGGGGTTCAGCTCTGTGTTCAGTGTTTGATAACTAATAATAACAATAATAATAATAATAATAAGACCCAGTATCCACTTTAAAGTGGCCCTAAACTCAAAAAGTATAAATTTACTACCTTACAGATAACATCTAGAAATGTTATTTGCAAAAATGTGTACCAAAAAAATGGCGCCTTGTGGGGATGAGAACATATAGACAGCTGCACCCTTTAAAGTGAACAAATCACTAAACCGTGCAAAATTATAAAATAAAGAATAAGGCACTATACATGTTCATATAAAAAAAAACTGGCACAAATAAAACACTGCCTCAAATTTAAATGTGCACATTAATGAAAAAATAAGCAAGCATAAAGTCCATAAGTGAATGATTCCCGACACCAAAACGGAATACTCTGAGATAAAACTTCTAGATCTTCCACCACGAGTGCTCAGTATGAAGAGCTGTTTGACCCCTTTTTACAGAACGGTCAAAAAATGCTTTGGGAGCACCAGATTGGTTCCACTAATGGCATAAATCAACTCCAATGGCCACTTAGGAAGGATCTAGAATGTAACAAATGACTCCACAGGAGGCACGGATGATAGTCTCATAGTGTAGTCATTTTTAATAAAGTAAAAATAGCAGCAATGATAGCAGTTACACTTACATGTGATAGTGCCTGGCCTGGCACTAGGTGTAAACAGCGTGTGTGAGTCAGCTGATCCCTGGGGGTAATGTGCATTCCACATCTCACTCCGAAGGTGCAAAGCCTGGTGTGGGGTATTAATTATGGACCCGAAAATGACGGATCTCTGCCTAGGCATTCCTGTGCCTACCGCTGTGCCTACCACTCCAAGACACTTAAGCCTCTGACTGCTAGCCTTATGAGATCAGGAGCAAGATTTAGTGATTTCACTACTGTGTTGCCCATTGTTCTCCTTGCCAGAGCAAAAGCTGCACCTGAAGACATGCAGTGCTTGGATCTCCCTAATTCTAAAACAGTCATTAGGGGAGAGCTCTGACATAAAGAAACAAAGCCTTTATGAAGATGGGTGCCTCCATAAAGAGACAGGAGTGCAGAACAAATCATGGTATGCCAGTAATGGAGAAAAGATCAGCTTCAGGGAGCCTACAGACAGTAGTGGTGTCTAGCCCCTCGCCTTCTGTTTGTCTTTCACAGTTCAGGTCCTCTTTAAATGCAAAATTTTATAAAATCAAAAAGAACAGATAAAAATGACATGGAGCATAATCTCAACCATATGACTTCTGGGATTACTGCAAAGATCAACTAAAAGTCCAGATGTGGATTGACACAATATAATATATATCAATGATAAACTACACATTATTAGTTATTTATTAGCTCTCTCAAATTGCAATAGATTGTCAGCTTCTCTGTCAAGAAAGGTACAGATGAAAAAGTGATTTTTAACCACTTGACCTCCAGAAGATTTACCCCCCTTCATAATCAGGCCATTTTTTACGATACAGCACTCCTTTACTTTACCTGACAATTACACAGTCGTGCGGCGCTGTACCCAAATAAAATGTATGCCTTTTTTTCCTACAAATAGAGCTTTCTTTTGGTGGTATTTGATCACCTCTGTGGTTTTTATTTTTTACGCTATAAACAAAGACATACAATTTTGAAAACATTTTTTTTTTTTTTACTTTCTGCTATAAAACATATCCAATAAAAAATGTAAAAAAATCTAATTTCTTCATCAATTTAGGCCAATATGTATTCTGCTACATATTTTTGGTAAAAAAATTCCCAATAAGCGTATATTGATTGGTTCGCGCAAAAGTTACAGGGTCTACAAACTATGGGATATTTTTATTTATTTTTTTAATATTTATTTTTTTACTAGTAATAGCGGAGATCAGTGACTTATATCGGGACTGCAATATTGCAGCAAACAAATCGAACGCTAACTGACACTTTTGACTCTTTTTGGGGACCAGTGACACTAATTCAGTGATCAGTGCTAAAAAAATATGCACTGTCATTGTACTAATGACACTGACAGGGAATGGGTTAACTTCAGGGGCTATCAAAGGGTTGGAGGTGCTTTTACTAGTGGAAGGCATTGATTGGTGTTCCTGCTTTACAGGAACACAGGATCCATGCCTTCTGTGCTCACAGAATGGCAATCTGCCTTGTTTACATAGGCAGACTGCCATTTTGCTGTGTAACAAACGATCGCCGGAGGCTGGCAGACATTGAGTCTGCTGTACCCGCCGATCAGCTCCTGCTGAATCACAGTGGGAGCAGGCTGATGGTGGCACGCACCCCAGACCTGGAAGTGATCTGGCACAGAGCGGCCGCCCCCGCCGCCGTAAATGTACGGCGGCCCGCAAGTAGTTAAAAATAATATTCAATCTGCATGCCTCACCCAAAACACACCTTTAAAATGCCAAATTGCCTGGAGTTTTGCTGAATTATTTGTTTTTTTTTTAATTTTGAGTCCAAATTTTTAAATGGCACTAATAAATTACAGGATCTAATTGATATCACCACTTTAAAATAGCATGCTTATAAAACTATTGTATCGAGTGAGCTGATGATTACAACATTCCCTTCAATAATTTAAAAGAATAGAATCTGATTTTAATAGCTGTATTTTCCTGACCTATCTAACTGTCACATATATGGAGTAGTACAAATTAATTTAAAACTGGAAATGTAAGCAGCAGGTGTTTATATAAACCAGTGTGTGGTGCTGACATTTGGCTGCTGTAAAAAAGACTATTGTGGATTTTAAAAGCAGAAAATTGCAAAGATATATGAAATATTACAAAACGGATACAGTCTATGATTAGAGCATGAAAAATCCTTACAATAAACATTTATTTGTGAAACAATATCACATATATTCTTTAAAACATCAGAATCTCATGATATATGGCTAGTGCCTTGTATTTTTTTCGGTTCTACCATAATTTGTGATTTTTAAATAAAGATTTTCTGATTTTTTTTTTTAATTTACAAGCACTACAACCTAAGCTAGTAATGTGTAGCTTGTTCAGAAAATAACAGAACTTCGTTTTCTTCTGTTTAAACTTCTAACTCAATTATTGATAACTTTTGGAACATAGTTAAATATTAACAAACAGCTCTGAATTATATCAGACAGATTCAGCAAACACAATTTTTAGGCCAACTTTACAGCTATGCATTTGGGATGGCATCTCAACTTTGTAAACCAGTGCACACATCTGATGCATCTACATTGTAGTGTACCACAATTCATGGAAATACACTACCATGCATTGTGGTGTGCTGCACTGGCAAAAATTATGAAAGTCTGAATTTAGGCCCATTGTGGTATGTTGTCAGCACATTCAAATGAGTAGCAGGCTTAATGCAACACACGGTAATGCTGAATGTAAAATATGTAAAGATACTGCATTGGACAGCACAGGTGTGAAGGGGCACATTAGGCACATTAAAGTAGACCTTCACTTAAAAGTAAAAGTTCTGCTCCTCCTCCTCCCCGCCACTCTAACAAAATTGGTTCCTTTTTTTTCCCTGGCAGCGGGTAACTTTTTCTGAAAGGTACTCACTCCCACTTCCAAGAATTACATCAGCTTGACCCAACCCCTGCCTGTTCACAATGTCAATAGGAGCCTGCAGGACCAATCTGAAAGCACCAGGTGATCTCCCGCATGTGCAGTGAGTTTCCAGTTATGAGACATCAGGCAGTGTTCATTTTGACGTCAAATTTTGTATTATTTATTTTTATTTTTATGCTGTCTCTTTAAAAAAAATTCTGATCATTTGTATTGCTGTCACAAGGAATGTAAACATTCCTTGTGACAGTAATGAGGCATACACACGGTCGGCCTTTTCGTCTACAAAAGTCCGACAGCCTGTGAGACAGACTTCCGGCGGACTTTCGGCGGACTTGCGGCGGACTTGTGGCAGACTTTCTAACGAACGGACTTGCCTACACACGACCACACAAAAGTCCGACGGATTCGTACGTGATGACGTACACCAGACTAAAATAAGGAAGTTCATAGCCAGTAGCCAATAGCTGCCCTAGCGTGGGTTTTTGTCCGTCGGACTAGCACACAGACGAGCGGATTTCGGGGTCCGTCGTAGTTACGACGTAAAGATTTGAAGCATGTTTCAAATCTAAAGTCCGTCGGATTTGAGGCTGAAAAAGTCAGCTGAAAGTCCGGGGAAGCCCACACACGATCGGATTACCAGCCAGCTTTAGTCCGTCGGCGTCCGTTGGACTTTTGTAGACGAAAAGTCTGACCATGTGTATGCCCCATAATAGTCAGTAACAAGTCCTCTTAATGGAGGGATCCAGGGTCTACAAGACCCCAAATCCCTCCTTTGCTCTTAAAAGCATTAAAAATGCCAAGTTTGGCAGTTTTGAATACTGTCATTTTTTTTAAAATATGGCGCCTTTAAATGTTCAGTAAACCGGAAGTGATGTCATGAAATAGCTTCTGGGTTACTAGATCGAAGCTGATTCCATGCCGGCTGGTCGCTCGGGCCTCCCGGTAGGACGGGCGAGCCGCAGAAGGCGGTGGGAGGGGGAACGTCCCCTTCCACTCCATGGGATAACAGTTGAGTGGCTTAGCATTGGTTGCTATCCCAAGAAAGCCGACTGTTTGCGTTAATAAACGGTACCGGGGTGATGCCTGCAGCTGCAGGCATCACCCTGGTACAACCCCTTCAAGCGGAGGCTGCATATTTGCGTACAGTTGGCGTAAAGGGGTTTTTTAATATGAAGAGAAAAAATAAGAAAAGCCTTTTTCTTAATTTTTTTTCATTCAGCAGCTTAGTAGATGCCCTCTACTTATTTTTATGTGGTAGTGCAGGGGCTTTTTTTACATCAAATTTCAATTTAGTTTTAGTCATAGTCTTTCGACTAACATGACATTTTAGTTTTAGTCATATATTAGTCATCTGAATTGTTTTAGTCATACTTTAGTCATCTGAATTGTTTTAGTCATATTTTAGTCAACTAAAATAGTGTTAATTTAGTAGACGAAAATATTTTAGTCTACGAAATTAACACTGACATCAGGATGTCAGAGCTGGCTCTCACATCCAAGATGGCTGTGCCATGGATCTGAAGCCTTGTGAAGGATCAGCTCCAGAGAAGACAGCGGTGGACTCCTAGGCTAGTAAGTGTCTGTGCAAAAAGTCAGCAGCTAAATTATTTGTAACTGCTGACTTAATTTTTTTTTTTAAAAAGATCCAAAATTCCTCTTCAAATAATATAACATACAATTGCAAATACTGATTTTGTATTCCTTCTCCAACTTGAACAAACCTCTAAGATCCCCATAAGGTTGTCCTTCCATAGTGGAGTGTATGTGTCAGTAGCCTGATGCCCTTTTACATATTCTTACAAAACAATTACTTTATATTTGATGGCATTTATATCATGTGATTTATCTGACATCCAGAAATAATTGTGCAGGTAATTGTTAACAATGTTATTAAAGCCTCCATTAAAAAAAATAAATAAATAACAGCATATGTAATGGCCCTGATACTAAGAATAAATATACTCACGCTGCTTAGTGCAATGCTCAGGTGATGCAGGCTTGGTAGGGGCAGAGCTTTGGCACTGTTTGCCCAGTGAGTCATGAGAGGCGTCATGAGACACGAACATTTATATAGACCTGAAGATTTAGATTACAGATGTGCTCAGAGTGTGCTCCTCAACTGGAAGTTCAGGAAGCACTGAATGGTGTGACGAAGGAAGGGGAAAATCATGACATCAAAATAAGTAATAATTTGGGACAGTTAAAGAAAATTATATTATATAATTTACTGTTTAAGCAGATTTTAATGTAAGGAGCTCTATTATACTGAAGGTTTAATACTATTTTAAACTAAACCTACTGCATAAAGCATAAGATATAATAAAATGGTTTTCTAGCCCTTTTTTCTTTGACAGTGCGGGAGTTACTTATCTACACGGTATCTATTGTTGTAGGTTTGTGAGCATTAATGACTTATTAATGATTTTTCTCCAGGAGCATGCTACAGGGCTATTATCCTGATCTTGTCCCTCACTTGCCATGTTGCTGACCTCAAATAAGCATGCACATATCAAGGGTCAGGGTACCTCTGATGCACATACTTGTTTTGGGTCAGTGAGTCACTAAATAGGTAAACAATAAATCTCATATTTCAGTTAGAAATATTAAGCCTCAAAGCAAGCAGGATTTAGTGCGGTCTTTTTAGTGAGTTTGTAGTGGTTTGGGAATCCTTTGTCATATATCTTACTTTGGTATTATTTGTACAGGTTTATTTGTAAACCAAAGACTTTATAGTAATAGTTAAAATAACAAGTTTAAAAAGGTATAACATTGAAAAAATAAAATAGGTCTAAAGTAATTGTGGGTGGTTTCCATTTAAGAAGTACAGTCATATATATATACAGTATCTCACAAAAGTGAGTATACCACTCACATTTTTTGTAAATATTTTATATTCTTTCATGTGACAACACTGAAGAAATTACACTTTGCTACAATGTAAAATAGTGAGTGTACAGCTTGTATAACAGTGTAAATTTGCTGTCCCCTCAAAATAACTCAACACACAGACATTAATGTCTAAACTGCTGGCAACAAAAGTGAGTACACTCCTAAGTGAAAATGTCCAAATTGGACTCAATTAGCAATTTTCCCTCCCCGGTGTCATGTGACTTGTTAGTGTTACAATGTCTCAGGTGTGAATGAGGAGCAGGTGTGCTAAATGGTGTGTTAAATTTGGTGTTATAGCTCTCACTCTCTCATACTGGTCACTGGAAGTTCAACATGGCACCTCATGGCAACAAACTCTCTGAGGATCTGAAAAAAAGAATTATTACTCTACATAAAGATGGCCTAGGCCAGTGATGTCAAACCCCGGCACCCCAGATGTTTTGGAACTACATTTCCCATGATGCTTAAACTACTCTGCAGACTGCATGAGCATCATGGGAAATGTAGTTCCAAAACATCTGGGGTGCCAAGGTGCGCCATCACGGGCCTAGCCTATAAGTAGATTGTCAAGACCATGAAACTGAGCTGCAGCACGGTGGCCAAGACCATACAGCAGTTTAACGCGACAAGTTCCACTCAGAACAGGCCTTGCCATGGTCGACCAAAGACGTTGAGTGCACATGCTCAGAGTCAGATCCAGAATTTGTCTTTGGGAAGTAGACGTATGAGTGCTGCCAGCATTGCTGCAGAGGTTGAAGGGGTGGGGGGTCAATCTGTCTGTGCTTAGACCATACTCTGCACACTGCATCAAATTGGTCTGCTTGGCTGTCATCCCAGAAGGAAGCCTCTTCTAAAGATGATGCACAAGAAAGCCCACAAAGTTTGCTGAAGACAAGCAGACTAAGGACATGGATTCCTGGAACCATGCCCTGTGGTCTAATGAGACCAAGATAAACTTATTTGGTTCAGATGGTGTCAAGAGTGTGTGGTGGCAACCAGGTGAGGAGTACAAAGACAAGTGTGTCTTGCCTACAATAAAGTATGGTGGTGGGAATGTCATGGTCTAGGGCTGCATGAGTGCTGCCTGCACTGCGAAACTGTGGTTTATTGAGGGAACCATGAATGGGAACATGTGCTGTGACATACTGAAGTAGAGCATGACCCCCTTCCTTTGGAGACTGGGCCGCAGGGCAGTATTCCAACATGATAACGACCCCTAAAACACCTCCAAAACGACCACTGCCTTCCTAAAGAAGCTGAGGGTAAATGTGATATACTGACCATGCATGTTTCCAGACCTAAACCCTATTGAGAATCTGTGCAGCATCCTCAAATGGAAAGGTGGAGGAGAGCAAGGTCTCTAACATCCACCAGCTCTGTGATGTCGTCATGGAGGAGTGAAGGTGGACTCCAGTGACAACCTGTGAAGCCTTGGTGAACTCCATGCCCAAGAGGGTTAAGGCAGAGTTGGAAAATAATAGTTGCCACACAAAATATTGACACTTTGGGCCCAATGTGGACATTTTCACTTGTGAGATACTATATACAAAATGAGCATTATCGTTTCCTACAACAAAAGCTTTTTCCAATGTGGAGTGTGCGAATTAGGAACAAATGGTAGCGCTTTAAAGGACATTGCCATTCGCTTTTCTTCTTTTTGAGGGCTTTTCTTGCCCAATTTTTTTTAAACAAAGTTCAGCAAACTTCCAGAAAAGAAAATCAATGAGTTTCACTTACAGGGGTTTTCAGCATTTCCAACCAAAGAAATACACATTCAGCCTGCAGGCTTATACATGCAGCACTCCTGCTCTGGCCCTACCCTTTAGGCCCGTTTTTTGCCACCCACAGACAGTCTTCATACACACTATGGGGTTGATTTACTAAAACTGGAGACTACAAAATCTGGTGCAGTTGTGCATGGTAGCAATCAGTTTCTAACTTCAGTTTCTTCCATTAAGCTTTGACAAAAAACCTGGAAGCTGATTGGTTTATTTGCAAAGCTGCACCAAATTTTGCACTCTCCAGTTTTTGTAAATAAACCCCTCTGTGCACATAATCTGCAGCCCCTTGCTGCTGTGGAACTCTCCTGACACCTGGCAGCAACCTTCTCTGCCTGCTGGGGTGAAGCCCAGAACCATTGTCAGGCCACTACTAATAGCCCAGCACACATCTGACCAATTAATGTGTTGGTGGTTTTTAAAACCTGGACGGGGCTTTTTAAGCCTGGATGGGGATTTTTTGTTCATCTCTAAAGCGCTATTGTTTTATGTCAAGCCCTTAGAATCAAAGGTCATGGGGAACTTCTGTCTATCCTAAGGCTAGCGGTTGCAGAATTTGGTTCTTGGTTTTAGGTATTTAACGCTTTAACAGCTTTACCTTTTTTTTATTTTACTAAGCTGCTTAAACATTTACTTTGCAAAGTGAGTATTCACTATGCTTAATGAGCAGTCTTTGTTCCTTTTATAAACTAGCCAGTTAGGCTCTTCTCCTTGTAAATAATAAAGAAGTACCATACTGTTCATCTACTCATTAAGAGTTAAAGAATTAAAATGTATGTTTTACACATACAAGCATACACATATAATATTACATTTTACAAATAACAATCTAACAATAGACTGCAGATCAATAGCAATTTATTGACAAAGGCTGCAGATGTACAGGACAAATTACTTGTTGGTGGGAAGGCAGTTTAGCAAAGCATTAGAAACGGACAGTTTATACTATAGATCAATATTATACATAAAAGGAAGGAATATATATATCTGTAATTTATTGCAAATGTGTAACTCATGTATACCTGCTTTTTATATATGCTGAAAAAGATGATGTTGTTTTATATCTAAATAATTGCCCTGGTGCAACCTTGTCAGTTTGACTAACCGTTTGAAGTTGAATAAATTTAGCCTTACATACAAAGGACAAAGCCAACCTGCTCAAGGCTTAATTTTTCTTATTTCACATTATGGTTTGTAATACGAAATCCCCATACACACATGTTCCTGTGCTTCCTGTCTCACACGTACAGAGAGCCTGGTACTGTATATGAAAATGTCAGTACTATGTCTAGCAGAGTTACGTAATTACAGCAACCAATCGGATATAAATCTGTCTTGAAAGTTTGGACAGATTGGTGGTAATTCCTACACGAGGAGAGGAAATTGCACAACACAAATTTCAGGAAACACGTATCTACTGCAGTTTGACCGATTCTTGTTGCCAGAATTGCTGTTTAATACCATTTAGTAATTGTGATTGACTGCCAAGGGCCTTAATCCAATCCCTGCATTTTCTCAGAGACCCCAAATAACTAATGCAAATATTTTCAGACTCCTCAATTGGGTTTTATTGAAAATGGTGGAGCAGAACCTGTTGGATGAAGCTGCTGAGGAATCACACTTTCACAGTTTTGTATTTTACTAGAATAAAAAAAAAAACACAAAACCCCATGTTTGATAATAATAAGCCATATCAATAATTTCATTTATGTGGATCCTTGTTTATGTACTGTTTTGGATAAAAGTTTATGATACATGAAAGATGTTTGGCTTAAACACTAAGCTCCATCAAAAACAGACACAATACAGTTAAAAGACTGCAAATGAAGCAGGTGCTGGTATTTATAGAGGCTTTTGGTGTATATTTAAATCCAATCCTTTTTTTCTTTGTTATGGATAGTGTAAAAAAGGGTTTATCTTACTCATCTGTCCTGTAGACCAGGGGTCTCCAAACTCTCAAACAAAGGGCCAGTTTATTATCCTTTAGACATTAAGGGAGCTGGACTATGGTTCCCTGGGAGTAGAAAAGGACTCTGACTTTGTGGTCAGTGGGAGTAAATATAAAAGACCTAGCACCTATGGTCAATAGGAGTGGGCATAGTGCCCTGTCTTTGGTATTGGAGGAATAGAGCCTCATTGTTGGTGTCATTCTGAAGAATAGTACCCAGTTGCTGGTGTCATTGGGAGGAATAGTGCACCATCGTTGGTGTCATTGGAAAGAATAGGGCCCCATTGTTGGTGTCATTTGGAGGAATAGTGCTCCATTGTTGGTGTCATTGGGAAGAATAGTGCCCCATTATCGGTGTCATTTGAAGGAATAGTGCTCCATTATTGGTGTCATTGGGAAGAATAGTGCCCCATTGTTGTCATTGGGAGGAATTGTGCCCCATTATTGGTGTCATTGGGAGGAATAGTGCCCTATTACTGGTATCATTAGGGCTGGATAAAGGCAATCAGAGGGCTGCACTTTGGAGACTACTGCTGTAGACCAATGAATTTAGGGATGTTTTTATTTTTAATGACCAGCGTTCTTCTACCAACAATGGTCAGGACTGTCTTCCTAAACTTTTGTAAATGCTCATAATAGCTGCATAATTATAAATGTTCTATAAATACTCTTTTGCCTGTCATACAAAATAATAGGCTACAGTATATGTTCTTCATCCTGATGACTGAATAGATATCATGTAACAAGCGCCTTGGAAAAGTGACAGTGCTTCACTTAAATTTGAAGAAACAAAATAGAGGTCTGCAATTAGCCTTCCAAAACAGTGTAATTGGACCATTTTAACATGTTACCATAAATAATCCTCACAATCAGATCTTACCATTAATTATAATAATTAATACACAAGGGACATCCCTCACTGACTTTACGTGGAGCATATGTTGAAGAAACACATCTCAAATAGATATATTATACTGTCATAAAAATAACTGATGGGTAGTTTATTTTGTTTAGTGCCAAATGGGTATCTGCACTTTCGTCTTACAGACCTGCAAAGCAGATTTCCCAGAGGAGTAACAAACAAAAACAAGTGTAGATGAGGTGACAGAAGAACAAATTGGACTTGCTGCAAGATATATTTTGTCAATATGAAGGACACAGCAGGGCAGCTCAGTTTAAATGTAACAGAATGCATATTGGAGACACTATTATGTAAAGGTCAGTGATGGTAACCTAGCCAATATCCTGCTTGTTTGTTCAATGCTGTGTTGTTGAGATACAGACTTCATTGCTCACTCTCTTCTTTATGTTGAGATAACCTATTATATCCTAAACCATTCCCGCCATTATATTGTACATTGTAACAAATAATGATGTGCTTTACTTACTTCTGCATTTCCAAGGCTGTAAATTGGACGTGTATGTATGTATATTCATTAGAAGGTATGTCAGCACAAAAAGCGATAATATATAAGCCAAGCCACTTTTAAGAATTATGGTCCAAACCACCCTTGGCTAACTGTGCTGTGCTACTTGATGTGCTTGCTGTTGTTGGTATGTAGTAGATGAATGTACCTATCAAAGTTCCCCTTTTTATTTATGAAAAGGTATTTAGCATTTATTCTTTTGTTGAATTTGTCTTCAAAATTTTCCCCCAAATTACAAAAAAAAATAGAATAAACCATATCACCTCCACACTTAATGTAAAACAATAATAAACAATATATAATTGTGAAAAAAAAAATAATGGGGGCGCATGCGCGGAGGCTCTGAAGATGGAAGTGTAGGATCGGAGCTCCGCACAGAGCTGGCCATACAGCTGAAATAAAAGGCAGGTAACTGCTTTCAGGAGTTCCTAAAAATAACGGGAACAGTTTGAGGAGACCCCAGGGCACCTTGTTATATAGATTAGATAAGAAGAAAAAGCCGTGCATCTTATCTTAGAGTCCTTTGAAAAGTGAGTCATTCTCCACAAATGGCGGGAGTACCTCAGATAACAGTTCAGTCAGGAGCTGAGGTATCCACAGCAGGCAGGCAAATTGTTAACCCTGCGACTCTCTCATATGTTCCACAATTATCAGGATTAGTTCCTTCTCTTAATATGTCATCTCCTGAAACTGCAGTAACTTTGATAGAACGTTCTGTGGGACTTATGGAAATGCACTCGCTGGATGCTAACCCTATTTACCCTGACTCTATAACTGTACAAACAGTGCAGACTCCTGAGGTAACTTTTAATGTGACTGAATTATTTGCTAGAATCTCTGAATTGCTAGACAAAGGACTAACCCAAAACGCTGACAGAACTACAGGGGAAATAAGGGCAGATTTCCAGTCCCTGGGAAAAAGAATTGAACATATAGAACACAAGCTAGATGTCACTATCTACAAGACAACTCAGAATACTGACCATTTGCAGTTTTTGCAAGAACAGCTTGACACTGCTCAGACTCGTATCGACGACCTTGAGAACCGATCGAGGAGGGATAATTTTCGGATCAGAGGACTATCAGAATCAATTCCTGATGTTATATTTAATATGGCCGTTAGTGGCCTCTTACACAATAGGGGGTAACACATGAAGGTATTTTAGGATTAATTGGATCACTTTAAATAAATTACTTAATAGAAGTGAGGAACTAGGCCATGATTGGCCAATAAATATAATTATGGGATAATTAACAATAACCACAGGGTATGTACAGGTGTGGTGGGTTTTCTTTTTTCTTAGAAGTGAGGAACAATTACGGAATAATAAACACGGGGAATGTATGGACGGGGCTGGGGGTTTTCCCTTTTTTTTTTTTGGTATGTTTTAGGCTTGTTTAATGTGTTGGTTTGTAGGTGGTGGGGGTGTCAATGTGGAATTGGATACACAGACCGATACGCACAAATATTGGGAATCTCATCAATCACAGGATATATTTGGTTGTCGAACATATGTTGGGGGAGGGAGGGGGTTGAGACAGGCAGCGGTTTTTTCATTCCCCCTTTTTTTTTTGGGGGGGGAGGGGATAGGGTCAGTTGTAAGAGAACGATGTTACCAATTTGTCTCTTATTAATGTTTAATATGTTAATCCTGCGTAATTATTGTAAAATATGAAATTAAGGATGTTTAATTGTGAATTGTGAAAAGTATAACGGAAAATAAAAAAATTTTGATTATAAAAAAAAAAAGAATCAATTTCTGATGTACAAACGGCAGTTCAAGATATTTTCAAATCCTTGATCCCTTCTGTTCCAGCTCATAAATTAGAACTGGATAGGGCACACAGGTCCCTTGGCCCTCTGAGGAAGGATGGATCCCCAAGAGACATTGTAGTAAAACCACATTATTATTCTATCAAAGAAGAAGTGATGAAGAGATCTCGTCAACAGGAACAGATTCAGTATCAAGGGTCAGACATCCAAATATTTGCAGATATTTCCCCCTACACCATACAAAAGAGACGATCATTGAAACCCCTATTTGCAGCACTCACTAAGAAAGACATAAAATATCATTGGGCCTTTCCGTTTGCCCTGAAATTTACTTACAAAGGCAAACAACATGCATTTCATAGCTTTTCAGAGGGTGAACGTCTGCTGTTGGACTTGAAGCTCATTACACTTGAATCTGACATGGAAACAGCACCCACATAACAGGGTTCAGCTAAACATCAATCCCCTACAAGCCCACCTCCTTCACTTTGGAATAAAGCTAAATACAGGAGAGTCAAGGATAACCTCCCACCCTGATGAGGAGTCTCATAACTATTCTGTGTGAAAATTTCTAATTTCTTTTTTTTTTCTTCTTTTTTGCCATGTTCCTCAGACCAGGAAAAGAAAAACGTTTTTTTTTTTCTTTTTCTGTTCATAAATATTGAACCTAGACTGACTTGGTTCTTGCTAAAAAAGACTATTACAGGAATATAGTTCCATGGTTTCTGCATAGTTTATCTGAGTCAAAGACTTTACCACTTACACTGAAATCTAGTCAGTTTGGACTCATAGTTTTTTGTTTTTTTTTTCCTTCTCAATTTTTCCCCTAGCTAGATAGTTTGGATTGCTATCTCAAAAGGGGGTTCCTGTTAGCGGGTCCTGTACTTTGAATATTTTATAATTTTTTCATATGCTGTCACTGGCCGGTTCTGATGCATTGTGCCTGCGCCTACTACTCAAACCAGTTATTTGCTGCTTTGTGTGGTAGGTTTCTAGCCCTTTTTATGGGCTGTTTACATTTTTTTGTTCTGAATGAGGGGAGGGAGTCTTATTCCTCCCCACATTCCAGGCCTGGTTATGGCCTTTCGGTGCTTTATATATTCATGATGTCTCTTTTTGCCTATTCTTTTTTTCTCTTTTCTTCTAACCTCTTTTTTCTTCTAGCCTGTCTGCCGATTGGATTTCCTTATAAGGTGTATTTAGAAGTGTTATTCCCAATAATAGTAAACAAGTTTTTCTTCTCTGCTTTTTCTACCACATGGAATGGGGTAGATGACTGTGGATTGGTCAGCGTAATTTTCTTTTTGATCCATGGCTGGTAGTAATGCTACTAATTCCCCCCTGCGTATTATCTCCCATAATACTCAGGGGTTGAATTCCCCAGTCAAGAGACGGAAGGCCTTTCAGGTCTACCGTGCTCGTCACATTGATGTAGTTCTCCTACAGGAGACTCATTTTCCACTGCGGTACACCCCCTCATTTTTACATGCACACTTCCCAGTATTTTATTTGGCTAATGCTGAAAACAAAACGAAGGGAGTAGCGATTATATTTTCTAAACAATGTAAATTTAATTTTAAAATGGAACACATGGACCCAGAAGGAAGGTTTTTATTGGTTAAAGGTACGATTGATGATAAGTTATATACTTTAATTTCTTACTATGCTCCTAATAAAGGACAAACACAGTTCTTCAGACAATTGTTTATGACCCTTGGCCCACTTATGGAAGGTGTAATAATTATGGGAGGTGATTCTAATACAGCGTTTGATACTGGTCTGGATAAATCGAATCCACCTAAAGCTCAATCAGTTAGACCCAGCAGAGCTAGTTTACAAATAGCGCGAATGATTTTTCAATCAGGTTTAACTGACATTTGGAGGGAACTTAATCCAAACATACGAGATTTTACGCACTACTCAAATCCACACCAGTCTTATTCGCGTATAGATCACATCCTTGTCTCTATACATCATATTCCATTGGCCATTTCATCCTCTATCTTAGACGTAGCTTGGTCAGACCATTCCATGGTTCTATTAACAGTAAGAAGGGATAATTATGGACAACAGCGTTCTCATTGGACTCTTAATCAATCTATGTTGCAGGACCCCATTATAATGTCTGAAATACAGGAGGCTCTGCAGGAATATTTTTGCTTTAATGATGTGGGTGATATTTCTGCAGAAACTCTATGGGCGGCTCACAAGGTGACCATTAGAGGTAAACTAATACAAATTTCAGCGAGACGAAAGAGGGAGAGAATGTCAGAAATAGAGAGATTGGAGAGTGATTTTAGTAAATTAAGTAAACATCATAAAAGAGATCCCTCCAATGTTCCTATTTCCAAGCTAGACGCGGCTCGGACAGCCCTGAATTTGGCTCTCACAACAAAGGAAGATAAATCTATCAGATGGTCTGGGGCTAAGTTTTACCAGACCAAAGACAAACTAGGAACCATGCTAGCACATAAATTGTCTCCTAGGCTTCGTTCACACGCTCTTCCTAAAATTAAACAAGTGGATGGTACCTTTACCCTAAATTCACAGCGCATAATGAAGGGATTCCAAGACTTTTATGCTGAGTTATATTAGGCAGAGACAAATTCTAACCCCACTAAAATAGACGAGTTCCTAGATAACTTACATCTTCCAAAACTAACAACTACTCATAAAGCAGAAATGGATGCTCCCATATCCATTGAGGAAGTGTCAGAAGTTATAAAAGCCTTAAAGGGTGCTACAGCGCCAGGGCCTGATGGCTTCTGTACCCCTTATTATAAAACTTTTTCTGATCTTCTAACCCCCTACTTCACTAGATTCTTCAACTCCATGACTAAGGACACTGGGATAGGTAATCAACTCAATATGGCATATATTTCTGTAATCCCAAAACCAGATAAAGACACCAGCCAAATAGAGAATTATAGACCTATCTCTCTAATTAATAATGATCTTAAAATATTGACCAAAATATTAGCTAACTGATTGGCTTTATTTATAGGACTATATATTGATAAAGATCAGGTGGGGTTCATCCCTGGTAGACAGGGTCCTGATCAAGTGCGAAGGACGGTTGATCTTATATCAATAATGCAATCAGAATGGGATGGAGGTCAAAAACAAGAAGGAATGCTATTATCGCTGGACGTCCAGAAGGCATTCGATTCAGTTTCATGGTCATATCTTTTTGCAGTCCTTAGAAGATGGGGATTTGGACCAAATGCATGTTGGCCTGGGAGAAAGACCTTCAGACTGAATGGGATCTGGAAGACTGATATGAGAACTATTCTCATTCGATCAAAGGTTTATATAATACTTCACTCATTGAAGCTAATGTTAAAATATTCACGAGATGGTACTTGGTTCCCACAAGATTGGCAGCAATGTTCCCTTCCACTTCACCCTTATGCTTTAGAGGCTGTCAGAGAATAGGTTCTAAGATTTACATATGGTGGGAATGTCCCAGAATCCAAGGATTTTGGAATAGGGTCTTCCACGTCATACGAAAGGTTACAGGTTGTGCTATCTCTCAAACACCAGTGATTGCCTTGCTGAATGGATTCTTGCCGCATGTCTCTAAAATCACCCGTAAATTGATTCTGTTTATATTGACAGGAGCCAAATTGACTATTGCCAAAGCATTGAAGAAGTCTTCGGTATCTCTATTGTCCATGAAAAGGAAGATTTCATGGATAATGGAACAAGAAAAAATGGTTAGTTCCTTATTGGACAAGACCACACAATTTGAAGCCACTTGGGAACCCTGGCCTCGGTTTATGGGAATTTCTCTGATACCGGACATAGGTAGCAACACCAATCGCTGATTTTTGAGTTTCACATCGGAAAGACAGGCATTCTATACTCTTTTTCTGTACTATTTCTTTATCTTCTTTCTTCTCCCCTAGTCTCTTTCCTTTAAATATCTTCTTTTTATGTTTTAGGAACAGTATAATTTTTCCTTAAAGTTACATAGAAATTCTCAGGTTTATATACTAATTTTTCATACTAGGGTCAGAATGTCTATTTTTGATCTATTATAATGGGAACATTATATTGTACCCCTGATAAATTCCATAATAATCTTTGAGCTGGATATAACGGATTGTTAATATTATCTCCTCTCTTCTCTCAAATAAAAGTTTATAAGAGAAAATAATGGTTAATGAGAGGGAGAATCCTCACCCCTCCTTGGACACAGTGTGATCCCCTTTGGGGTGTCGAAGGGGGAGTGAGGCTTCAACATATCTTACAATAAGCAGGTGTACAATTTGAAATTGAATGGATATAGTCAAAGTTAAGAGTTTACATTATATTACTTATACTTCATTTCTTTATATTGTTAGTGCTGTTCACCAGAGTAATAAGACAACTAATAGACTGTGATCACATATTTTGAATTTGCTGTGAAATATATTGTACTAATTTTTTGTTATGCTGATTATACTGTACTATTTTTTTAATGATGATAATAAAAAACTTGAATGGAAAAAAAAAATAATAGAAAAATGTCTAAAATTATAAAAAACGGTTAAAAATATTGAAAATGACAGCAGCATGCACAAATATCCACACAGAGATAATATCAATATTGTATATAAAAAAGTACTGCGCTATCACTTTAAATATCATCTCTGATTCAGTACAAATATTAAATTATTGTATCAAACGCTATAAACTAATTGCTACACAACCAATCAATATAGCTCAGCTTACTGCCTTACCTTGGTAAGGTAGCAAGTGGAGCTGTATTGACTGGGTGTGGAGAATTTGGTATGGAAAAGTGAGGTCATGGTATTCGCCGGTGCTGTGGAGCCCAAATGAGCAATTGTTGTTGGAGTCCAGCGTTATCCATACCTTAACTCACTATGATCTGGGGAAGTGTATTAGGCCTACTATAATTGAACACTTCCCGCCGACCATACGCACATATGCACATATGCGGCCTCTGCTTTAAGGGGTTATACTTAAGGGGTTATATGCAGCTGTTTTTGGTGATCTGAATACTTTGAAGTGCAAAGGTTTGGGGTCTTTTAAACCCACGATCCTCCATAAAGAATACCTGTCACCACATTACTGTCACAAGGGATGTTTACATTCCTTGTGACAGCAATAAAAGTGATCAATTTTTTTTTTAAGTGACAATGTTAAAAAAAAAAATAAAAAAAGTAAAAAAAAAAAAAAAAAAAAAATTAAAGCGCCCCCGGTCCCTGCGAGCTCGCACAGCAAAGAAATGCACGCGTAAGTCGTGCCCGCATATGTAAACGGTGTTCAAATCACACATGTGAGGTATAATCGTCAGAGTGACAGCAATAATTCTAGCACTAGACCCCCTCTGTAACTCTAACCTGGTAGCCGTTTCTTTTTTTTTTTAATCCGCCTATGGAGATTTTTAGGTACCGTAGTTTGTCGCCATTCCACGAGTGTGTGCAATTTCAAAGCATGACATGTTAGGTATCTATTTACTCGGCACAACATCATCTTTCACATTATATAAAAAAATTGGGCTAACTTTACTGTTTCGTTTTTTTTTTTTTTTAATTCATAAAAGTGTATTTTTTAGCAAAAATTGCGTTTGAAAAGACTGCTGCACAAATGCAGTGTGACATAAAATAATGCAACAATCGCTGTTTTATTCTCTAGATTCTCTGCTAAAATATATATATATATGATGTTTGGGGGTTCTAAGTAATTTTCTAGCAAAAAATACAGATTTTAACTTGTAAATAGGCTTAGGCATGAAAGGGCGGTCTCATCTTCTGGTAAGAGGCCTATTATTGGTAGGAGATTGTCACTTGGCTGCATCATACAAGGTTGTGTAATAGGCGAATAACACTTTAAAGTCATACTAAAGTCTTATTTTTTTTAGTTAAAAATAACAAACGTGTTATACTTACCTGCCCTGTGTAGTGGTTTTGCCTCCTGTTGAGTGCCCCCATTAGACATGTGCAGTGCAGAAAATTGTGTTAGTTTTCGTTTCATTCATTTTTTTTTTTCGGGTCATTCGTTATAATTGCAATGCATAAATTTGTAAATTTGAAAATTCGTAAATTCGAAAATACGAAAATTCGAAAATAAGAAAGAAAATACAAAAATGTGAAAGAACGAAAATCTGAAAATTCTAAATAATAACTAACTATATAATTAATAATAACTAACTATTATATTATAGGTATTGGAATTTCCTTTCAAATTTGGCTGTTAGTGAGCATAACGAATATGATCTTATCCGAAGTTACGAATTATCCAAAATAACGAATGCCGCATCTAAACAAATGGAACAGATCAAATTAATAAATAAATAATAATAATAAGGTTGTATTACTTTTGTTATGTTCCATTTGTTATTTCGGATAATTCGTAACTTCGGATAAATTCGTATTTGTTACGTTCACTAACAAGAAAATTTGAAAGGAAATTCCAATACCTATAATTTAATAGTTATTTATTATTTCATATTTTTGGATTTCTGAATTTAGGAATTTAGGAATTTTTGAATTAACAAATATTCGGAAAAATTAGTTAAACGGGTTTTCATTAATTTGGATGTTTCCAAATTACCGAATTTGTCGAAATTTGTTAAAAAACGAATTTGTAACTAAACAAATTGCACGTCTAGTCCCCACAGCAAGCAGCTTGCTATGGGGCACCCGAGCCAAACCACAGCTCCCTATGTCCATTCAGACAAATAGCTGCGCCTAGCCCCGTCCCTTTCTCTCCTCATTGGCTGACTGACTTTTTTTGACAGCATTGAGCCAATGGCACCTTGCTGCTGTCTCAGCCAATGAGGAGGGGAGTCCCGGGCAGCCGAGTCTCTCGTGCAACATCGCTGGATCTAGATGGGGCTCAGGTAAGTAGTAGAGGGGTTGAGGGGATCTGCTGCACACAGAAGGTTTTTTATCTAATGCATAGAGAAGCGAGATGCATTAAGATTAAAAACCTTTTACAACCACTTTAAAGATTTTGTTCACAATTTCTGTAATTGTGAAAAAACTTTTTCTGCACTGGTCACTTTATTGCACAATTTTGCATATTTGGTATGATTAATGTAGTATTTGGACTGATTCAGAGTTGGAATTTAAAGTGATAGTGCAACACTTTTTTATACATTATATGTATACTTACGACAGCACACACAACACTTACTTAAAAAAGTGCTTTGCACAAATAGGTGTATAATAAACGTATTTGTTTTCAACCACCATTTCTGTCAGGATCTGGACTTTGACCTGGGACTTCTGATGTGTCTGGCAATGCCTGCTGAGCCACCTGGTATGCTGGATAGCTCCCTGGACAATTCCCTGAAGGATCCTGCCTTGAATCTTGTTTGCCTTGGACCTTGCACTCCTTGCTCCTTCCATAAACATAACAATAATCCATAATAATAGACAAATAACCCATAATAGCCCTCACAAATATCCATAAATATCATATATTTAGGTCAAGGACAGTTCACATAATAAAACAAACAAAGCTTTGCCCACTGGAGTAAAAGCACTTTTCGGCACACATTCAAATTTGGTTTGAACCATCCTAATAAGGTCAACATGGGTTTGGGAGGAGAGCTTTCTATAGAGAAGAACAATTGGCCAGCATCAAAATGGAGGGTATGCTGACCCTTCACATCTGTCCTGCAGGCAGACAAAAACAAACAGCATTGCTTACAGTGAGGGAAAAAACGGAAAATTGTATACTCACCTTTCCGTAATTTTCCTTTCCTGTCGCATCTTCATGGCAGCATACACGTTGGGTTGTGACTCCGCCTCCACAACCTGATAGGACCACATAGCTATAAATTAGAGAGTAGACACCTGCCCCAGTATTCTCTGTAAATATATACACATGTCACCTTAGAGGGTGGGTGATTGTATGCTGCCATGAAGATGCGACAGGAAAGGAAAATTACGGAAAGGTGAGTATACAATTTTCCGTTTTCCTGTCGCATCATGGCAGCATACACATTGGGGAGTAACTCGCCAAACTGGGTGGGAGTGCAAAATCAAAATTTATTGACAAGAAACAGAAGAATTGGCCTGTATAACGGCCCTCCCAAATTCAACTGCTGCTAAGCGTGCAGCGTCTATTCTATAATGAGAACTGAAGGTGTTCCTCGAAGACCAAGTGGCCGCTCTACAAATGGTTTCCGCTGAAACTTTACAGTAAGCTGCCCATGAAGTAGCCATTGCCCTGGTGGAATGCGCTCTTAGATCTCCCGGAATCTGCAAGGTGCTTAAGGAGTAGGCCTTCTTGATAGCTTTCACGAGCCATGAGGCGATGGTACGGGCAGAAGCTGCCTGGCCCTTCCTGAACCCATGTGGGATGACTAAAAGGTTCTCGCATTTCCTGAATGGCTTGGTTACCGAAAGGTAATGGAGAATGTTGCCCTTGACATCCAGGGGATGAGGGACGCCCTGATCCGTGATCAAAGCCGGGAGGTCAATCTCCTGGTTAAAGTGGAACGCAGAGGAGACCTTTGGGATAAACCTGTCTGAAGGCTTCAGGGTTAGTCTGTCTGGGTAAACCATCAGATACGGTTCTTTGATCAGCAAGGCTTGCATTTCTGAGACCCTCTTCGCTGATGTGATGGCAATTAGGAATGATACCTTTAGAGTCAGGTCCCAGAGGGAGGTATCCTCAAGTGGGAAGAATGGTTCTCCGGATAAAACCTCTAGGACAGTTGATAGGTCCCATGTTGGAAATGAAGGTTTCCTGGGCGGTCTTAGCTTTAGGCAGGCTTTTTGAAATTGCACCACCAGAGGGTTAAGTGCCCACCTGACCCCTGTCAAGGCAGAGATGGCAGAGACTTGGACTTTCAGGGTGTTAGACCTAAGGCCTTTGTCTAGACCTGACTGAAGGAACTCAAGCACTTGTACTGCTGATGGGGAAGACGGGTCCCAACCTTGTTCCTGAGCAAAGGAGGAGAATCTTTCCCAGATTCTCTCGTAGGTGCTATTCGTGGAGGATTTCCTAGCTGTAGGATAGACTGTAAGCTCTCCATCCTGAATGACTCCACTCTGATGGACCTGTTGAGGTTCTTTAGGTCTAGAACCGGACGAAAGTCCCCTGATTTCTTCTTGACGAGAAATAATGGAGAGTAGAATCCCCTGCCTCGTTGTGCCAGTGGAACCTCTACTATTGCTCGTTTTTGGAGAAGGTCTTGGATGTAGTTCAGTAACGACAACCTTTTTTCCCGAGATGGGGGAATACGGGTTGGATAGAACTGATCCCCTGGGGGCAGGTTTTTGAAGGACCACCTGTGGCCGAAGGTGATAGTGGCCGGGGTCCAGGTATCCCTTATGGTTTCCACCCAGACCAGCTTGAAACTGGAGAGTCTTGCTCCCACTACCACTGGTCGGACGGGCGCACCTTCAAAAGGGCTTCTGGTCACTGGAAGCAGGCGCCTTAGGCTTCTGAAACTTCATAAAGGAGGTTTGAGGATTCTTCCAGCTCCTTCGATACTCCTTGCCTGGTCTGTATGTTCTCGCGTCCCTATACCTCTCTGGGAGGTTCCGCTTAAAGGGAGGAGGTCTCTGTTGCTTGGGCCTCCTGTCTGAGGGGATGAGCCCGGACTTTCCGCCGGTTACTTTGGAGATGGCTGTGTCTAATTTTGTTCCGAAGAGGTGCTCACCATCAAACGGAATACGACACCAGTTGGATTTGGAAGCTGGATCCGCCGTCCAGGGCTTCAGCCATAATGCTCTTCTGGCCGTTACTGAGGCCAGAATAGATTTAGCTGCAGACCTGATGGTGTCGACTGAAGCTTCAGCCACAAAGTCGCCCGCCAGGCTTAATTCTTGCAACGCCTTTACTATTGTTTCTTGGTCTGCCCCCTCTGATACAAGCTTTTCCGCGCTTGTGGACCAGCTTGAGATGGCTCTTCCTACTGCAGCAAGTGCTATTGCAGGCCTGCAGGCGCCTCCAGCCGACAGGTAAGCCCGCTTGAGATCCGTGTCGATCTTTCTGTCGAGGACATCTCTAAACGTTACCGCGTCTTCTAACGGGAGGGTAACATGCCTGGCTAGGCGCATCAGGGATGCATCCACTACCGGAGGGGACACCAGAGGGTTCACCTTAGGCTCCTTAAGTGGGTATAGTTTCAGTAGTCTGTTATTCAGACTAGACTTCTTTTCTGGCCTCTGCCATTCTTCCTTGATTAGGTCCTCAAGTTCGTCAATGAACGGGAAGGATTCTGGATCTTTTCTGAGCTGAGGAAAATACTTTCTCTGTTTCGGTTGGGCTTCCTGGGGTTCCTCCCATCCTATCGCCTCCTTAACTGATTTTATAAACGGCTCTACCAGACTAAAGTCGAATCCAGCCGATACCTCCAGACCCTCATTATCAGACAGGGAGTCTTGCTCCTTTGATGTGCTAGCCCGGGCTGGAGAGGTAGTAGTGGAGAAGTCCACATCTGATACCGAGGCCTGGGGGGCTACGGCCCCAGCTGAATCTCCGACCTCCAAGATTCTCTCTCTTGTGGCCTCTTCCCGGCATGTTTGACAGACCAATTTTCCCGGAAGAAAACCCAGCATGCGTTCCCGGCAGGACGGGAGTGGCGTGCGGGGGAACGATGCCTGCGTGAGGGCGATCTTCTGTGGCGGGATCGGCCGTGTCTAGAGCGCGACCGGGAGCGGCTTCTTCTGCGGCTTCCTCTCGAGCAGCTTCTTCTGTGATAGGAACGGCTCCTTTTGTGTCTGGAGCGACTTCTCCTGCGTGAGGACTCTCTTTGTCTTGAGGCAGACGTTCTTGAAGACCTGGTAGGGCTGACCAATTTAGGCAGCGTTAGTAGTGCTCTCTTTTTCAATCTTCAATACTTACATTTGTCTTCCCCCCCCTTACCTAATAGGCTGACGGTGATCTGCTGGGGCAGCGGTCTCCATGGGAGAAAGTGGACTGGAAACCTGCAGGGAGAAAGAATAAACAGCGCTATGCAGAGGAGACTTCAGCGGGAGCAGGAATCCTGACTTAAAGGCAGTGTAAAGGAAGGTCACTTACCTTTGTAGAGCGTTTTGGAGTCCAAACAAACAATCTGTCACTTGCATAGACAACCAGCAGCAGCAATACCGCTACTGCTGGGCTTTTAAATCCGCCGCCATCAGCGTCGGACGCTCGCGCATGCGCAGTAGCGCCGCGGGACACCCGGCGCCATCTTGGAAGCTGGAAAGCAGCCCAGCGGTGCCCAAACGACGCACCGCGCATGCGCGAGGACGCCGAGAACGCTCGGCGCTCCGGACAGCAAATCTGGAGGACCACAGAGCCCAGCAGACGGGCAGAGGTACTGTAGGAGAGGGGGAAAGAGGGGGGGAGACCGCTGCACACAACTAAGCCTGTTTAAGGCTTATTTCATGAGGCCACAATGAAGTTTTCCTGGCCATTCCTCCAGCAAGCCTGTTTAAGGCTTTTGTGGGCTGCTGCACTTGAAGCCTGTTTAAGGCTTATATTTGTGGACAGACAGCTGTGAGATGAGAGTATGCCCCTGAGATCACCAGAGTGGGGCTCCTTCCATTTAGCTCGTTTAGAGGCTGTACAAGAAGGACTTCCATCCAGGAGAGGCTAGAACCTGGCTGGGGCGAAGCGGTAAGGGGGTGCTGATCCGTGCGTCCTGACAGGTGAGGAAAAATAAGAGAATACTGGGGCAGGTGTCTACTCTCTAATTTATAGCTATGTGGTCCTATCAGGTTGTGAAGGCGGAGTCACAACCCAACGTGTATGCTGCCATGATGCGACAGGAAAAGTATTTGATCCCCTGCTGATTTTGTATGTTTTCCCACTGACAAAGAAATGATCAGTCTATAATTTTAATGGTAGGTTTATTTTAACAGCGAGAGACAGAATAACAACAATAAAGTCCAGAAAAATGCATTTCAAAAAAGCTATAAATTGATTTGCATTTTAATGAGTCAAATGAGTATTGATTATGATCCCTTCGCAAAATATGACTTAGTACTTGGTGGCATAACCCTTGTTGGCAATCACAGAGGTAAGAGGTTTCTTGTAGTTGGCCACCAAGTTTGCACACATCTAAGGAGGGATTTTGTCCCGCTCCTCTTTGCATATCCTCTCCAAGTCATTAAAGTGGATATAAACCTTGCTGCTGTAATTGCAGTGAAAGGTGGTTCTACAAAGTATTGATTCAGGGGGGCCGAATACAAATGCACGCCACACTTTTCACATATTTATTTGCAAAACATTTTGAAAACCATTTATCATTTTTCTTCCACTTCTTTTTTTTTTTTAATCAAATATTTTTTTTCTTTTTTATTATTAAACATTCAATACAAAATCAAAAAGATCTAAATCACTGTAGGGAAACCCCCCCAAAAAAATCACCTAGTGATATACAGTCAGTTACGGATATTATGTCGAATTAAACTAAGCAATATCAATAAAGACATTAAAAAAAAGTATAATAAAAACAAACAAACCTAGCACCTCTCGGACTAAGATAACTAACTTATAATAAGCAAAACATAACATTGCACGGAGACATAGACGCATATTACATATTGATTCAATTCTGGTTCCATACATCAATCTATCGCAAAATCCTCTTCCTCTTGGCAACATCCATTAGCCCCTCTCTTACAGACTGACTAATTTTTCCTTTCACTTCACAATTATGCGCCACTTCGTGTTGGTCTGTCACATAAAATCCCAATAAAATACATTTATATTTTTGGTTGTAACATGACAAAATGTAGAAAATTTCAAGGGGTAGGGATACTCTTTCAAGGCACTGTATGGTTTGTGTAAATTAGCAAATGAAATAGTAAAAGTATATGTAGATCATAATAATAAACAAAT
Organism: Lithobates clamitans; assembly: GCA_037952925.1. Lineage (NCBI taxonomy): Eukaryota > Metazoa > Chordata > Amphibia > Anura > Ranidae > Lithobates > Lithobates clamitans. Next base: position 2,364,927 of record JBBGZY010000213.1, on the reverse strand, counting down.
GTACTTGCTACATTTTGTTGTGATATATTTATATTATATTATATTATATTATATTATATTATATTATATTATATTATATTATATTGCCAAAAGTATTGGGTCACCCCTCCAAACCTCACCTCAATGGCCACAGGTGTATACAATCAAGCACCTAGGCATGCAGACTGCTTCTACAAACATTTGTGAAAAAATGGGTCGCTCTCAAGAGCTCAGTGAATTCAAGCATGGTACTGTGATAGGTTGTCACCTGTGCAATAGGTCCATCCATGAAATTTTCTTTCTACTAAATATTCTTTAAATATTTTATAATATATAATATATTCTATAAACTGTTAGCGGTATTATAACAAAGTGGAAGCAACTGGGAACAACAGCAACTCAGACATGCAGTGGTAGGCCACGTAAAAAGACAAAGTGGGGTCAGCGCATGCTGAAGCTCACAGTGCACAGAAGTCGCCAACTGTCTGCAGAGTCAATAGCTATAGGCCTGTGGCCTTCATATTAGCACAACAACAGTGCATAGAGAGCTTCATGGAATGGGTTTCCATGGCCGAGAAGCTGCATCCAAGTCTTACATCACCAAGTTGTCAGGGCTGGGCTCAGCCCTTCCTTCTCTGAGCTGGCCGCTCAGCTGTTGGCTAATTGTCAGCTCCTATCTCTCCACAGGTACTCAGCTGTTGATGATATTCTGCTCGTCAGTCCTGCCTACTTAAGTCGTCCAGCCCAGAGGATCTCTGCCTTCGCCTTAGTCAACATCACAGAGACGCTCTCCTGCATTCCTGTTTAAAGACTTACTTGGCTGACATCCCTTCTGGCTCCAGATCCTGCTTGCTGTTTTACTACGCTCATCTCCAGCTTCCTGACGTTTGGCTTGTCTGACTATCCGTTCCGGTTCCTGAACTCTGGCTATGTTTTGACTACGTCAAACTCTGTCTCGGTCTGATTTCATGGTTTCTGACACAAGTGCAATGCAAAGTGACGGATGCAGTGGTGTAAAGCATGCCCTCACTGGACTCTGGGGCATTGGGGATTTGTTCTCTGGAGTGACAAACCATGCTCCACTGTCTGGCAATCCAATAGATGTGTCTGGGTTCAGCAGTTGCCTGGAGAACGTACTTGTCTGACTGCATTGTGCCAAGTGTAAAGATTGGGGGAGCGGGATTATGGTGTGGAGATGGTTTTCAGGGGTTAGGCTTGGCACCTTAGTTTTAGTGAAGGAGTCAGCATACCAAGACATATTGGACAATTTCATGCTCCTAACTTTGTGGGAACAGTTTAGGGATGGCCCCTTCCTGTTCCAACATGACTGCACACCAGTGCACAAATAAAAGTCCATAAAGACTTTAATGAGTGAGTTTGGGGTAGAGGAACTTGAGTTGCCTGCACAGAGTCCTGACCTCAACCCGATAGAGCACCTTTGGGATAAATTAGAGCGGAGACTGCGAGCCAGGCCTTCTCGTCCAACATCAGTGCCTGACCTCACAAATGCGCCTCTGGAAGAATGGTCTAATGTTCCCATAGACACACTCCTAAACCTTGTGGACAGCCTTCCCAGAATAGTTGAAGCTGTTATAGCTGCAAAGGGTGGGCCAACTCAATATTGAACCCTACGGACTAAGACTGGGATTCCATTAAATTTCGTGTGTGTGTAAAGGCAAGCATCCCAATACTTTTGGCAATATATAATATAATATATATATATATATATATATATATATATATATATATATATATATATATATATATATATATATATATATATATACATATATATATATATATATATATATATATACATATATATATATATATATATATACATATATATATATATATATATATATATAGATAGATATATATATATATATATATATATATATATAGATAGATATAGATAGATATAGATATATATCTATCTATATATATTTATATATATATCTATCTATATATATATATATATATATATATATATATAAAGTTGATTGTTGCCTTTGTTCACAGATCTCTCTGTTCATTACAAAATAGACTCACCACCACCACCATCTATGTTATGGAGATGAGGGATGGGGAAGGCATTCTGTTGCCTTACCACACATTGTTCCCTAGGGTGCCTCCATAATTACAGTGCTGCTTTTAAATTTTTCTTCTTTAATGACTGGTAAGCTGCATGTAACCCATTCTTGTTTTTGGATTTAAATGCTTTAAAGAAGAGTCAGATAACAACACATACATCTATTCAGATGTGCCCAGGTTTTACTAGATAGAAGAAAATAGGTGTAATTTCAGAGCATGAAGACGTATAATCTATTCCTGTCTAAAACTCAGTTATTAATTTACGATATCCTATTCATCCAGTTCAGTGACCAGGGTGCTATATATTATGTTTTGATGTTCTCTGCTGTGGAACCTGACAATCTTTGGCTTTCAAATCTAAAAGCATGTATTTAAATTTCTACATTTTCCGCCTAAAAAATACTCTACAGCAAAATTTCAAGGATAGATTTCTTCGAGGATGCATTTGCTTTTTTAAATGTAAGTATTTGTATGCTTTTTTATTCTTGAAATTTGATAAGTTTTAGCATACCACATGACAAATCATTAACGGTTAAAATATAACTAATGGCAAAACCTTTTTTTTAACCCTCCTTTACGCTTTCCAGAATAAAAAAAAAAAGTTTTGCCTTTAGTTCTAATTTAATAATAAACTGTGTCTAATGATTTATGGTATTAAAAAATACACAGCAGCAAAACATCAAAGCTAGTGACTGTCTCTTTAAATTAAAGCGGTATTAAACCCAAAATCAAACATTTATTATTTTGCAACTTACCAATTCTTAGATGTGGTGGCTGCATTAGTGTTCTTTTTTAGGTTTTCTTCCCTGTATTTTCACCTGGTGATTTAGACAGTAAGTCTGTTGTTTTTCAACAGAATAAGCTTTAACTGCTACTGCAAAGCTGAAGTCAAAGTCAAAGCATAGTAGTTAGAGGGATGAGACAAACCATTTACCAATGACAGGGTGCTTACAATGTTCAGATTTTATTTCTTCATGTAAAACCTTTATCCCAAAAGAAAAAAAAAACTGTTTCTGTAGCTACTTGCACTGTTAGCTGTAGTTTGGTTTACATTTATTGTGTCTAAGTATTGGATCTTTATGTACACTGGGTTTTAGACGAATTTTGTTGTATATTTGTTAATTTTTGTGCTATATCTGGTCTTCTGGTCTTTTTTTTTTTTTGTAAAGTTATAATATAAAGATTGAACTTTGCCATCCTGCGAAAATAATAAATAAATGTGAACAAGACCAGCTGCCCCTTTTAAGTGTGTGACACTTCCACTATACAAAAATTAATAAAAAGTAGGCACTAACCCTTCTATACAATTTGTGTACAATGACCTATGAAAAAATAAATCATCTTTAAATATAATATAATAATACATTCCAACTTTGTTATAAAGAAACCCCGAATCTCCATGACCTTGTGAAATCATACATCAAGTGACTTTACTTTCCTAATGTGAAAAAGTGCTCTTCCACGTGCCTGGGTGAAATTTGCTTTTATTCACCAGGGACAGGGAAGCTGGTCAGAGTTTATGGAAAGATGGATGGAGCCTAATACAGGACGATCTTAGAAGAAAACCTGTTATGCCCTGTACACACGACTGTTTTTTTCCGTTGGAATAAACTCTGATGGTTTTTCCGATGGAGTTCCAATGGTATTCCGCTCAAGCTGTCTTGCATACACACGGTCACACCAAATTCCGACCGTCCAGAAGGCAGTTATGTACAACATGTACGACGGGACTAGAAAACGGAAGTTCAATAGCCAGTAGCCAATAGCTTCCGTCTCGTACTTGCTTCAGAGCATGTATCATTTTTGGTACGTCGGAACAGCATACAGACGAGCGGATTTCCCGATAGAAATTGATTCCATCTGCAAAAATTTAGAACATGTTCTCTTCCTAGGTCCATCAGAATTTTCAACGTAAAAAGTCTGATGGGGCATACACACGATCGGAGTATACGATGAAAAGCTCCCAACGGACTTTTTCTGTCGGACATTCCGCTTGTGTGTACACGGCATTAGAGTCTGCAAAAGACTTGAGACTGGGGCGGAGGTTCACCTTCCAGCAGGACAACGACCCTAAACATACAACCAGAGCTACAATGGAATGGTTTTGATCAAAGCATATTCATGTGTTAGAATGGCCCAGTCAAAGTCCAGACCTAAATCCAATTGAGAATCTGTGGCAAGACTTGAAAATTGCTGTTCACAGACGCTCTCCATCCAATCTGACAGAGCTTGAGCTATTTTGCAAAGAAGAATGGGCAAAAATGTCAATCTCTAGATGTGCAAAGCTGGTAGAGACATCCCCAAAATGACTTGCAGCGAAAGGTGGTTCTACAAAGTATTGACTCAGGGGGGCCCGAATACAAATGCACACCACACTTTTCACATATTTGCAAAAAATGTTCAAAACCATTTATCATGTTCCTTCCAATTTACAATTATGTGCCACTTTGTGTTGGTCTATTACATAAAATCCCAATAAAATACATTTACGTTTTTGGTTGTACCATGACAAAATGTGGAACATTTCAAGGGGTATTTATTTACTTTTACTTTTTAAAGGCACTGTAAATGCCATCATTTTCTTCATTTGATATAATCCATATCAGTATATACTCAGAAGAGGACATATCATTTGCTAAATCATTTTTTAAAAATCAATGCTTCCTATTTATTTTATTCAGACTTTAATGTATTGGGTGATAAGCATCTTATCAGTTGTCCAAAAATCACTCACACTATGGTTATCCATTTGTTCCTGGCTGTCAGGTGGAAGATTGTTGGGGGAAGACTGAACCATGAGCAGCAGTGACACTGACAACTATTAGTGACCAGAAAACAGATAGAGAACCTGCATCCCCTGCCTGATGAAGGACTATAGCAAAAATAAGCAACCTGCCTGTGAGTGACTGCCCAATGATAAGCCAGAAAGAGGAGTGACAAGCAAGTTCTTTACAGCAAACTTTAAATTCTGCTAAATGATTTAAAAGAGGGCTATTCTAACTATAAAAATGACAATGTCTATTCGGCTTCCTAACATTTAAAAATATTATTTTGGTTATTTTTTTGCTTAATAGCTTTGCTCAGGTCTCTCAATGCTACTGATTCAGGTTTATTTTTAGGAAAATGCTGAGCTCATAGGACCTGTTTGGAATAATTCCTGGTCATATGATGTCAGTAATCTCTCTCCTCCCCAGGCAGTTGTCACAAAGGAATGATATTATCACTTTTACCTATAGGTAGTGGAAATATCTCCTAAACATGCGCTGTGTAGGAGATATTTACCTTGTAGTGCACCGATGATGTTATCGGCGCATGCGCTGTGAAGAAACGAACCTCCGTGATGTTTCTTCACTCACAAGTGCCATGACTAACGTCACGCCGCTGCGGCCAGTCTTAGACCTGGAGTCTGCGGCCCCGGAAGGAAGAGGGACGAAGATGGATGCGGCCACCAGTGGGGACAGCACGGGCTTCGTTTGCAGGTGAGTGCCACATAATGGCCTAGTATGCGATGCATACTAGGCCATTATGCTTTTACTTTGCAGGGTAAAGCAGGGGAAAAAAAAGGAAGTAAAACCCATTAGGGTTTACTTACTCTTTGAAGGTATGGAAATTAAAAAATGATCAAAGCGCTTGTTATGCACCTATTATGTGAAGCTAATCAAATACGGTAGTTCCAGTATACAAGTTCCAACAAAAATGCTAGCACTGTGTGCATGAACAGTGCCAATACCAATCTAGTATCTAATGCCACGTACACACGGTCAGATTTTTTGATGGGAAATGTTCGATGTGAGCTTGTTGTCGGAAAGTCCGACCGTGTGTATGCTCCATCAAACATTTGCTGTAGGAATTTCCGCCAACAAATGTTCGATAGCAGGTTCTCAAATTTTCCGCCAACAAAACTTGTTGTCAGAAAGCCTGATCGTGTGTACATAAGTCCTTCGCACAAAAGTTCACGCATGCTCTGATTTAAGCAGAAGGCGCCGCACTGGCTATTGAATTTCCTTTTTCTCGGCTTGTTGTACGTGTTGCATGTCACCACGTTCTTGACATTCGGAATTTTTGGCCAACATTTGTGTGACTGCGTGTATGCAAGACAAATTTGAGAGAATATCCTTCGAACAAAAATCCACGGTTTTGTTGTCAGAAAATCCGATCTTGTGTATGCGGTATAATGCCCCCGTACACACGATCGGATTTTCCGCAGAAAATGTGTGATAGGACCTTGTTGTCGGAAATTCCGACCATGTGCAGGCTCCATCACACATTTTCCATCAGATTTTCCGACACACAAAGTTTGAGAGCAGGCTATAAAATTTTCCGACAACAAAATCCGTTGTCGGAATTTCCGAACGTGTGTACAAAATCCGATGCACAAAGTGCCACGCATTGCTCAGAATAAATAAAGAGATGAAAGCTATTGGTTACTGCCCCGTTTATAGTCCCGACGAACGTGTTTTACGTCACCGCGTTCAGAATGATCGGATTTTCCGACAACTTTGTGTGACCGTGTGTATGCAAGACAAGTTTGAGCCAACATCCGTCGGAACGTCCGATCAATGTCCGACTGTGTGTACGGGGCATAAGTGTTACAACTGGATCTAACTTACAATTATTGAATTTTTTTAACTGATAGTACTGTGTACCAGTGCTTTGGCTTGATCCCATAGTCCTTGAATAAAGAACCTCATTACTTTTAACTTTTAATATGAAGATCAAATCTAGGTGGAACCTTTACTTGTCATGTTTGGGCTTGATCCCATGAAAAGGTCTCAGCACTTTGGACAGAAATTGTATTGCTTAGCACTGTTCACAATACAATTGAAGCAATAATAAACCCAAAAGCAAAAATGTATTATAACGCAGCTTACCAATTCATAGCTGCTATAGTTTTCTTTTTTAGGCTTTCTTTCTTCTATTTTCATCTGTCGATTTAGCCAGTAAAGCCCGGGAAACACTGTGAGTTTTTTTGTTGTTCAACCCAGGAGGTTGAATGAAAAAAAAACTGTCAGCTCTGGTTGGAGCTACTGTATTAAAGCAGAGTTCCACCCTGATAATCTTTTTTACATAATCACAGACCTTTAATCCTAGATTAACGGCCAGAAGAGGATTTACTAAGTTGTGAGTATAAAATAAATATATTATCAACATCCACTAGCAAACATATAATATTGTTCTTTATGTTAATAATGCATTATACTCGGATACCTGAAAAAATAAAAATGTGGTCCACTTTAACTATGCAAAGTTAGTGCAGTGACCTCCCTGTCAGAAACCATGAACCAGACCGAGACAGAAGTACAGTAAAATCACACTTGTTTATTAACAAAAATAAAAAGGTAAATAGAGTAAGCGTAGTCAAAGCATAGCCAGAGTCCAGTAACCGGATCGGGTAATCAGCCAAGCCAGAGTTCAGTAACCAGATCGGGTAATCAGCCAAGCCAGAGTTCAGTAACCAGATCGGGTAACCAGCCAGGCCAGAAGTCAGGGATCCAAGTAGAGGAACAGCAAGCAGGATAAGGAGCCAGAAGGGATGTCAGCAAAGCCAGTCTTTAAACAGGAATGCAGGAGATGGTTTCTTGTGATGTGACCAGGGCGAAGGCAGGAATGAAGTGAGCTGGAGATCTTTAAGTAAGCGGGACTGACGAGCAGATCCACAACAGCTGGTTAACTGTGGAGAGAGATGAGAGCTGGCAATTAGCTGACAGCTGAGCGGCCAGCTCAGAGAAGGAAGGGATGAGCCAGCCCTGGCAGTACCCCGTCCTCAATGACCCCTCCCCTTCGGAGGACCACCGGGCTTGAGGGGAAAACGTCTATGGAAATCACAGAGGAGGGCAGGAGCATGTACGTCAGAGGATGAGACCCAGGAGCGTTCCTCCGGACTGTACCCCTTCCAATGCACCAAGTACTGTATTGGCCCATGGAACCTACGGGAGTCAACAATGGATAGTACCTCATACTCCTCATGGTTCTCAACCTATATAGGGTGAGGACGTGGCTCTGAGTTGGTAAAGAGGTTGCAGACCAACGGTTTCAATAAGGAGACATGAAACACATTTGAGATGCTCATACTAGGAGGAAGGTCCAATGCATAAGCCACTGGGTTAATCCTGCAAAGGATATGGAAAGGCCCATAAACCGAAGTGCGAACTTCAGTGAGGGAACACAAAATCAGAGGTTGCGAGATGACAGCCAGACCCTGTCCCCAACCTGGTAGGAAGGCGCAGGCAGGCGTCTGCGGTCAGCATGGAGTCTGTACCTATCATTAGCATGACGCAAAGTCTCCTGGACTTGTGCCCAAGTGGAACGATGACCACGGAGATGCTCCTCTAGCACAGAAATACTCTGCGGAACAAACGAGTCAGGCAACATGGCAGGTTGGAAACCATAATTCGCCATAAACTGAGACAATCGGGAAGCACTGTTGTGAGCAAACTCTGCCCATGGTAATAGGTCTGATCAGTTGTTGTGATGGTCAGAAATATAGCAACATAGGAATTGCTCCAAGGACTGATTGGCTCGTTCTGCAGCCCCATTAGACTGCGGGTGATACGCAGAGGAGAAAGCAAGCTGAATTCCCAGCTGTGCACAAAAGGCTTGCCAAAACCGGGACACAAACTGACTACCCCTGTCCGAGACAATCACTTTGGGTAGCCCATGTAAGCGAAAAATCTTCCGAGCAAAAATGAAAGCTAGTTCATTAGAAGTGGGCAACTTCTTAAGTGGAATACAATGACATATCTTTGAGAACCGGTCAACCACCATAAGGATAATTGTGTTTCCTTGGGAGTTGGGCAACGCCACAATGAAATCCATAGACAGGTGGGTCCAGGGCCTCTCTCCATTGGGTATGGGTTGTAGGAGGCCCACTAGAAGGTGTCGTGGAGTCTTACTCTGAGCACACATGGAACAGGTAGCTACGAAGGCAGTTACATCAGCACGTAGACTAGGCCACCAGAATTGTTGGGAAATGGCCCAAACGAGTTGATTCTTATCCGGGTGGCCAGCTGCCTTGGGAGAATGGTAAGTCTGGAGCACGGCAGTACGGAGACACTCTGGGACAAAGCAGCGGTCACAAGGATTCTCAGGAGGAGCTTCGACCTGAGCAGCAAGAATTTTGTCACCCAAAGGAGAAGTAAGACTGGTGCGAACCGTAGCCAGAATACGATCAGGAGGAATCATAGGAACCGGAACCGACTCCACTTTGGAAGTGGAGGAAAATTGTTGTGACAAGGCGTCAGCCCTTACATTCTTAGTTCGAATGAATGAGAATGAGACAATGTAGTTGAAGCTTGACAAGAAAAGAGCCCATCGCGCCCTTCTGGGAGAGAGGCATTTAGCCTCAGACAAGAATGTGCGATTCATATGCTCAGTAAGAATGAGAACCGTCACAGTGGTACCTTTGAGGAGATGTCTCCATTCTTTCAGGGCTAAAATGATTGCCAAAAAGAGAGAGGACACACAAGAAGGAGAAAGAATGCTGCTCACCCCTGGTATTGAAAAATGAAAAAGAAAAAACTTCCCTTAAGGTGGGGTTTTTTGGCAGCAAAGTACAAATATTGAGTCAAAATATGTATAAAATTGAAAAAGTTTATTTTACAAAAAATCACATATCATGAAAGTTAAGAAATGAGCTCCAGTAGGAAGTATTTTGACCTTTTAAAATCGACATACACTATACAGACATATTTCCATAGTAAAATTGAACAATAATGTAAACAATATGAAAAATAAAACTGACGCGTTTCAACCCATATACTAGGGGTCTTCTTCAGAGGGTCAGTCTGTTGAGAGATATATGATATAGGTACACATATAACAGAGCACTTACATACGATAACAGTAATATGCAATGTATACACCTGATATAATTACCCAACAGTGTATGTCCAGCAGGAGAAAAGAAGTCACCCCCCATTGGGCTAAGTGATCGGTCGAGGGGAAAAGCCACACCTGCAGCGGAAATCCAAAAAGAATGGACTAAACAATATATCCCTATATATAAGAAAGGATTATTTGAAAAAATATAGTTGTCCAAATAGATGGTCAATTGACCAGCTACAAGGCACCAGTCTAGCTGCATTTCATATATGCAGCTAGTGGCCTCTGGGTGCTTGGCAACTGTATTTTTACCAAACAGTAATAAATAAATATAAACAGATGAGTTAAAAGAAAAATGGATAAATACGTTAAATGGTTAGATGAAGTAGTGGATTAGAGGGTCAGAGTAATACATGTCAGCTCGATTAAAATAAAGGGATTGTGAAAGTGTGAAAAGAATGCAGTGAAATGTTAGATATCTAAAGAAATACTTGTGCATACATGGTATTAGAAAGGTGACCCAAAGAGTGAGGAGGGATGCATACAGTGTGTGCAGGACCACACATAATGAGAAACTAGTGGGGCACAGGGGTGCAAAAGACCAAAACGTTGTATGACTACAAGGGAAGAAAGAAAAGTCAAACCCAAATATACCTTGACAAGTGTTGAAGCAGATATGAAGCTGCGCCAGATCGCCCTATATGATCAGACTATAATTTGTGACCTAGCCCGGGATTGGCCGCAAGTTGTGTCAGGCTCAGTGGATCAGTGTCCAAACCGAGTCGACAAGTCTGAAATACATATATATGGAAAGGGGTACTGTGGATAACTGAACATAGGTACATAATGTATTTGTTATAGCGTATAAGTATAAAGGCAAAGATGGAGCAAGAACATACTGCTCAAGTGTATACTTACAGTGCGGGAGCTGCATAGATTTCTGACCCACCAAACAGAGAGGCTACAGATCCAAAAACATTCACATGTATATATACTTACTAGGGGAGTATCCTAATCAAGATAGATCCACTACAGGTGCGCATCCCCCCACCCCAAAAGGGGCCGACCAGGTAGACCGTCATAGGCGGCATGGCCGCCATTCAGGCAGCCACGTGTGGCTTCACCGGCGTTCAGGACGGGCATGCAGCCCCGAAATGAAGTCATTCCCGTTGTAAACACGTGACGCACCTATGTCACATCGCACGCGTGGGGCCCTGCGCATGCGCAGTGACGCGAACGTCCGAGAATGGTCCGGAACGCCGCTGGCAAGGAAGAGAAATCCCCAATGCGGCAGCCGGTACCAGCCCGGGTGCCTGATGGGGAAAAAAGGGAGAGGAGCTGTTATATGGTAACTGGTTCCTCCCCCCCTTGCCGGGAAGACACATCCGAGGGAAAAAACCCCGATCCGGAAGCAGTGGCAGTGAGTGTGCCAGACCCCCAAGGGGAGAGCGAGAGAGCCAAAAGAGGAAACATCACAACCATTTACATTTGCTTACAAAGAAAGGAATGTATAGGAACAAATGGTACATGACATGCGTGGGTATATTCTCCCAAACTAATTTTAATTAACATGGTGGTACTAACCAGACATCATATATAATATACATATACATGAGACATCATTACAAGTAAGGAACAATAATCACATCCATTGATAACTCTGCAAGAAAACAGCATGATCAGATCATCCAAAAAGGGGAGGGGGATATGACAGCCAGAAAGGTGGTCAAAAGGGCTTTTTTATTTCGGAGAAGACTTCCAAGATTGTTTACTGGGTTTTCCCCGAAGCAAAGCCTTTTAAAAATGGGGCAAATGAGATGGCCTCATTTAATCCTGGAAAAGAGGTGGCATCTAACTTAAATATCCACCTCTGTTCGTGTTGCAACAAAGTTTTGTTCCAATCACCGCCTCGATCTGGTATATGAATACGGTCTACCTGGTCGGCCCCTTTTGGGGTGGGGGGGATGTGCACCTGTAGTGGATCCATCTTGATTAGGATACGCCCCTAGTAAGTATATATACATGTGAATGTTTTTGGATCTGTAGCCTCTCTGTTTGGTGGGTCAAAAATCTATGCAGCTCCCGCACTGTAAGTATACACTTGAGCAGTATGCATATATGGAATGCAGCTAGACTGGTGCCTTGTAGCTGGTCAATTGACCATCTATTTGGACAACTATATTTTTCAAATAATGCTTTCTCATATATAGGGATATATTGTTTAGTCCATTCTTTTTGGATTTCCGCTGCAGGTGTGGCTTTTCCCCTCGACCGATCACTTAGCCCGATGGGGGGGGGCTTTTTTGTGTGACTTCTCGTAAGCCACATCGTTGGACTACTGCCCCTTTTTCTGGTTGCAGTGTCGGTGGAGGTGCTCTGAGACCCCTTGGGGGTGAGAGAGTGAGCAGCTTTTAAAGGGACCTATATGTAGGAAGTCTTCTTTTCTCCTGCTGGACATACACTGTTAAGTAATTATATCAGGTGTATACATTGCATATTACTGTTATCATATGTAAGTGCTCTGTTATATGTGTACTTATATCATATATCTCTCAACAGACTGACCCTCTGAAGAAGACCCCTAGTATATGGGTTGAAACGCGTCAGTTTTATTTTTCATATTGTTGACATTATTGTTCAATGTTACTATGGAAATATGTCTGTATAGTGTATGTCGATTTTAAAAGGTCAAAATACTTCCTACTGGAGCTCATTTCTTAACTTTCATGATATGTGATTTTTTGTAAAATAAACTTTTTCAATTTTATACATATTTTGACTCAATATTTGTACTTTGCTGCCAAAAAAACTCCACCTTGGGGGGAACTTTTTTCTTTTTCCTTTTTCAAAATGATTGCCAACAGCTCTCTGTCACCAATCTCGTAATTACACTCGGCAGGTGACAATTTCTTGTAAAAGTAGCCACAAGGATGCATAGCACTCTCAGAGGTAGGACGTTGAGACAGAAGGGCGCCAACACCAGTCTCAGAAGCATCAACCTCAAGGATAAAAGGTAACGTAGGATCAGGATGTGCCAACACAGGAGCAGAAACAAAGGCAGCCTTGAGACTTTCAAAGGCCTTAATGGACTCCGGAGACCAACTCTCTGGGTTACCATTCTTTCTGGTCATATCAGTCAGGGGCTTGACCAGAGACGAGAAGTTATGAATAAAAATAATAGTTGGCAAAACCCAGGAATTGCTGCAGAGGATGTAACCCCATTGTCAGGTCACCAAGAGGCTGGGTGACAGATACACACCGTTGGTATCAGGAGTGCACCGCAAGTTAGTGGACCCTATGGCTGACTGCTGCGGATTGAACCCTGGGAGGTTCAGGAAGCAGTTCTACTGGATCACTGACACAGATCCCACTGGGAGCTAGAGCATAGATTCCCCAGGGCGCGGAGTCTAAGAGCCAGCAGGTGTTCACCAGAGACTTTAAGGGTAAGGATGGACTGAGCTGCAGTCTGGCTGCAGGTCGCGCCCCCCAGGGTCTCACAGCTCATGCTCACAGTAGACTACAGGAGAAGAGCTTACACACAATGGTTAAATTAGCACTGCTGGCTTGCAGTGCACAGGTTAATATAGGGTTCCCTGATAGGGCCTGGGGTGGGGCCATGCTTAGAGGAGAGGTTACAAAAGCAGTCAGGTGAAGGTCAGCTGGTCTCTAGAGATGAACACATGGAGACAGGTATGCTGATCGACAAACTCTATTGCATAACCATGACACCCATGGGTCGAGGCCACTGTAGGACTGCCGAAAGTTTCACTGGGTCCATCGAAAAACCAGCAGTGGAAATGACATAACCCAGGAATTTGACCTGTTCCTGATGGAACTCACACTTCTCCAGTTTACAATAGAGACTGTTCTCTCATAATTTCTGAAGCACATAACAGACATCTGTGTGGTGGCTCTCCAGGGACTTGGAAGATATGAGGATATCATCGAGATAAACCACCACACATAACTGCAACAAATCTCAGAGGACATCGTTAATAAATTCCTGGAAAACTGCAGGGGCGTTACAAACACCAAAAGGCATTATGAGATACTCATAACGGCCTGTTCTGGTATTAAATGCAGTTTTCCACTCGTCTCCCTCCTTAATCCTCACAAGATTGTAAGCCCCTCTCAGATCAAGCTTACTGAAAACCGTTGCTCCCTTGAGGCGGTCAAATAACTCTGTAATCAACGGAATCGGGTAGGCATTCTTAATCGTGAAACGATTGAGACCCCTATAATCAATACAGGGTCTCAGTTCACCGCTCTTCTTCTTCACAAAGAAGGAACCAGCACCAGCAGGAGATGAGGATTTGCAGATGAAACCCAGAGAAAGTGCGTCTGCAACATACTCCTTCATGGCTTTATCCTCCAAGACTGACAAAGGGTAAACCCGGCCATGAGGGGGAGTGGCACCAGGTTGAAGGTCAATTGCGCAATCATACGGCCAGTGTGGAGGCAAACTACCAGCTTGACCTTTGTCAAAGACATTGCTAAAATCACAGTACTCCTCTGCCAGGGAGGAGAGTAAAGACGTACACAGGACCTTGGCTACCTTCCGGAAGCATGTTTCACTGCATTGTGGTGACCAGGAGAGAACCTCAGCATGAAGCCAATCAAAAGAGGGGCTGTGCCTCTGTAACCAAGGATAACCAATAACAAGCGGAAACTTAAGAGAGGACATCACGTTGAATTGGATTATCTTATGGTTAAGAGCCCCTACAGCCATGGACAATGGAACTGTCTCATGAGTCCCATGGGCATGCTGTAGAGTTCTCCTGTCAAGAGTGTCAATGGCAAGTGGATTGTCACGCAGCTACAGTGGAATCAAGTGCTTTGATACAAAGGCAGCTTCAATGAACAGGCCTGCAGAGTCGATTAGAGCCTGTATCTCGATAGATGACTTAGCCCAAGAAAGGGTGACCGAAACCAGGGGCTTATCCTTCTGGATAACTGGGGGTGACACAACGCCACCTAAGGTCTGTCCATGACAGGACCTCAAGTTTCGGGTGTTCCCAGGACGGGTAGGACAAGACTTCAAGACTTCAAAAAGTGACCTGACAATAAAGTCACAATCTCTCCCTCCTGCTAAAGGCTCTCTCATTCGCAGAGAGGCGTGAAGCCCAAGTGTATGGGTTTATCTTCACTGACCAACTCAGTACCAGGAGGCATGGGAGGTGAGGGAGGTGAGGGTGGGTCACTGCAAAGCTCAGAGGCAAACATACAGGAGGCTTCCATAAGCGCTCCTTAAAAGAAAGTCTTTCTCTGAGTCTGGAGTCAATGAGGATGGCAAATGAGATAAAGTTCTCCAGCTCAGTGGGTATATCTCGGGCTGCTATTTCATCCTTGATGGAATCGGAGAGACCATGAGAAAAAGAAGCCACAAGCGCCTCATTGTTCCAAGCAACCTCTGCTGCCAGAGTATGGAAATCAACGGCGTAGTCGGCAACAATTCTCGTACTCTGTTTGATGGACATGAGGCACTTGGCAGCAGAAGTGGAGTGTGCGGGAATGTCAAATACCCTTTTTAAGGAGGCCACAAACTCAGGGTAACTCAAAACAACAGGTTTTTGTGTCTCCCATACAGGGTTAGCCCAGGCCAAGGTTCTCTCAGAAAGCAAAGATATCACAAACCCTACTTTGCTTCTGTTCGTGGGAAACACCTGGGGCAGCATCTCAAAGTATATCTAAACCTGGTTGAGAAACCCTCTGCATTGGACTGGATCGCCCCCAAATCGCTGGGGAAGCCACAGTGGGGGATTCCAGGTGAGCCGTGCGACTCAGGAGCGTTTGTAACTCCATGGCAAACTGATCCATGCGGTGATTTTGCTCATCCAATCTGGAAAAAATATTACCAACAAGTGGATTGACTGTATCTTCTGAATTCATGGCCTTCGCCTACTGTCAGAAACATGAACCAGACCGAGAAAGAAGTACAGTAAAATCACACTTGTTTATTAATAAAAAAAAAACATAAATAGAGTAAGCATAGTCAAAGCATAGCCAGAGTCCAGTAACCAGATCGGGTATAATCAGCCAGGCCAGAAGTCAGTAACCAGATCGGGTAATCAGCCAGGCCAGAAGTCAGGGATCCAAGTAGAGGAACAGAATGTCTCTTGACATTCAGCCCGTGGGTGCCAGGCTTAGGTCTGTTGAAAAGCTCTCTTGCAGTTACAGGGATGAGACAGACTATTCAACACTGACAGGAGGTGCTTAAAATGATCACCTTTTTTTTTATTATTCATGTAAGGCCTTTATATCAAAAGGAAAAAAAAAGTTTGCTGTAACTGATTCTAAAGTATCAGATGGAGTTCAGTTTCAATTTGTAAGTTTATTTATATCTGCTAGTACTTCCTTACACTCCCCTCCCTCCAGACTCATAATGTTGCTGTCCACATCTGCCCCCTGTGTTCCTTCACCCAATGTGGTGTCTGTAAAATAAGTAAGAAGTGTTACTGGCCAGATCACCAGGGGAAAACAGAGGGGAAAAAAGCCTTAAAAAAGAAAACGAATAAAGCCACCACATCTAATGATTGGTAATCTGCTATACATTACAATTTTGGTTTTGAGTTTAATACCACTTTATTAGCAATTTAACAGAAAATTTGAGGTAACTTATTAATGCCAGTGAAAAATACTCACACACAATTACAAAGAATAAAAAATAACATTTCCTTTAAAACAGACCTTGTACCGGAATTGCCAATATTTAACCACTTGCCTACCAAGCACTTACACCCCCTTCCTGCCCAAGCCATTTTTCAGCTTTGAGCGCTGTAGCAGTTTAAATGACAATTGCGTGGTCATGCTACACTGTACCCAACCAATTTTTTATCATTTTCTTCACACAAATAGAACTTTATTTTGGTGGTTTTTAATCACTGCTGTTTTTTTTATTTTTTACAAAAAAAAAAAGTTCAAAAAATTTGAAGAAAAAATGTTTTTTACTTGTTTCTGTCAGTAAATTTTGTAACTAAGTAATATTTTGCCTTCACTAATGTGTGCTGATGAGGCGAAACTGATGGACACTGATAGGCTGAACTGGTGGGCATTGATGAGGTGGCACTTATGGGCACTGATGAGGTGGCACTGATGAGGAGGCACTAATATGCCACACTTATGGGCACTGATAGGTGGCACTGATATGTGGCACTGATGAGCACTGATAGGTGGCACTGATGGGCACTGTTGGGTGGTACTGATGGGCACTAATAGGCAGCACTAATGGGCACTGATAGGCGGCATTGGTGGGCACGGATAGGCGGCACGGATACGCGGTACACATGGACCCTGATGGACATTGATGGGTGGCACTGATAGGCGACACTGATGGGCATTGATCGACAGCAGTGATGGGCATTGATGGGCAGCACTGATAGGCAGCACTTGTTTCCAGCACTGACTGGCATCGCTAATAGGCACTGATTGGTGGCACTTGTGGGCACTGTATGCTGGCATTGGTGGGCAATGGTGGGCACTCTTTTGTGACACTGTATTTATTTATTGTAATCAGGGCACTGATGATCAGTGCCCTGATTACATCCCTAGATGTCCCCCTGTGAGGAGATGCCGCTGATCGGCTCTCCTCTCCTCACACTCTGTCAGTGTGAGGCAAGGAGAGCTGATTACGGCACTTCCTTGTTTACATGTGACCGGCTGTGATTGGACACAGCCGATCACATGGTTAAAGAGCCATGGACGTGGCTCTTTACAGAGATCAAGGTCATGCCATGTCCTAGCAACACGGTGCGACCGCGATCTCAGCGCTGCACACCCTCGCCGTCATATGACATCATCCCAGAACGAGAGCTGCACCGCCCCGCCGTCATTTGATGGTGGGTGGGCAGCAAGCAGTTAAATGTATTCCACACCCCCTTGCAGAAACTCTGCATAAAACCTAAAAAAAGTTATATATTTACCTTTCCCCTGGCTTCCGCCTGCAGCACCTAGGTGAGGGTGACATCATCATACTTTTGATGAGATAATTGAGAATGTTGAATAGATTAAATATCACAGAGGAGACAAGGCCTCTTCACGAGTGGATGTGGCTCTGAGTGACGCAGAAGCCTCCTGAATCAGCCTGAGAGCTGAATTCTCCACGTTACTCCCCTTCCTGGGTCTTTTGTTTGGAAGGCGGAGGGGAGGGACCTGCGATTCTGTCAGGCTCCTACTGGGTCCGGCCTTCTCCTGGCTGTCACTTAGCCCCGCTTCCTCCTGGCTGCCACTAACCCCCGCCTCCTCCTGGCTGCCACATTCCACAGCCTCCTCCTGTGTGCCACATTCCACAGCCCCCTCCTGGCTGAGGTCTTCCTGTGTATGAAAAAGGGACATAGTTTTAGTTTTTTCTTCATCAATCACACACAGCTTTCACCTCATGACTGTTGCAAATTGAATGTTAACAAATATAACAGACTATTATTCTGAGCCCAGCATTTTTCATTCTTGTCCCAATTATTTTTGCCCGCTGCTGTCTATTGATATGTAAAACACTTTATTAAAACAGCAATTAGTGATCAATAATAACATCTAGGAAACCTCATTTATTTATTGACCAGAAATCTGTAGAAGAATGCTATACCTGGCTCCAGCTGGGCTCCTCCACCTCTTCCTGGCTGGAAGTCCCAGGTTGGACATCGGAAGCCTCAGCAGGGGTGGAAGATAGGGTGGAAGGAAGAGTGGAAGGAAGAGTGGAGAGGGATTCCCTGACTTCAGTCTGGTCTGACAGAAATCGCAGTCTCCCATAGTACCACAGCCTGGGGACATAAACGTCATCTGCTGCAGCTCCGGATCTCTGGGAATCCTGGACCTTCTTGCGCTCCCTAAGATAAGTGCTCCTCAGGCCACCAATTTTGGCTTTTAAATAGGGGATAGTTGCCGTGGGGACCACCGGCTTCACCAACTCCAGCAGTTTTTCCAGCACTGCCTGTCTCTTTTGTTTATTATTATATTGTTATGGTGTATATGGTGTTTGATCTGCCACAGACAGGGCAGCTCCCTGTATTTGTCTATGAACAGGGGGAGAAAGTTGTGGTCATTGAAGCCATCCATTTTATCTGCAATACACAAGACAAACCCTAATGTCAGGCTCCTAATCTTGTTCCAATATAGGCCTCAATCTCTAAGCAGTATAGGCCCAAGTTTTAATGTTACCTTCGTTATCACAATCGGCGCTTCCGAGACTCTTTCCTCCGCTCACAGATCGTATGTATTACGCACGCATGTTACGCTTTATATACATTGCGCATGCGTGAAACTTTGCCCGCCCCAGACGTTCTTTCTAGTCTATTCCCTGCCCCTTCTCGTTCGGCGCAGTGGGGGAAGAGCACATGGCAGAGACACAACAGGTGCGTGCTAATTACAGCAACGAGGAGGAGGAGGAAAGCCCGGAGCCAGAAACGTCTGTATCCCGGAGGAGACGATTTAAGGCCTCAAATATGTCCTTTGGGGAGATGTTGGAGATGGTCGACATACTGAAGAGGGCCGACTATGGCGGGAAGTATGGACCTTACCCCAACCCCAATGTCAGAAAGGCCAAGATCATGGCGAAAGTAGTCAAGAGTCTGCAGAAGAATTTTGGGGTACGTCGATCCAAGGATCAACTGAGGAAGCGCTGGTTGGACTTCAAATTAAGGGAGCACAAGCAGTACAGAAGGATCAGGAGAGTGCTGCAAAAAAGTAAGTAGTTGTCCTGTGTTCCTATTTATTTTTATAACGTTCGTGCTGCTCCATGTGCTTTTCTTTACTGTTGTACAGTTTAAAATGGCAACTTTCATGTTCATGCACACATTATTAGTTCGTAGGAAACATTGTTCGTTCGGCTTAGAAAACACCATGTTTTGGCCAGATGCATTTCAATGCATTTTTGCTAGCCTACTTCTCTTAAAATAATTTAGTTATCTAGATAGGTTTGTAACTAAAATGTAATGCAAACTAGATTCTGTGTAAGGAGAGGACACTCAGCAGCTGTTTACACATCTGGACGCTGGAGCACAAGTGTGGGACACCAGAACACCCTTTTTATTAGGGGGTTCCACACAGGTGCTCCAGTGAGTACTATAGGGGTGTCTCCATCTGTGAAGCTTGTACAAAACAGGTAAGTATTCAAGCTTGACAAAGGAAAACAATATTTCTTCATCTTGGAACTCTGCCAAAGCAGACATTTGTACCCCACTTCCAAGCAATGTTTCATATTCCTATTTCTGCCATCAAATACCTGTGTGCTAAGTATACCTATTTTTTTTTACATTGGGGAGAAAAGACTCGGAGGACACCACTCATCCGAGGAGACAACAGACCCCCCACCTCAGGAAGAAGTGGAAATGCCACAAAGTCAAGCAGAGCAGGAGGAGGAGGGAGACATGGTGGAAATTGTTATCACAACAGGTGAGTGTCTGCGACCACAGGCTCAGGTAAGAGATGGATGCCGGCATATTTATAATACATGGTGTGTTTTTGTTTCTATATTTTTAGGTGATTGGGATGTTGTGGATGAAGGTCATTTCACCAGTGAAAGTACCCAGATCCTGATCGGGGAGATCATGGGGTGTAATAGGGACTTGGAAAACATCAAGCAAAACATCAATGATGTTCAAAACAAAATGAAGAACATCATTGATGTTTTAGGGAGAGTTTAAAACCCATAGAAATCCCTAATTTTTTCTGATTTTAACCACTTTCGGACCGCCCACTGTATATATACGTCATTTTTTTAAAGATGGATATCTCAGTAACGGCAGCAGCTGCTGCCACAACCGAGGTATCCATCTTTAGGGGCGGCGATTCTGTACACGATAATGGTGGTCTCTGCGGTGGGTTCACCTCGAGATCACCTTTATCGGCGGCAGAAAGGTGCCACCCCCACTCCCTCCGCTATCCCGCACCCTCCGCCGCTTACCGGAGCCGTCGGTAGCAGCGGAGGCGATTGGGTCCTTTCCCTTCCTCAGTATGGAGACGAGTGAGGCTAAGATGGCCCCCACCCGTCTCCATACCATAGGACGGCCCAGAGCGACGTCATTACGTCAGCTCCGCCCACTTCTCTTAAAGGCACAATTTTTTTTGTGTCATTTTTTTTAAACGACTTTTTTTTTTTTTTTTTTTTGCATTTTAGTCTAAATATGAGATCTGAGGACTTTTTGACCCCAGATCTCATATTTAAGAGGACCTGTCATGCTTTTTTCTATTACAAGATATGTTTACATTCCTTGTAATAGGAATAAAAGTGATCCAAATTTTTTTTTTAAAAAACAGTGAAAAAATAAATAAAATAAAGTAAAATAAATAATAAAAAATTAATTATTTTTTTTAAAGCGCCCCATCCCGACGAGCTCGCGCGCAACAGCGAACGCATAAGTGAGTAGCGCCCGCATATGAAAACGGTGGTCAAACCACACATGTGAGGTATCGCCGCGACCGGTGGAGTGAGAGCAATAATTCTAGCACTAGATGTCCTCTGTAACGCAAAACATGCAATCTGTAGAATTTTTTAAACGTCGCCTATGGAGATTTTTAAGGGTAAAAGTTTGGCGCCATTCCACGAGCGGGCGCAATTTTGAAGCATGACATGATGGGTATCAATTTTCTTGGCGTAACATTATATTTCACAATATAAAAAAAAATTGGGCTAACTTTACTGTTGTCTTATTTTTTTAATCAAAAAAGTGAATTTTTTCCAAAAAAAGTGCGCTTAGAAGACCGCTGCGCAAATACGGTGCAAAAAAAAAGTATTGCAATGACCGCTATTTTATTCTCTAGGGTGTTAGAAAAAAAACAATATACAATGTTTGGGGGTTCTAATTAATTTTCTAGCAAAAAAACTGTTTTAAACTTGTAAACACCTAAAATCCAAAACGAGGCTGGTCTTAAAGTGATTAATTCCCAAAATTTGTTGCACATTTTTTGACATATTCTCGAAAAGGAAAGTTTTGAAGATGCACACAGTGTGTCAACATGTGCTATCTGCCATCATGGGAGATCAATGTATGCGTTTTGTGGGTGCAACCCCTTCCTCAATAATAAAGTAGCTGAGACAAAGAGGTTGCACCCACAAAACACGTCAATTGATCCCCCGTGATGGCAGCTAGCACATGTTGACATTCGGCAATTTGTGTGCATCTTCTGAATTTGGCTTTTCCAGGGGTGACTTCACCCCATCTGCTGAACGCGATATTAAACACAGTTTATAAATACTCATGTCTGATATTGCCTTCAATTTCTATAAAAGTTGAACTTTATAAGTTCCAGATTTGTGTATTTCTTTTTGGTTTTAAACATGCCTGTTTTACCTTAAAAGGACATTTCTACTTTTATTAATGTCACCTCTAAATATTTTAGACAACAAACATGTAGTTTTGTTTTAAAAACCTTTTATAAATGCACATGTGATTGTGCTTTGATTAAAAAGATTGACAATCAACAATGTGTGGCTTCTTCTTTCAATGGTCCTAAAGTTTTTTGTGGTAAAATTGGTGTTTTCAGTGACAATGGTGGTTACTTCCTAAGGGCAAATCCACTTTGCACTACAAGTGCCATTTCTGTGCAGTCTCAAGTGCACTTGTAGTGCAAAGTATCTTTGCCTTTAGTAAATAACACCCAACAGTGCTTTATAATGTTACACAATCACGCCATTTTCACGACTCCCCACTTTTCTGTCAGGGTCAACTAAAAGAAACACAATCAGTAAATGTAAGCAAATATTTTTGAAGTTCCAAAGTTATTTTTATTTTAAAAATGTCTCAGACATTGTCTGGCATATTGATGGCCCCCCTACCCGCAAAGTATTCAAGGTATCTTAGACGGACCTCGCGGGCACTCAGGGAGGGCAAGCCAGGACGGCCAGCTTCAACCGCCATCAGGGTTGGTTCATTGAGATTAATTCCGGCCTCAGGCCCAACTGAGCCAGTATAGTTCACAGAATTTCTCCTTAAAAAGTTGTGGAGAACACAGCAAGCCAGGATGATGTGATTGAGTGTATGGGTGTAAGAAATAGGCTCTGGCCAGCCGGTAATTAAAAACCCTCTGGTCCGGGGTGAGGGTCCTCATCGGGAATGGCCGCATAAGATGGTCCCCCAACACAAACACTTCATCCGCAACAAAGACGAATGGGAGTCCTTCGTCATTGTCCTCTGGAGGTGGCAAGCCCAAGCTGCCATTCTGGAGATGCCTGTAGAACTCCGTCTGGGCGATTACTCCACCATCTGACATCCGGCCATTCTTCCCCACATCCACATACAGGAACTCATAAGTAGCCGACACCACCGCCAACATCACAATACTATTGAACCCATTGTAGTTGTAATAGTGTGACCCCGAGTTGGGTGGTGGGATGATGTGGACATGTTTCCCATCAATTGCCCCTCCGCAGTTAGGTAGTAAGTCCCACCGCTGGGAAAAGTGGAATGCCACAGTTTGCCATTCCTGTGAGCTGGAAGGAAACTGTGGAGTCAAACAAGAATAACAAATTATTCATTTTGCACATAAACATGGAAAGCAGATTAGACACAAACATTCTTGGCCAACATCAGTATAACATTTATTTAAGGGACTATTTAAAGACAAAGCTATAAGGTCCACCTATCAGATCCCCCCCCCTCTCATGGGCCATTTTTGAAATTTTATGGGGGGGATATGTTTTGGACAGGTAACCCACTTCATTGAGAGATGAATGCATAAATAATGTGTATTACTTTGGTCAGCCCCTCCTTACTTACACTATTGGCAGCCCACTGGACAGGTAAGAAGTGTCATAATAAAAAGATATAAATACACACTGTACACATTTTAGCACATTTTTACATTCTGCTATTACCTATCAAGATAATAATAGGATACAAAAACTTTAAACAGTACAATTTGAAAGTATTCAGGCCAGCCTTTGCACTACATGCTTTGGGGAATTCATCCATAAAACTGACCACAAAAGAGGTGGGTATAGTGTGTATGGGTTTGGCAAAGTCAGCAGATAGAGGATTGACATCAGCTGAGTTAACCGTTGGGGGAAGGGAGGGTTCCAAATGATTTTGGGACCCAAAAAAACAAGCCTCTGGCACTCTGCCGGAATTTAAAGCACACATCACATTTTTACACATTTTAGGGGTTGTTTAGGGTAAAGCACTACTATGGAACTGACAAAATACATTGTTAAGTGACTACACAAGGTGAATATAGGCCCAGGAGAGCATGCTGGGGAGGTAAGTGAAGGCAAATATGTATGAAGGACAAAAAAAATTACATAAAAATCCAGCATGCATGAGGAAAAGGGGAACATTCAGCATATTACAATCATGGTAATTAGGGAATGAGGAAAGAAATACAATATATTATCAAACATTATATACAATAAAATGTGATGTTAAAGGATAAAAATCTTACCTTAATATAGTCTTTCTGCAGGACCTGGATGATGGCAGAACAGGTCTCTGGGATAATGATTCCCAGAGCCTGGGGGGAGATGCCTGTCGAGAACTTAAGGTCCTGCAGACTTCTCCCTGTCGCCAAGTACCACAGGGTGGCGACTAGCCTCTGCTCCGGAGAGATGGCTTGCCTCATGCAGGTATCCTGCCTGCTGATATAGAGGGTCAGCAAAGCCAACAAACAGTGAAATACGAGGTCCGTCATCTGGAGAAAGTTCCTGAAATTGTCAGGATTATTCTCACGGATCTCACGGAGCAAAGGCATGTGACAGAACTGGTCATACTGGAGCAACCAATTCTTGGTCCATGAACTCCTCCCCACCCTGTTCATGGACTGGGCTTGTGTCAAAGTAAGGACCCCAACACCAAGCCCCAGCACAGCATGAACTCTACGAGGAGTACGTATACGCAACATGGCTGGAAAATGGACGGCTGGTTAGAACGAAGTAACAGAGCGTTCTGAAGAACAGCAAGGCCTGTGAAGAGCGACGAACGAACAAGAACACAATGACAGAGTCAAGGGTAACTTGCTGCACGCTCTGAAGACAAGATACAAACCCACAAGCACAAAACTGAACAGCAGAAATACGATCTGAAAACCACGAGTCTGAAAAAGCGCGAATCGTCTCTCTCCAAACTTTTACTAACACGAGATTAGCAAGAGGAGCCCAAAGGGTGCTGCACTTTGTTCTGAACTGCCCTTTTATTGTCTCGTCATATGTGGCCGCGTTCTTGTTGATCGGAAATTCCAACAACTTTGTGCGACCGTGTGTATGCAAAACAAGTTTGAGCCAACATCCGTCGGAAAAAACCCATGGATTTTGTTGTCGGAATGTCCGATCAATGTCCGACCGTGTGTACGGGGCAATAGTCTGCTATCTTATTTATGAATCACAAGATTTGGGAGTTTTGTTCAATATGTGCAGAATTGACTTGCATAGAATATTTTGGGCTTGTTCTAATGTAGGTCTCTACAATTAATTTCTACGTGCCCTGTTCACACTATAATATTGGTGTCAGGTGAGTTCTAATATTTATTCTATTATTTAAAGCTATTTCTACAATAACTGTGGTTAAATCTACAGCTCGCTGATCAGATCCAATGTTCCGTGAGCTGTAGATCTTATATTTTTTTAAGGGGTTCCCCAAAATCTCAAACATTTTACCAAGGGTTCCTCCATGGTTAATAGGTTGAGAAACACTACTATAGAAGATAGAGAAACATTTTTCCCCTAGGTTTTTTTTTCTCTTGTTTTATACAGCGTTTCTGCAGGGGGAAGGGAGGTGCATTTAAAAACAGGACCTTACATGTAGTCTGCTTTAATTTGATATGAGATAAGTTACAAAAAATAGCATTTTTTCCTTTCCTTTCCCGATGAGCGACAGGCAGTGCTGACAGCTGTCTGGTATGAATCCAGAGGGGGAACTCCACGCCAAGTTTTAAATGAAAAAACCGGCGTGGGTTCCCCCCCAGGGGCATACCAGGCCCTTAGGTCTGGTATGGATCTAAGGGGAACCCCCTACGCCGAAAAATCGGCGTGGGGTCCCCCCCAAAATCCATACCAGACCCTCATCCGAGCACGCAGCCCGGCCGGTCAGGAATAGGGGTGGGGACGAGCGAGCGCCCCCCCCCTCCTTGACCGTACCAGGCCGCATGCCCTCAACATGGGGGGGTGGGTGCTTTAGGGCATGGGGGCACCCTGCGGGGCCCCCCCCACCCCAAAGCACCTTGTCCCCATGTTGATGAGGACAAGGGCCTCTTCCCGACAACCCTGGCCGTTGGTTGTCGGGGTCTGCGGGCGGGGGGCTTATCGGAATCCGGGAGCCCCCTTTAATAAGGGAGCCCCCAGATCCCGGCCCCCCACCCTATGTGAATGAGTATGGGGTACATGGTACCCCTACCCATTCACCTAGGGGAAAAAGCGTCAATAAAAACACAGTACACAGGTTTTTAAAATAATTTATTAGGCAGCTCCACGATCTTCTTCCGACTTCGGGGGTCCTCTTCCGACTTCGGGGGTCTCTCCGCCGTCTCCTCCCGGTGTCCGCATCTTCTGCCGGCTCCTCCGCTATCTTCTGCAGCTCAATTGCTAGCGGTGGTCCGGACTTCTGCCTTCTTCTTTTCTTCCAGAGATGTTGACACGACGCTCTCTCCAGCTGGAATGGTCTCTGAACGCTCCGCAACTGACTTATATAGGCGGTGGCCCCGCCCCCTTATGAGGTCACTGTCCCGGGGCATGCTGGGACTGTGCCGTCATAAGGGGGCGTGGTCATCACCCAGTGACCACGCCTCCTAAAACGTCACAGTCCCAGCATGCCCAGGGACTGTGACGGCATAAGGGGGCGGGGTCACCGCCTATATAAGTCCGGTGCGGAGCGCACAGAGACCATTCTGACTGGAGAGAGCGTCGTGTCAACATCTCTGGAAGAGAAGAGGGAAGAAGATGATCCAGATGTCCGGACCACCGCTGGCAAAAGAGCGCCAGAAGATAGCGGTGGAGCCGGTCGAAGATGCGGACACCGGGAGAAGACGCCGGAGAGACCCCCGAAGTCGGAAGAGGACCCCCGAAGTCGGAAGAAGATCCCGGAGCTGCCTAATAAATTATTTTAAAAACCTGTGTATTGTGTTTTTTATTGACGCTTTTTTACCTAGGTGAGTGGGTAGGGGTACCATGTACCCCATACTTATTCACATAGGGTGGGGGGCCAGGATCTGGGGGCCCCCTTATTAAAGGGGGCTCCCGGATTCCGATAAGCCCCCCGCCCGCAGACCCCGACAACCAACGGCCAGGGTTGTCGGGAAGAGGCCCTTGTCCTCATCAACATGGGGACAAGGTGCTTTGGGGTGGGGGGCCGCAGGGCGCCCCCATGCCCCAAAGCACCCACCCCCCATGTTGAGGGCATGTGGCCTGGTACGGTCCAGGAGGGGGGGCGCTAGCTCGTCCCCACCCCCATTCCTGACCGGCCGGGCTGCGTGCTCGGATAAGGGTCTGGTATGGATTTTGGGGGGACCCCCACGACGATTTTTCGGCGTAGGGGGTTCCTCTTACAATTCATACCAGACCTAAGGGCCTGGTATGTCCATGGGGGGGAACCCACGCCAGTTTTTTTATTTAAAACTTGGCGTGGAGTTTCCCCTTATGATTCATACCAAATACTGTATGTTTTCATTTGTTAATGCCAAAAACGTGGCAAAGTAGTACTGCTCCCAAAATCGCGGTAAAATCGCGGTAAAATAGCGGCAAAATCGCGGCCGCAAAATCGCGGTAAAATCGTGCGACTTTGAAGCCATATAAGTGTGAAAGGGGCCTAAATTGCCACACATCCCAAAGAGCAGCAGAAGTCTTTCTTCATCCATGCTGCACCAAAAGACCAATATTTCCTCCTATGGACTTATGGACTATCAAAGCCCCCATACATACAAAAGTCCCTCAAGCCACTGACACCACTTTAGAGATGAATTAGCACAGAAATCTTCATTGCAGTTTCTGGGAAGAGTGTGTACTTCAGTGCTTTCAAGGCAAGGACTGAGGTAGAATTTATGGTTTGTTTGTTGGTCCAACACTCTCATTTATTAACAGCGCTGAGGTCAACCGCTGCAGTCCTCTTGTGCAAATTCATGTTGAAGCAAACTATATTCTCTAACAACATAAAAGCGTATTTACTAAATACAGAATTGTAACAATAAACACGTTACACTACATATTCCTTTTTCACAGTACAGTGGTAGAAATGAAACAGTAATCCTTCCAATGTGTTATTACTTGCACTGCAGAAGTAAAATTAAATTGTTACAGTGCTTTATTACCATTTTATATTTCATCATATCATTTGGATAAATAATTTGTAAAATATATAAATAATAAACAAATAAATTTGTAAAATAAATAGTACCACAATGTCTGTACATTCTCAACACATGCAACATAATTGTCAGCAGCCACCACTGCTAAGGTGTATCTTTATTAGTTGTAAAATCTAGCAGAAACTTGTTTCAAGCACTGTCAAAATAAAATTTTGCTTACTACATAGGGCATCACTTGATCAAAGGTTTCTTTTTTATCACATTTTATATGTTTCTTGATTTATTGTTTTTCTGACTTTGACCTTTGCTTGCCTTCTTGGCTTGCATCTCTCAGCCTGCTGCTTGCATTGCAGCTGTTTCTTTCCACCCCAATCTTTTCCTTGGGTTCTTGATGAAAATGTTCCTTAGATTCAGTTCCTTTGAAAACCTCATCCCTAAATCAGGAGACCAGTGGTGAACAAATCCATAGAGGTCCACTCCAGTCTGCCAAACCCATTCCGTTTAATGTGTTTTGTAGCACAGATTATTTTCTGTTCTGACAATGTTAAAGTGAATTGGGACACTATAATTTCTGATGACATTTAAAGTTCTGTATCAGATTGTAAGTCCGTTGTCCACACATTTTCTATCTAGTATGATACTATTACATCATAATGAACCGGCCATCATATAAGGTTGTACACTGTGTAAATGTTATACAGTACTTATTAGGGGAAATGGGTATGAGCCTAATTGCTCACTAATGAGATGGCAGCAAGTTTGTGTTGGATGCGTAGTTGTGTGTTTGTGTTTTTTTGTTTTTTTTCATTTGAGGCTTTTGTGTTGAAAAATAAATGACAATCCTAATGCTCCCGTCCCCCTCCCTACCTTGTAAGGTATCTGTAATACTAAGAAACATCTTATCACCTAATCTTTCCCCTCCCTACCTCATAAGGTATCTATAACCCTAAGAAACATCTTATCACCTCTCCTTCCCCCTCCCTACCTTGTAAGGTATCTATAACGCTGAGAAACATCTTATCACCTAACCTTCCTCCTCTCTTCTTTATAAGGCATCTATATGGCTAAAAAACATCTTATTACCTAACCTTCCTCCTCCCTACCTTGTAAGGTATCTACAGTTGTGCTCATAAGTTTACATACCCTGGCAGTATTGATGATTTCTTGGCCAAATTCAGAGAATATGAATGATAACACAAAAACTTTTCTTTCACTCATGGTTAGTGTTTGGCTGAAGCCATTTATTATCAATCAACTGTGTTTACTCTTTTTAAATCATAATGACAACAGAAACTAGCCAAACGACCCTGACCAAGAGTTTACATATCCAAGTTCATCATTTTAACATTAATGACAGCTTCAAGTCTTTTGTAGTATTTGTGGATGAGGCTCTTTATCTTCTCAGATGGTAACGTTGCCCATTTCTCTTGGCAAAAAGCCTCCAGTTCCTGTAAATTATTATGAACTGCACGTTTGAGATGTCCCCAGAGTGGCTCAATGATATTGAGGTCAGGAAACTGAGATGGCCACTCCAGAACCTTCACTTTATTCTGCTGTAGCCAATGACAGGTTGACAGGTCGACTTAGCCATATGTTTTGGATCATTGTCATGCTGGAATGTCCAAGTACATCCCATGCGCAACTTACCTGAATGCAAATGTTCCTCCAGTATTTTTTTATAACATACTGCATTCATCTTGCCATAAATTTTGACCAAATTTCCTGTGCCTTGTAGCTCACACATCCCCAAAACATCAGCGATCCACCTCTGTGTTTCAAAGTAGGAATGGTGTACCTTTCATCATAGGACTTGTTGACTCCTCTCCAAATGTAGCGTTTATGGTTGTGGCCAAAAAGGTTAATTTTGGTCTCATCACTCCAAATGACTTTGTGCCAGAAGGTTTGAGGCTTGTCTCTGTGCTGTTTGGCGTATTGTAAGTGGGATACTTTGTGGCATTTACTTAGTAAATAAAGTAGTGCCTCCTTAATGTGCATCTTGAAACAGCCACACCACATGTTTTCAGAGAGTACTGTATTGCACCTGAAGTTATTTGTGGGTTTTTCTTTGCATCCCAAACAATTTTCCTGGCAGTTGTGGTTGAAATTTTAGTTGGTCTACCTCTACCTTTCAACAGAACCCTTCATTTTCCACTTCTTCATTAGAGTTTGAACACTGCATATTGGCATTCTCAATTCTTTGGATATCCTTTTATATCAAGTTCCTGTTTTATACAGTTCAACTACCTTTTCCCACAGATCCTTTGACAATTCTTTTGCTTTCTGCCTTGCCTAAGAATCCATAAACGTCAGTGCAGCACTGGAAGAAGGATGCAAGGGTCTGTCAGGAGTCCAGAAACTCATTGACCTTTTATACACACACACTAATTACAAGCAAACAGATCACAGGTGAGGATGGTTACCTTGAATAGCCATTCAAACCCCTTTGTGTCAACTTGTGTGCATGTTATCAGGCCAAAATCACCAGGGTATGTAAACTTTTAATCAGGGTCATTTGGGTAGTTTCTGTTGTAACTATGATTTAAAAAGAGTAAACACAGTCATTTGATAATAAATGGCTTCAGCCAAACACTAACCATGAGTAAAAGAAATATTTTTGTGTTATCATTCAAATTCTCTGAAAAATGGCCAAGAAATCATAAATTCTGCCAAGGTATGTAAACTTATAAACACAACTGTATAAGCTAAAAAGCATCTTATC
This sequence comes from Lithobates clamitans, assembly GCA_037952925.1. Lineage (NCBI taxonomy): Eukaryota > Metazoa > Chordata > Amphibia > Anura > Ranidae > Lithobates > Lithobates clamitans. The sequence goes on along the minus strand of JBBGZY010000213.1, from coordinate 2,334,101 downwards.
ACCTAACCTTCCATCTCCCTACTTTGTAAGATATCTACAGCGCTAAGAAACATCTTATCACCTAACCTTCCTCCTCCCTACCTTTTAAGGTATCTATAAGGCTAAGAAACATCCTATCACCTAACCTTATTTACCCAAATAATTACCACGTAATCTATAAAACAAGCTAAACCAAATATCTAAAATAACATCCTAGCACTTAATCTAAATGTAACCCCTAAAATCCTAACATTAACCCTGATACTTAGACTAAACCCACTAAAACCATAACCCTAACACTAAGCTAACCTACCCCTAAACTAAACATAGGCCTGTAGTGGAATGTTTACCTGTTATTCCTTCATCTTCTTTACCATAAATGCCTTAGCACTTCAAAAAAGAGAGTAGCAGAGAAAAATGTAGCTGAATATTCATTTGCTTTATTAAGTGTTTCTCAGTTATAATTTATACTTCTGTTGATTTGTGCTATTATTGTTTTTTTGTTGTGCTTTATTATTTTTACCTTTAGAGCACTTGCCGGTCCAGCAGTGTACCAAACAATTTTCCAGAATCCATTTTAATGGAGACTGATTCATATACTATGGCTCACTTTCATGAAAATTAAACTGGGTGTAAAACAAATAAATTAAGTCTGACAAAGCCTTTCCCAGATGGGTCTAGCCATCTGGCTAACATCTAAAAAAAGAACATGAAAAAATGGGAAAAAAAATCCAAAATTCAACTTAGCATACCTTGGCTGCCTGTTGACTAATTAGTTGGCAATTCCTTGTGATTTCAGAAATACAAGGTCAGTACTGCAAAAATTAATTTCAAGGAAACTCATTTTTTATTTTATTTTGATCATTAAAAGAGATCATTGCCTTCATGTTCTCTTTTTCATTACCACCCTTGTCAGAGGAATGATTATTATGATAGGTAGTAACAAGAAGCAAGGGCATGTGAGGAATGTTAATGTAATGATAACTCATCCCCCTCTCATTGACAGTATGTAACAGGTTATTATAACATTGTACAATCATTTATGTCCCTGCACAAGGTTTAATAGCTAAGATTACTTTTTTTGCGAAGGGTGTCTCTCAGATGAAAGTCAACCTTTTCCTTTATTTAAATAAATATTTGGTTTACCTATCATATTTGCTGTCCTATTTCATTCAAAAGAATGTGTTTTGCTTCTGGGATAATGTCCAATGATTCCATCTGCTAGGTGCAATTATAATTTCTGCTTCCATTTAGGCATCTGGTAAGCTTGAGGTAGGAGGTGTGTCTGTACTGTGTTATTTCTTGCATACATAAGCAGATTAGCTTCTGTATTAAATGTAAGGATAGAGAACACTCTATGTATGTACACATGATGCAACCATTTAATGTGAAGCCAGCCATGTAAAACAGCAGAAACTCGTAAATTGGGAAGTCAGAATTAAATAATTGTTGACAGTTCGGTAAGGTCTGTTGGAATTACTTCTGCTGCATTTAGGATTTTGGCTTGAATGTAAAAATGACAAATGACTCAAAAGTGCATGTAATTCAAAGTGGCTGAATGGGGTTTAATGCAGTGGACAGACCTAGTTTGCAAAATAAATATGTCCACAATGGGTAGTATATCATACAATGGATGCAACATTTTCTGGCAATACAGTGCAGTATTTCAGATATTATTTTAACATTGATAACAGCATCTATAAGTGCATGTACAACGTAGAGAAAAAACTAAATTATTTGTGCAAAGGATCTGCCACTGAAGTCTGATAAGTCTGGACTTCCTCTGTGTGTTTTCCAGGTAAGTAACTAACTAGGCATTCCACCTTAAAAACAAGTCAGCAGTGACAGCTTACATTATGCTCACAGCTTCCCTATCTATCTATCTATCTATCTATCTATCTATCTATCTATCTATCTATCTATCTATCTATCTATCTATCTATCTATCTATCTATCTATCTATCTATCTATCTATCTATCTATCTATCTATCTATCTATCTATCTATCTATCTATCTATCTATCTATCTATCTAGTTATCTATCTAGTTAGTTTATGCACATATACACATACATTTTTAGGGGAGGTGTTCTTTAGTCCACAGAGAGAGCTGAGAACAATGCTGATAAGTGTACAACACAGAGAGAGCACAGGAAGATATATACTCATGGAATTTTGGGATCAACATTTTTTTTTAGTGCTCTTTTTCAGTGTATATATCTTTACCTCCCTGGCGGTATGATTATTTCAGATTTTAGGTGCTGAAAGCGGTACAATTATTTTGCACAGAAATTTGGCGTTTTATACTGTAGGCCTGTAATTCTTAGGAATAGTTCACTTAAATCTGTCCAAACAAGAATCTAGTAGACATCCCGGGTATGATAAATTTTGAAAAACGAAATAAAAAATTATAATATAATAAATAACTATAAATAATTAAAACACATAATAATATAATAATAATAAAAATTATATAATAATGTAATCAAATCAAAAACACTGAAATTTACTCAGTTCCAGAATTTTAACTTTTATTACTTTTAGTGTTTGATGACGGATCTCCCCACAAATCACTATCGCTCAATTCTGCAAGTGATTATAATTTATTATCGCTTTTTTCTAGCTGGTCTAAAACCACTTTTGATGTAAAGAGACAGTTTTGGTTGCTATGGACAATCTCCAGTTTCCAGGCAGAAAGAACAGTTTTATATATATAAAACTGCATGCAGGACACCTGGCAGACCACTAGGGACAAAGGGGATGCGTAGTTATTTTATACAGTACTGTAATCTGTAAGATTAAGATTACAGTATGCTGTATCTATACTGTGTGTTTCACTTTTGAATTTACCGCCGAACTCCGTCCCCGTGCGTCGCAACGCTCGCAGGGAACGGAGCTTGGCACTGTGAATCGAGCGAGACACAGCGGCTCGCCGATCACAGCGGGGAGACATCGCATGATCCAGGGGACAAGGTAAGTAAACTCTTCCTGGATCCTGCGATGCAAGCCCGAGTCTGGCTCGGGGATACCGCTTTTGGTATGTAAAATCCACCCCGAGCCAGACTCGGGAATACCGCCAGGGGGGTTAAAAACCTTTCAATGGTATGCATAACAGATGAAAAGAGAAGAAATAAAATAAATTCAATGTAATGTAAGTGTTTGCATGCACTTTAACAACAATATTGTAAGTGAAGAAGTGTTTTTTTCCCCCAATTTAGTATAAAAAAGACCAGATCCAAAGGGGTATGTTTACGAAAGGCAAATAGGTTGTTCACATTACAAGAGATTTTTCCCTTTGCAAGGCAATTTTTTCTTAGCTTAGTGAATGAAGCAAAGAACTGCTGACTTCCACTATCCAATCATGTGCAAGAAAAAAAAAACATGATGAACTGAACACTCCCTGGTTCGGTTCACACCAGAACTTGCGAACAGGCAAAAAATTCAGACGAACACGCGAACACCGTTAAAGTCTGTGGGACATGGACATAAAAAATCAAAGGTGCTCATTTAAAGACTTTTATGCAAGTTATTGCCATAAAAAGTGTTTGGGGACTGGGGTCCTGCCCCAGGAGACATGTATCAAGGCAAAAAAAAAAGTTTTAAAAACAGCCGTTTTTTCAGGAGCAGTGATTTTAATAATGCTTAAAGTGAAACAATAAAAATGAAATATTCCTTTAAATATCGTGCCTGGGAGGTGTCTATAGTATGCCTGTAAAGTGGCGCAGTTTTCCCTTGTTTAGAATAGAACCACAGCAAAATGACATTTCTAAAGGAAAAAATGTAATTTAAAACTAAAAAACTAAAAAAGTTTTAAAAATAAAAAATGAAAATGTCTCACAATGTAAATCCATCTCACGCCGCCTGACGAAACGAAAAAAGAAAAAAAATGCAACAGCTCCGCCTCCATGGGAGGCTCCCGCACACTGCACGCTTCTTCCTATATAGCTGAGGGCGGGGCCACCTGGTGACGTAAACGGGTGACCTCACCCTCTCTGACGCCATGTGATGTCAGAGGAAGATGGGGTCACCCGTTTACGTCACCGAGTGGCCCCGCCCTTAGCTGAATAACAGCTGTCAAAGCGAGAAGCATGCAGTGTGTGGGAGCCTCCCATGGAGGTGGAGCTGTTGCGTTCTTTTTTTTTCGGTTTGTCGGGCAGCGTGAGATGTTTTTACAATGCGGGACATTTAAATTTTTTTAATAAAGGACTTGTCCCAAAGTGTCTCCTGTCATTTTTACTATTTTTGACACTTTTTTTGTGAATTGGTAGGGGTACTGTCAGAAACCATGAAATCAGACCAAGACAGAAGTACAGTTAAATCACACTTGTTTAATAATAAAAATAAATAGAACAAACTTAGTCAAAACATAGCCAGAATTCAGGAACCCGGAACGGATAGTTAGACAAACCAAATGTCAGGGAGCTGGAGATGAGCGTAGTAAAACAGCAAGCAGGATCTGGAGCCAGAAGGGATGTCAGCCAAGCAAGTCTTTTAACAGGAATGTAGGAGAGCGTCTCTGTGATGTTGACCAAGGTGAAGGCAGAAATCCTCTGGGCTGGAAGGCTTAAGTAGGCAGGACTGACAAGCAGGATATCATCAACAGCTGAGTACCTGTGGAGAGATAGGAGCTGGGAATTAGCTGACAGCTGAGTGGCCAGCTCAGAGAAGAAAAAGCTGAGCCCAGCCCTGACAGGTACAATGTACCTCTTACCAATTCGCATGGGGGGCGGGATCTGGGGGTCTCCTTGTTAAAGGGGGCTTCCAAATTCTGATAAGCCCCCTGCCCGCAGACCCCCACAACCACCAGGCAAGGGTTGTGGGGATAAGGCCCTTGTCCCCATCAACATTGGGACAAGGTGCTTTGGGGGTGACTCCAAAGCACACCTCTATATTGAGGGCATGTGACCTGCCAGGTTGCATGCTCGGTTAGGGGGCTGTATGGATTTTGAGGGGACCCCTATGCCATTTTTTTTTTAATTTTGCCGTAGGGTTCCCCTTAATAACCATACCAGACCTGAACGGCCTGGTATGGATTTTGGGGGGATTTACGTAATTTAAAAAAAAAAATTGGTTTGGGGTTCCCCTTAATATGCATACCAGACCCAAAGGGCCTGGTAATGGACTGGGGGGAGGGACCCATGCCATTTTTTTCAATGAGTTTTATCTATATTGAAAGGATCCAACAATTCATTACAGTCGCAATCAGTTTTAAATGACATTTTTTCCTTTAGAAATGTCATTTTGCTGTGGTACTGTTCTAAACACTGTAAAACTGCGTCACTTTACAGGCATACCCTAGACACCCCCCCAGGCATGATATTTAAATGAATATTTCATTTTTATTGTTTCACTTGAAGCATTATTAAAATCACTGCTCCTGAAAAAACTTCCATTTTAAAACTTTTTTTGCATTGATACATGTCCCCTGGGGCACGACCCAGGTCCCCAAACACTTTTTATGACAATAACTAGTATATAAGCCTTTAAAATTAGCACTTTTGATTATTCATGTTCGTGTCCCATAGACTTTAACGGTGTTCCACAGCTTTCAAATTTGCTGCGAACACCGCATAATGTTCATTGTTCGCCGAACGTCCGAACAACCAAAGTTTGGCCTGAACTTATGCTCGGACTGAACTGTTCGCCCATCCCTAGATCTGGTATGTGCAAAGTGAATTTCTCACCATTCACTAAGTGAAACCTCCCTTGCAAACTGAACAGCCTATTTTCCTTTAGTAAATCAACCCCAAAATACCTTGTGTCAAGCTTAATAATAATTTTAAATCAACCATGTCCTCCTGTTACAAGGCAGAAGCCAACATGGATCAAGAATTGTTGCCAATAATACCCAAACTAGCAAAGTACCCTGGGATTTGAGACATACCATGAACTGCTCAACATATGGCAGATATGATGAAAAATTGATTTAGACCACGCTTATACTGTATGTGAGGTTTCATTAAATTTTATGACAGATTTAACGCTGTGTTCACAGTAAACAAATGATTTTTTGGGGAAGACATCTATAAGTAGTTAAATCTTTTAGTAACATGTGGTTATTGCCTGTAACATAATATACAAGGAAATATGAGGAAATGTGAGAAAATAATAGGAATTAATATATATATATAAGAACTGAGGCAAAAATAAAATTACTTATCAGGTTATTCAGATTGAATTTTTTTTTCTTTTTTTTTTGAATATCACAATGAATTTATGAACGAAAAAAATATGCCAGATTTTTGACTGTACAACCAGTTAGTTGATATTTAAGAATTGCATATAGCACTCCTCGTAGATCTCAACATACTGTATGTTTTTATTGAGTTTTAAATAGCTTATTGTAAAGCAGTACATTACAACTCAAATCCATCATTGCACTTTGATACAGAGCAAATGATCAACAGAGGTATTCAAACGAGAAAACAACAAACCACTCAACATCATATAGTCCCTTCAAGATATGGTCTACCTGAGTTTCAGCTGAGCAGGGGAAAAAGAAGTAAGAACACTAAAATCGAAGGTCAGACCTGACACCCAGTAGGGTTCACACTGTGCCAGGGGCTGACAGTATCAGAAATTAAGATACGTGCTCTTTCGAAGCCAGGCCCTGTCTTGCTTCCAGGGAATACCAGTGATTTCCCGAGTTGCATGACTGTCCTCAGGTGAGTGTACTATACACTACTGTTGTAATCTCTCATAGAGCAAGAACTACCCTAATGGATTATGGCTAGTGCTTGTAAGCTCCTGCCAATGTCCAGATGGTGGAGGCGTATACTCCAACTATCGGTTGTTAGAGTACCTAAAAAAGCTATCTTGAACTTTATAAAACTAATAGAAGAGAAAAGAGTAGAAAAGAGAGATCAGGAGAAAGAGAGGGTATAGGGAGTGGTTGCCAGTGCCTGAAGCATAAATAATCGTTGATAATGCGTTGACTCCAGGGATGAGGGAGATGCCTAAGTGCCCAGCCTAGGGTTCCCAGATTGCTTCAAATATTTTTGCAGTATCCAGTATTGTACTGACCAGTTTTTCTTGGGACATGATCCAAGAGATCTTTCTCTTGGCGGCTAAGAGGGAGACTGTTGGTTTCTTGCAGGCCTTAGCAATAGTGATTTTCACTATAAGCATAAATGAAATCAGTTTTTGGGAGTATTTAGGGACCTTGGGGATGTGTGCGTTTAGTAACGCAATTTGAGGGGTTTTTGGGACCGTAAGGCCAGAGGCTCTTCGGGTAAGATTGAATATTTTGTTCCAAAATCCTCTGATTCTCAGACATTCCCATGTGGAGCATGGAACCCTGAGCTTGGCAGTTTCTAAAGCAAAGCGGGGAAGTAGAGGGAAACATCATTGCTAATCTCGTGGGAACTAGATACCATCTAGTTAATACTTTCAGATTTGCTTCTATCAGTGAAATGTTCATAATACCTTTGAATGCTCTCATTCCCCTTTTATGCCATTCCTCCAGGTCCCAGGTTTCCTGCAAGTCTCTTTCCCAAGCTTCCATGTACGGGAATTTGGAGGTGGGTTCTGAAAGTGATGTGTAGATTATGGATATGCCCCCCTTTTGCCCTAATCCTTGACCACACCAGCGCTCATATCTTGAAAACTCTGGGGGAGTGGGTTTGTTTTTCCAAATAGAGGCGAGGAAGTGAGAAATTTGATAGTATCTGAATTTCTCTGAGTTGGGGAGTTCCAGCTTTTCAATGCAGTGTTTTAAAGAGATCGGGCCAGATGTGAAGAAATAGTGTCCAATACGATACATCCCCTTGTCTAGCCACCATTGGAAGGATTTGATGTCCATACCTGGATTAAAGTGGGGGTTGTGGAATATATGAGCTAGTGGGTGAATGTCTGATGTCAGAGAACGGAGATGTTTCATATCGTCCCATAATTTTATGGAGTGGGATAGGATAGGGGACATTATTGGGGTCTAGATTTTCGGGTGCACCATAATAGGTAGTCTAGGGTATATGTTGGGACCGCCTGTCTCTCTATAGTGATCCAATCCAGTTTCTCATATCTAGTGTAGACCATTGAAAGTTGTGCAAGTCTGGTGGCTTGATAGTATCTAAAGAGATCTGGGAGACCTAGTCCTCCTCGTGTTTTAGGGCTGTAAAGGATGCGTCTGGCTAATCTGTAACCTTTTTTCCCCCAGATAAATTTGATTATATTTCCCTGGAAAGACTTTAGATGATCGTTTCAAATTGCTATCGGAAGGGATATAAATAAGTAGAGGAGCCTAGGATGGAGGGTTATCTTGATGGAGTGGACTTTACCTAGCCATGATATGTTGTGTAGGGAACATGTTAATAGGTCAGTTTCCAGTTTGCGGTACAGGGGGGGGGGGGATTTGCCTGGTAAAGTTTATCAATCTTAGGGGTAAGGTTTATCCCTAGACAACAGATTGACAAACTGATCCACTTAAATTTAAAGGAGGGTTTCAGTTGTTTGACCAATGAGGGGTGTAATGATATATTCATTGTGTCAGGGCTGGGCTCAGCTGTTGGCTAATTGCCAGCTCCCATATCTCTCCACAGTTACCCAGCTGTTGTTGATTCTGCTCGTCAGTCCCGCCTACTTAAAGTTGTCCAGCTTACTTGATCTCTGCCTTCGCCTTTGTCAACAGAGACTTTCTCCTGCGTTCCTGTTGAAGACTTGCTCGGCTGACGTTCCTCCTGGCTCCTGATCCTGCTTGCTGTACTACTATGTTTATCTCTGGCTCTCTGACATTTGCTTGGCTGACTACCCGATCCGGTTACTGAACTCTGGTTTGTTTAGACTACGCTTACTCTGTTTACCTTATTATTATTATTATTAAACAAGTGTGATTTAACTATACTTTTGTCCCAGTCTGATTCATTGTTCTTGACACAGTGCTTGGGATTTGTTCATGTTCACCTTTAGGCCTGAAGTCTAGAGTCTAGAAGTCTGTTTATGTTGGGTAGTGAGGTTATTGGGGAGGTGACGAAGAGCAGGATATCATCTGCAAAAAGTGCACACTTGTGGACTGATTGTCCACACCTCACTCCCTGAATGTTTTGATTTGATCTAATTGCAATGGCTAGAGTTTCAATCGCTAGGGTGAAGATAAGTGGGGATAGAGGGCAGCCTTGCCTAGTTCCTCTGGAGATTTTGATGGGGTCGGAGTAAAAACCCTAAAGTTTGACCCTAGCTTCAGGGGTAGAGTAAAATGATTTTAATAGCCCCAGAAAGCTCTCCCCGAACCCCCAACGCCTTAGGATAGTGAAAAGGTAAGGCCAAGACAGGAAATCAAAGGCCTTCTGCAGATCTAAAGATAGGAGGAGACCTTCCTGATGGGAACCTCTGTCCCAACCGGATTGTAGGATTGAGCTGATGTCTATCGCCCTCCTAATTTGGTCAGGGCCCTGTCTTCCTGGGATAAATCCCACTTGGTTCTTGTGAATGTAAAGGCTGATAAAAGAGCTCATTCTATTGGCCAATATTTTGGTGAGTATTTTTAAGTCATTATTGATTAGGGAGATGGGTCTGTAGTTTTCTACTTGTGCTGGGTCTTTATCTGGTTTGGGGATAACTGAGATGTAAGCCGCGTTTAGGTGGGTGTCTATGGGATCGTCCTTACGTTTGGAATTGAAAAATGGGCGGAGAACCCATTCGGCCCTGGAGCCGAGCCACCTTTTAGATTTTTGATGACTTCTAGGGTTTCTTCTGTTGAGGTGGGGGCTTCCATAGTATCTGTATGGTCTTTACGAAGTGTGGGACTATTTAGGTTCTCTAGAAAGGCCTCTATAGCGGAGTCATCCACCGTGTTGCCTTTCTGGTACAATTTAGCGTAGAAAGCCTGAAATGATTATAGAATGCGTTGAGGATTTAAGGTAGTTGAGCCATCCTGTTGTCTGATTTTAGGTAGTGAGAAGGTATGGGTTTTGAGAGATAGCTTAGAGGCTAATATCGTGCTCATTTTGTCTTTCTGCTGATAAAATCTCGTTTCCCTCCAACATAGGGAAATCTCGGCCTTGACCGTGATCGCTAGGTTTAATGCTATTCGAGCAGCATCTAATTGGGTAGTTTGGACCTTTGTCGTGTCCTTTTTGTGCTGTTTGCATAAAGCTGAAAAGTCTCTCTCAAGTTTCTCTATGTTCGAGGCTCTTTCTTTTTTAATTTGTGTTGTTATTTGGATTAGCTTTCCCCGAATCGTAGCTTTGTGGGCCGCCCATAAAGTCTCAGCCAAGATTCCCTCTATGTCATTTAGGAGGAAATATTCTTTCAGTGCTTTGTCAATGAATATGAACTGAACTGGGTCATTAAGTAAAGTTTCCTTGAGTCTCCAGTGTGGAAGGGGAGGTTTGGTAAGGTGGGCCTGTAATACAAGGATAACCATGGAATTGTACAAAAGGGCTGTGTCTCTGATGTAGGCTTTTTTAACTGTGGCAATATGTATTGAAGAAAAAAAAATGTGGTCAATTCTGGAATAAGATTGGTGGGGGTTTGAGAAATGTGTGCAGTCTCTGTTAGATGGATTAAGTTCCCGCCGAATGTCGGCGAAACCTTGTTGGTAAATCAATTTCCCTATTCTGAAGCTAATTTTCTTGGGGCGGGTGAGTTGAGCTGAGGGTGGTCTAGATTTGTCAAGACTTTGGTCGAACGCGATATTGGAGTCCCCTCCATAAATCACTGTTCCCTCCAGCAGAGGCCCTATAGTTTGGAACATTGTTCGAAAGAATTTAGCTTGACCCTTATTGGGAGTATAGTAAGATATGAATGAATATAAATGATCCTCAAACATCCCCTTCACTAAGATAAACCTACCCTGTCCTTGTGTACCTGCAGGGCCTTGAATTTCAAGATTTTGCAAAAAGGATTGCTACACCCTTCGTTTTATCTTCAGCATTTGCTAGAAAGAATTGGGGATAGTGGACGTGAAGGAAGAGGGGGTTGTACCGTATTAGAAAATGTGTCTCCTGTAGCAATACCACTGCCATTTTTTGGGAGTGGTATGACTGAAGGACTTTTCTTCTCTTGACTGCTGAATTAAGTCCTGCACATTATGGGATATTATTCTGAGAGAGGGCAGGAGTGTGTTGTTAACAGGCATGACCTTGGGAAGAGAGGGGCGTATCGACATGGACATCACTTACCCTTTTTTGCATGACTTGGACCGATTTTGGGAGAAGCTTGGCGATGAACCTGGGAACTCGATCTGGGACCAGGGGAAGCGTCATTTGTGGACAGGCAACCAGTGAGAAGAGGTTAGTGAGAAAGGAGAGGAAGAGAGAGGGACAAAGTCCAAAAAGGCCTAACGTGGGCATGCGGCGAAGGGAGGGGGAAAGGTCCCTCCCTTCGTTGCTAAGTACAAAATAGAGGCAGCCCTCGGAGTGGACTACTTTTCCATCACTCGAAGACAGAAAACCCATAGTCAAGAGATGGATGGAGGTGCATGACTGCTGCCCTAGCCATAGCCAACCATGGAGCTAAGAAAAAGCAAACAACAGGTATAAACTTTAACAAATATAGAAACTGTAATGATGTTGTAAAATTGGAACATAGTCAGCAGGACAATTCAAACTTATTCCTTTGAAACAAGTCAGGGAAGGATAAGGGTGGGGTAGGGGATTTGAGGAGGGTGGAGAGGGATTTGGGAGGGGGGTACTGGGCATATAGGGTGGGGAGTGTAGGGCATAGAGTCATATTTTGCCAGGTTTTAGCGAATTGTGCCCTTGGAGGCCCCTTTTTCCGGGGTGAATTGTTCAAGTCCAGACCTTCATGAGCTTGGGGTACTGGAGGCTGTCCTCGAGGCTGTCAGATGAGTGTCCAGTATGAGTTCTCTTATGTTTAACGGTATGCACCTCTTGGGCAAGTCGCTTGTTGTGATAGGTTCCTTTTGCCCCAAACTCTTGTTAAGAGGTGGTTGCAGAACTAAAGATGGGGTATATAGCCACTCTTGTCAATGGATTTGTATGGGGTAGTGCAGGGGTATCAGGCGGGTCTCCCAGGTCAGGCAGGAGAACCAAGTTGAATTTGAAGAGCAGGGCAGTGCCCTGAGGAGTAAGAAGAATGAGTTAGTGTTTTATCCGTCTTCAGGTGGCCACGGGTTCCTTTAAGCGCTTATTTCTGTTTGTCTTCCACGTGGGTGAAATCGGGCTTGTAGGAGTAGGACGCTTGGAGAATCCTGCTTGAATATTTGAGGTGTCCATTGCTGGGTCCTGCGAAATAAATTTCAGGTAAAGGAGAACCTGCTCACCCTCTAGGAGGGTAGTGAAGGAGTAGGTTTTGCCTTTATAGGTACATTTTAGTGCAAAGGGGAAAGCCCACCAATAATTGATCTCCTTCTGTGACAGGATCTGAAGCAGTGGTTTAAGTACTCTGCATTTATTAATGGTCATTGGAGAGATGTCTGCAAAGATCTGGATATCCTTTCCTTGAAAGGATATGTGGGATTGTTGCATGAGATTTTCATAATCTCCTCTTTCACACTGTAATAGTGCGGTTTCACGACTATGTCCCTGGGAGACCCGTCCTTTCTGGGGGGACCCAGCGACCTATGTGCTCTGTTCAACTCCAATTTGTGTGGCGATATGGCAGGGATGAGGGTCTTAATGAGGTCCTGTATAGCCTTGGGGACGTCTGTGGTAGATTCTGGGATACCTCTGACCCTGAAATTGTCCCTCCTGGAATGGTTTTCAAGGTCGTTGATCCGGTTCAGAGCCACGTCCAGTTGCTCTTGTATTACATGTATGCGACATGTTATCCTGTTTTGGTTGGCCCTGGACACCGTAATGTCAAGCTTATGCTCTATTGCTTCCATCCTGGATCCCAGGTTTTGGAAGTCAGAGCGAATGTCATTAGTCATTTTGATGGCTGTGAGAAACAGACCGCTTTCAAGTAACTCAGAAAATTTGATGCATAAGTTTCCTGTGTTCTGGGGTATATCATGGTCTGGGCCTCCTGGGGAGATAATGGCTTCCGGATGAGCCGGAGTTGTATTCAGTGGGGTTAGCGTGTAATTGTCAATCGATCGCTCTATGAGCGATTCTGTGGATGCAGGCGATGGGGTCACACTGTGGGATATGCTGGAATTAGCTTGGGGGGTGAAGGCTAAAGTGGCTGGGGCAATGACTTGCCTGTATTCCACATGTCCCCCTGTGTGTGTGTCTCGTGGCTGAGAATTCATCTTGGATTCGGCCTGGACTCCCTCGGCAGAGAATTGCAGTCCCAGGTAACGGCGGACCAAGCTATCTGGCATAGGAATGTTGAGGGGGTGTTCCCCGATCGATTCCCACTGTCTGCAGGCATCCTGCTGGCTTGGCTCCAGGGCTAGGTCGGCTTGGGCAGTGAGGAGCTCCCGGCTTACGTGGCCATATTAGAAGTCTCACGCATGCGCACTCCAGATTGAATTATTTTACAACCAAATGCTCAGCTGTTATTCCTAACTGGAGAAAAAAAAGCATTTGTCTCAGCAGTGAAGGAAGACGTCATTCCCATTGTAGAACTTCTAATCGCACTGATCTGATAGCGAACCCTATTAACAAGAGTTTCTGATAATAATTATGATTGCCAAATGAATAGTTTATCTAAAGAATGTTTTAATCTTGGTACATAGAATAAATTGACAATGATATAAAGAAATTCTCTGGAAGCCTTTATTGAGGCTCACAAATTAACAACACAGATTGCTTAAGTACCTTTCAGCATAACAATTAATCACAAAGCATTTATCTTCCAGCCTGTCTATAACTAAATGTTTCTCTATTCACTGTTTATTAAGCAGTGTATTAAAACCCCTAGGAAAAGAGCAGCTATACATAATTCTAGTTCTTAACCATTTCAAAACCAGACATCTTCATCCCGTGCTGCCCAGGACAATTTTCAGCGCTGTCACGATTTGAATGACTATTGCATGGCCATGCTACACTGTACCCAAACTAAATTTGTTATCATTTTCTTTTCACAAATAAAGCTTTCTTTTGGTTGTATTTGATCACCACTGGGGTTTTTATTTTTTGCTAGACAAACTAAAAAAGACCAATATATATATATATATATATATATATATATATATATATATATATTTTTTTTTTTAAAGATTTTCTTTTTTGTTTTCTTATAAAATTTTGTTTTCTCCTTCACTGATGGGCACTGATGAGGTGGCACTAATGAGTTGGCACTGATAGGCACTGATGAGGAGGCACTGATATGTAGAATTGATGGGCAATGATAGGTGGCACTGATATGCATCACTGATGGGCACTGATAGGTGGCACTGATATGCAGCACTGATGGGCACTGATAGGTACCACTGATGGGCACTGATTGGCACTGTGGTGGGCACTGATTGGCACTTTGATGGGCACTGACAGGTGTTCCTAATGGGACACTGACTGGCAGCTGATGGCCACTGACTGGCATTGCTGGTGGCACATCTGATGAGGCTGCGCTGATGATCAGTGTGCAGATTATCAGCACAGACCCCCCTCTGACAGGAAGAGCCGCCGATCGGCTCTCCCTGTCAGCGCGAACTGAGGAAAGCTGGTTCACGCTGTGATCAGCTGTGATTGGTGTGTCAGAGTAAAACACAGCACCATTGATCGCCGCGATGCGTGCCCTCACGGGCGCGCGCTGGCATGTTATCCTGTTGGATGTTATATGACGCCCAGTCAGGATAACTGAACCACCACCTGCCGTCACTCTGCTATAGGCTGGGCAGGAATTTGTTGACCTCCCTAGCGTTATTCCCAAGCCACGCTCGGGATTGCATTGCAGGATCCATGTACAGCTTATTTACCTTGTCCCCAGGACCCTGCGATGTCTCCCCGCAGTGTGTGGGGGCTGTGTCCTCCGCTCGTTCTATCACAGTGCTGAGCTCCATTCCCTGCGAGCGTCGCAACGTGCGGGGGCCGAGCCCGGTGCCAAATTCAGAAAGTGAAAAACACATTATGCATTCAGTACACTGAAATCTTACAGATTACATTACTGTATCAAATTATTTCACATCCCTTCTGTCCCTAGTGCTTTGTCTAGTGCCCTGCATGCAGTTTTATATTATGTATACTGTTCTTTCTGCCTAGAAACTTGAGATTGTCCATAGCAACCAAAAAGTGTCCCTTTACGTCAAAAGTGGTTTTAGACCAGCTAGAAAACAGCGATAATAATTTAGAATCACTTGCAGAATTAAGCGATAGCGATTTATGGGGATAATAGTCATCAAACAAATTTCAGTGTTTTTGATTTGATTACATTATTTTATTATTATTTTATTATTATTTGTTATAATTATTTAGAGTTATTTATTATATTCTAATTTATGATTTCGCTTTTCAAACTTTATCATACCCGGGATGTCTACTAGACCCTTGTTTTGACAGAATTAAGTGAGTTATTCCTAAGAATTACAGGCCTACAATATACAACGCCAAATTTCCATGCAAAACAATGTACCGCTTTCAGCATCAAAAATCTGACATAATCATACCGCCAGGGAGGTTAAAGAATAATTCAGAAACTGTTGCTTTTTGCTTTAGGTGGAGAATAAGGAAATCATATGTGGGATGTATGTGCCACTCCTTCTCACTCCTTCAGTATGCCTTCAAAAGTAGTTTATATTTGTGTAAATTTGGAAAGTTTTTTTCCCCAATTTTTTATATACCCAAAGCCTAATCAATCGTGTTGAAGGTCTTTCTTTTTTTTGGGGATCAGGGGATTTTTACATAATGGCATAATGATTTTAAGTGGCCAAATATGTGGAGTGCCAGTGGGGCAACTTCAGTGTCCTCAAAACTGTTAGGTTCCCTTACATAGGAACAACTCTATCCAAACACCCATGTTTCTAGCCACTTTGGGTGGTTGTAGATCAAAATGGGATGGTGCATGTAAGGCTGGGTTCACACTATCTCCGGCCGCCGCTCACAGCAACCCCATTCACCATTTCAGGTCTGAATTAGGTCTGAATTTTTGCCCGAATTTGGACCTGAAATGGAGCCAAAGACGCACAGGACCCTTCTACAGAGGGCCATTGAGAGCCAGTCACACTCTCCTGTCATGCGAATTTGATGCGGATTTCCCCTAAATGTGAACCCAGTTTTAAAGGCATGTACTGCATTTTCCTTTTGAATATCTGTCTGTTGTCTGGGAATGTAATGTAAAATTCTTCTTGGAAAAGTCTAGCAAAAAACAAAAACAAAACAAAAAAAAACCCCAAGGACTGATGTGCAAGTAATATCTGGAAATGACTCAAGTGCACTGTATGCACTACTGGTATAAAGTGTATGGAACAACGGAGAGGTAGGAGTTAAAAATATGAAAGTGGTGAAAAAAGGGAGAAACATTTAACCAGAAAAAGCAGTAAATAAAGGATGAAATAAAAGGAAGAAATTGTGTTTATGGTGAGAAAGCAGAAACGAGTTTCTAAAACAAAAAAAACTTAAGAAATATGTGTGAAGCTTAAGATATCTGATGGGGGTGAAGTCTGTAGAAGAATTGAAAAGAAAGAGAAGCTGAGGAAGAGTGAAGCAGATGAGAAGCATAGAGGGTTTTTGCATACAGTATATCCGATGGTATCATTTGTGTGACTTTGCTACAACAATAATTCCCCCGGTATGGTAGAAAACAATCTGCTTTTTTGTATTCCTCTATGGTAGAACTCATAACTTTAGTGTTCATTCGTCCCAATATTATACTATCAGCTAATTATAGCTCTTCAATTCAGAGACAAAGCCTTCTCTAGCTGCTCTCTAGAATTTAATTGGAGCAGCCATTATAAAAGCATATTAAACACAATTGGGGGTGTACTTTCCAAACAATTTATTTATTACTTTATTATTTTCAGTACTAAAATGTAAATGTTTTGGAAATATCTTTACTTTTTTTTTGGTCAAGCGAATATAAACCATTACATATGAATATTTATAGCTTGCAGAAAAAAGGCAATCAGTATGAGGCAAGAGAACCAATCACCAGGCTGGCTATTCTGTTAATAGAATGAAAATCAGGATATCAGTTACACACAGACTCAGAGAGAGGATACAGTCCCTCACTTTTGTCTCGCTCCACTCCCTGACCCAGTGATGTTACAGGTAGTAAGGAAATCTTCTCAACAGTGACACATGAACAATAATCTGATAGGAATTTATATCCTCTTCTCTCTGTTGATTTAAAGTGTGTTCATTTTGGATAGAGTAAGGGTTATAAACCAGGTGAGTTTTTTTTTTTTTGCCATCTGTATCCCATTGAGGAAATTTCCCTTCACTTCATGTCCCATAGCCAAAACAGGAACTAAGAGGAAATCCCTCCAAAGGGAGGGAATCCCAGGGTCACCAGAACTAGTGTCCCCATTGGAAGATTTCCCCTTTGGGAGTCAACCCACTCTATCCAATGCTGAATTCAAAAGTTTTACTTTTAGTTACACTTTACAAGTTCTTATTGATGTCTTTGTCCCCGTAGTAGAGATTTCCCCAACTTACCTTCTTGGTGGCGCATTTAAAATTGAAAGGAATTTCCCATAGTGGGGGGAGTACCCTTTCCCGTTCAATGTAAAACTAAAATAGATTATTTTAGCTGGATTTTTACTTTAGTGGGTCTATTCATAAAGCAGAGAATGTTATTTTCACCAAACATTCTGTGATGGAGAACCAATAACCATCATTTACAAACTGGATCTGAAGATTTACCTGCAGAGAATATCTGATTTATAAAATTACATGTCTAAGCATCTCAAATGTTGTAGATTTCTTCCCCCTCCACTCCTTAGTAATGAGCAAGTGAGAGGGTGGAATTATTCAACGTGCAATGTGTAGGTTGGCTATTGTAAAGTACAGAACCAATGCATCACCAGGCAGGCACTGTGAAACAAAAAAACACATAAATACAGATCAGCAAACACAAAAGCCTGTTTGTTGGAAACCAGCTTAGCACCACCTGAACTGTATAAATCACAAATTAGAACTTAAAAATCTACAGCTCAGGTATAATGAACCTGAACAGAGAGAAACAATATATCTATACAGAGCTATCTATCTATCTATCTATCTATCTATCTATCTATCTATCTATCTATCTATCTATCTATCTATCTATCTATCTATCTATCTATCTATCTATCTATCTATCTATCTATCTACACTACTACACTATATTGTCAAAAGTATTGGGACTCCTTTACATGCACATGGACTTTCATGGCATCCCAGTCTTAAAGCCCCGTAGGCACGATCAGATTTTTAGAAGGGAAATGTGTGATGACAGGCTGTGTGTATGCTCCGTCGGACAATTGTTGTCGGATTTTCCGCAGACAAATGTTGGATGGCAGGTTTTAAAACTTTCCGCAGACAAATTTCTGTTGTCAGATTTTCCGAGTGTGTGTACACAAGTCCATCGGACAAAAGTCCAAAGTACAAACACGCATGCTCGGAAGAACGGACGAGCCAGAATCGGTCGGTCTTGTAAACTAGCATTCGTGATGGAGAATTATCATTCGTGATGCAGCAAATTATGAAATCTCTAAATGCTAGTGATATCAAGATTAATATTATTATGCTTTTTTTTTCTACACAATTATTTTATTGTGCATTAAAAAAAGAAAACAAGTAAAATTAGATGTGTTATCTGCCAATAGAATTTTTAACCAAAAATCTCCTCCAATTCAATTCCACAACATGTCTGGTTGACGATCGGCCGTTCAGAAATGAACTGAAAAGCACGAACTGAAAAGCGCTAAATGAAAAGCATGAAATGAAAAGCGTGAAATGAAAAGCCCGAATCAAACCTCACCAAACTTCTACTAACACGAAATTAGCAGAAGGAGCCCAAAGGGTGGCGTTAAAGAGCTGAAAAATTACATAGTACGTCAGTACGTTCGTGTTTGTTGGCCGACAATTCCTTGCCATTTGTATGCAAGACAAGTTTGAGACAATGCCATTCAGACAAAAGTCCACGGTTTTGTTGGCTAACAACCCGATCGTGTGTACCAGGCTTTAGCTTTGTACACATGATCAGATTTTCCGCAGACAAAACCTCTGACTTTTGTCCAAAGGCGTGTTCCTGGATTTTGTCTTGCCTACAAACGGCAAGGAATTGTCAGCCAACAAACACGAACGTACTGATGTACTATGTGTTTTTTCAGCTCTTTAGCGCCACCCTTTGGTCTCCTTCTGCAAATTTCATGTTAGTAGAAGTTTGATGAGTGTTGATTCGCGATTTTCATTTTGCGTTTTTCATTTTGCGCTTTTCATTTCTAGCTTTTCAGTTTGTTTCTGAACGGGCATTCGTCAAGCAGACATGTTGCGGAATCAGAGGCGATAACGTGTTATTTATTATTGGCCTTGGAGTTATTGCTTTGACCCAAGTCCAGTCCAGGAACAGGAGGAGGAGGAGTTCTTGGACCAAAAATTGTTTGCTTTTTTAATTGTGACCAATTATGTCATATGCCTTTGCTGCGGGAGCTCCAGGAGAATAATCCAGATGTTTTTCAGAATTATCTCCGGATGACGGACCCCTGCTTTCACCGACTCTTGGCATTGTTGACCCCTATATTAAGAAGCAGGACACATGCATGAGGATTTTATTTTATTTTTTGGTTGAATAATAATGATTTGATTTGTTATACTTTCTATATTTTTGGATGCATAGAATGCACTTTTTGGTTAAGTTCTATTGGCAGATAGCATGTACAATTCTATTTGTTTTCTTTTTTTAATGCACAATAAAAAAAATTGTGTAGAATAATGCTTGGCTATGTGTTTTACTTCAAATGACAGTTTGGGAGTAGGCAGTTACATTAAGAAAATAAATGTACCATTAACACCAACATAGTTGTACCTTTGAACTTAAAAACTATGGGATAATGGTGCTGTGGTAACTTGCCGAAAAAAAAAAAAAGCATAATAATATTATTCTTGATATCAATAGAAAAAAAAGCCTTTGAAAATTTGTTTGCAATAACTCCATCAGTTTTACCAGCAAAGCAGCTTCATTATTATCCCATTAAAGAAGAAGAGAATGTGTGCTGCATTTCGAGATTTCATAATTTGCCACGTCACGATTGTTAATTCTCCAATACGAACGCTAGTTTACAAGACCGACCGCTTCTGGCTCTTCCTTGCTTCTGAGCATGCGTGTTTGTACTTTGGACTTTTGTCCGAAGGACTTGTGTACACACGCTTGGAAAATCCGACAACAGACATTTGTCAGCGGAAAATTTTAATACCTGCTTTCCAACATTTGTCCGCGGAAAATCGGACAACAATTGTCCGATGGAGCATGCAACTGGTCGAATTTACCGCCAACAGCCTGTCATCACACATTTCCTGTGAAAATCTGATCGTGTGTACGAGGCTTTAGTCCGTAGTGTTCACTATTGAGTTGGCCCACCCTTTGCAGCTATAAAAGCTTTAATTCTTCTAGGAAGGCTGTCCACAAGGCTTAGGAGTGTGTTTATGGGAATGTTTGAAGCACATTTGTGAGGTCAGGCACTGATGTTGGACAAGAAGCCTGACTTACAGTCTCTGCTCTAATTCATCCCAAAGGTGTTCTATGGGGTTGAGGTGAAGACTCTGTGTAGGACAGTCAAGTTCCTCCACCCCAAACTCACTCATCCATGTCTTTATGGACCTTGCTTTGTGCACTGGTGCACAGTCATGTTATACTAGGAAAGGGGCCACCCCCAAACTGTTCCCACAAAGTTGGGAGCATGAAATTGTCCAAAATGTCTTGGTATGCTAATGCCTTAAGTTTTCCCTTTACTTGAGCTAAGGAGTCAAGCCCAACCCCTTGAAAAACTACCCCACACCATAATCCTCACTCTACAAAATGATTTGGACCAGTGCACAAAGCAAGGCCCATAAAGCAATGGATGCTCTCATAAATTTACAAGAGTTGGAACTGCAGAAATATTGGGGTGCCTTGGAACGGCTCTGCAGCTTACGCATATATTTGCAAATGTGTGCTAAGGAAACACCTGTTTTTAATGCAAACTCTCAGACAGGATAATTCGGTTGGTACATAAAAAGAAAAGGAGCACTTGGTTATAGAGAGCCGAGTAAGGAGTTACTTGGGCAACAAGTATTAATCATACCAAAATACTAGCGGTGATACCAAAAAAAATATACATTTTATTAAATATATAATTATTGTACAAAACATCAAGGTAGGTGAGGAAGCTATCTATTAAAACATAGTGTGTGGAAGACTACTATTTGGGTTCAATAAAGGACCTGATTGCTGTTAACATGATCATTGGGACAAACTGGACAAAACATGAAAACAATACAAAAAAAAACAACAACAATGTATGACACCATCCGGACGCATTGAGTTAGCAGGCTGCCAATCGATAATGTGTGTTGAATTGGGTGGTTGGGTGATAGATACCCTAGGATTACCAAATGAACCTGATTGACAGCCTGCAAATCCAATGGAGGTAGAATGGAGAGGGTGGGGAGGAAAGAGGCGGGGAGAGGGGAGGGATGCAAGCTGCTCGGTGTGTGGATGGACAAAATCCGTGAACTGTGGTGATATTAATTGGCTACCTCAAGGAGTCAATGTATATAATGTTTAAGAGGTCACAGACAATCCTATGGAGTATTGATACTGTTGATGAAAGAGTGTTAAAGTTCCTCTCTGACGAGATATTGGTTAGGATATCAAAAGATCAATGGATCAAAAGAAGGTAGTCTGTGTGTGTAGACAAATTTTTAAGGTCATATAAGGAATGTTTGGTAATAAGTTCAGCAGACTTTACCATTTTCGTAGTCTTCAATCGGATGGAAATCTTCTATTAAACTGGATCTGTTAGTACAAGATCAATTAGTGCAAAGAGTTTATGTCTTCTCTGAAAGTGCGTCCCCGTGGAAATGTCAGCACCCAGGGTGTTCGGTCCGCCTAAAATTCTGGCCACTCGATACAGTCAGGCTGCTTCACCTTGTCAATGCGTATCTCACAGTACTCGTCTCTCCACCCATGCTCCAGCGTCCGTGACGGGCCTGTGTTGATGACGTCAACGCGTTTCGCTAGAACCAATAGCGTAGCTTCATCTTTGACGATACTTGGGCTGGTAACAATGCTCCCTTATACCATTGTATTGTTCTGTCACCACCCAAGTGTGTTTAATTTTTAAAGGGACAGGTATCCGAAAAAAACGATCATGTTTAGTAATTCCATCACTGGCAAATGATTTAAACTGTAAAGTGACTTTTAAGAACCATAGGATACGTGAAAAGGAAAATCTAAAGTCACGGTAATATGCCAGGTAAGTGTATAAGGTTCCAATAATGTCTTAAGAAATATTTATAAGGACCTGGAGGAGGACATGAGAAAAGGAAGCAAAACAAAGGGGAAGGTGTTCAGGAAAGAGAAACAAAAAACATAAACATAAATTTAAACGTAAACATGAGACGGGACAAATGACTATGTTTATATACAGAGAAGTATATAATTACAATAACAGGAAAGGTAATAAGTAGATGGCATTTAAGGATCAAAAAACGTTTCTAGTTGTGTATGTGTGTATACGTGCATATTAATCAGGGCCACATACATGCTGATGCATAAGCAGAAAGGGTGTACCTGAGGTAAAAATTTAGGTGGGTAAGAAGGCCTGTAGGTTAAATCCTGTGTTTAATCCGACGGGTATAAGGGACTTTAGACGGTATACCCACCACTTTTCTTTCTGTAGGAGTATACGGTCAAAGTCGCTACGTCTGGCGGGTAGTTTTAGGGCATAAATCATAAATGCCCTTCATCTTCATGCCCCGAGAACTACCACCGTGATATTGGGTGAAGTGTTTAGCTAGGGGCTTTTCTGGAATTTAGCTTTTATCGTTAATTTCGCGCAGGTGTTCGCCAATGCGGACTCTCAGCTGTCTGTTTGTTTTGCCCACATATATTTTAGGGCAGGGGCATGTTATCTTATAGATAACACGTGAGGTAGAGCAGTTGATTAAATCTCGAATGTTTCCTTTCCATGTGCATCCATGAAAGTTGAAGTCCTGTGCACAAATGGACAGATCTGACATCTGTTGCAAGGGAACATTCCCAAGGACCGTGGGTAATTTAATCACCATGAATTGTCCTGTTTACGGATAAATTCTGATTGAATCAACATATCACCCAAGTTCTTGGCACATCGGGCCTCCAACTTGGGGGAAGTGCCGACAATCTTGCCCAACCGGGTGAGTTGGTTAACACGCCCCAGTGTTTTTCTAGAATTGATCGAATAGTGTGCCACTGAGATCCAAAGGTGGTTATTATTCTTATTGGATCATTAGTTTTGGAATTAGGTGCAGTGGGAGCACCAGACAGCTCTATTGATAACAAGCTTTGGCAGTCACGGGCTGCTGCTTTCTTTTTTGCTCTCTTGATGTGTTGATGCGAGTAGCCACGCTCTCTAAATCGAGCATAGAGGTCCTGGCTCTCGCGTCTGTAGTTGCTTGTTTTTGTGCAATTTCTTTTTATGCGCAGAAATTGGCCCACTGGTATACCATTTTTGATCCAATGGGGATGATGGCTAGTGGCACTGAGGAAGGTATTTGCTGCAGTGGCCTTGCGAAAAGTAGAGGTACAGAGTTGGCCGTTCTCCAAAGTTATTTGCAGATCAAGAAAAGATCATCTTGTCTGGTCAAACGTGTATGTTAAATGGATGTTAAATTGATTTATGTTCAGCTTATGAATGAACTGTAACAGCTCAGTTTGTGTACCCCGCCAGATCACAAAAACATCGTTCATGTACAGCAACCAGGCGTGAACATGGACATGGTACATCGACAAAGGAAAACTATCTCCTCTTCCCAAAAACCCAGATGGAGGCACGCGTAGGATGGCGCCCACGCTGCCCCCATGGATGTGCCCCGGATTTGTTGGTAATAATAGTGGATATACCGTCTAAAGTCCCTTATACCCATCGGATTAAACACAGAATTAAACCTACAGGCCTTCTTACCCACCTAAATTGGTCAATTTAGTCTTTTTACCTCAGGTACCTTTCTGCTTGTGCATCAGCGTGTATGTGTGCCTGATTAATATGAACGTATACACAAATACACAGCTAGAAAAGTTTTTTGATCCTTAAATGCCATCTACTTATTACCTTTCCTGTTACTGTAATTATATACTTCTCTGAATGTATATAAACATAGTCATTTGTCCCCGTCTCATGTTTACGTTTAAATTTATGTTTATGTTTGTTGTTTCTCATTTCTGAACACCTTCCCCTTTGTTTTGCTTCCTTTCCTCATGTCCTCCTCCAGGTCCTTATAAATATTTCTTAAGAAATTATTGGAACCTTATACACTTACTTGGCATATTAATGTGACTTTAGATTTTCCTTTTCACGTATCCTATGGTTCTTAAAAGTCACTTTACAGTTTAAGTCATGTGCCAGTGATGGAATTACTAAACATGATCTGTTTTTCGGATAACTGTCCCTTTAAAACACACTTGGGTGGTGACAGAACGCAATTACAATGGTATAAGGGAGCGTTGTTACCAGCCCAAGTATCGTCCAAGATGAAGCTATGCTATTGGTTCTAGCGAAACGCATTGACGTCATCAAAGCAGGCCCGTCACGGACGCTGGAGTATGGGTGGAGAGACGAGTACTGTGAGATACGCATTGACAAGGTGAAGCAGCCTGATTGTATGGAGTGGCCAGATTTTTAAGTGGGCCGAACAGCCTGGGTGCTGACATTTCTGAGGAGATGCACTTTCGGAGAAGACATACACTTAGCCGGTTTTCGTCACGGCATCCGATTGGGAAGGCGGTGGAGTTACTGGAGCTTTGGATCTCCCACCACCCCTGCAGCCTAAGATGACGCATACCAAGCCGTCCCACAGCTGAGTAGGTGAACTTGTGTGTGCCCTTTGGCTTCTCTCTCCAATACCAGGCGCCCTTTGCACTAATTGATCTTGTACTAACAGATCCAGTTTAATAGAAGATTTCCATCCGATTGAAGACTACGAAAATGGTAAAGTCTGCTGAACTTATTACCAAACATTCCTTATATGACCTTAAAAATTTGTCTGATAGTACTATTTACACACACACACAGGCTACCTTCTTTTGATCCATGGATCTTTTGATATCCTAACCAATATCTCATCAGAGAGGAACTTTAACACTCTTTCATCAACAGTATCAATACTCCATAGGATTGTTTGTGACCTCTTGAACATTATATACATTGACTCCTTGAGGTAGCCAATTAATATCACCATATTTCACAGATTTTGTCCATCCACACATCGAGCAGCTCGCATCCCTCCCCTCTCCCCCCCTCTTTCCTCCCCACCCTCTCCATTCTACCTCCATTGGATTTGCTGGCTGTCAATCAGGTTCATTTGGTAATCCTAGGGTATCTATCACCCAACCACCCAATTCAACACACATTATCGATTGGCAGCCTGCTAACTCAATGTGTCCGGATGGTGTCATACGTTGTTGTTTTTGTTTGTATTGTTTTCATGTTTTGTCCAGTTTGTCCCAATGATCATGTTAACAGCAATCAGGTCCTTTATTAGACCCAAATAGTAGTCTTCCAGACACTATGTTTTAATAGATAGTTTCTTCACCTACCTTGATGTTTTGTACAATAATTATATATTTAATAAAATTTATATTTTTTTGGTATCACCGCTAGTATTTTGGTATGATTAATACTTGTTGCCCAAGTAACCCCTTACTCAGCTCTCTATAACCGAGTGCTCCTTTTCTTTTTATGTATTATTATGGTTGCAGCAACAGACACTGAACAAGTGTATAATCAAGTTGGTCACGTCATTTACCTGACCACTACCAGGTGTGGCTTGCTCCACTCCCCCTTCCCTTTCCCCAACCCATCCTTTATTTTATTTAATTTGGTTGGTAGCAGAATGGCTGGGAGCTGAGAATTTTCTTTGGTTTTGCTTTGCATGCGTTGCCCTTCCATGTGCTCCTTGCTGTGAAGGCCAGTTATAGGTGGGGGCAGTAGCCAGTTTTTTGTTACTCATGATGTCCACAGTCGCATGACAAGTTGCACAAGTGTGAATGGAGCCTAAAGGTGAGCATTGAAGAAAAAGTTACATAGTTGGTTAGGTTGAATAAAGACATAAGTGCAAATTGCTTGGCTAGTATTAGCTAGCTTTAAGTCCTGTGGTAGTTTTGGTGATATAACTAAATTAAAAATACCAGGATGCTGTTGTTCCAAACTGAAATAAAGAAAAGAAATTTCATATTTCTTAACATTATATCATAAAATACAGACCTTGAAGTGCATACAAATGACATAATAAAATGCCATATGGCTCTTAATAAATTCTGAAAAATTAATGCAGAACATTACATTAAATTCCCTATGAGCAAGTATTGTTTTCTTAAGTAGTAAATTTACTCCGCTGGGAGTTTTATTAAAAAAAAAAAAAAAAAGAAATACAAGTGATGAAGATTTTTTATATAGAAAATAATAATGAAGCATCTGTCTTTATGTATTTATAGAACATAATGTCACCCTGCTTACTCTTACTTAAATCGCAAGATTGCAAAATTCTCTTATTTATAAAGAGTACATAAAATAATGTAGCATTAGGGCATACTTGATAGCAATAAAACATTTTTTATTAATTCACCTGGATTGCAAAATGTTGCTGTTCTTGTCTGCTGTTCTCAATATTGAGACATTTAATATTTAATGTGGATTTCTAATAGCCTATAACATAATTATTCAGTATGGAAACATTGCCTAACTGTATAATGTATTTTATTAAATAAACAATGTGATCTAAGCTGATAAATTGTGATATAAGGGGAAATTTTCATGGCTAGTTAAACTTACACAATTTAAGTAGCCTCTTTTCCCAGCTTAAAGCTGAACTCCAAACAAAGATAAACAAATCACAAATTAGTGCAGTTATGCATTGAAAGCATTTGTAAATACAGCTAGTATATGATTCTGAATCTGTATTGGTATGTAATCCTTTGCTGAATAGTAGAAGAATTGATTGATTTATTGATTAATGAAGGACCAGTACTAGGCGCCAATATGAAAATGCTGTGTCCACCTGTGCTAACAAAAGTCATGCTGATGGGAGGAAAGAGCAACATAGGTGCAGAAAGGAGCTTTTCAGTCTGCCGCTGCTCCTATTATGTCTAGTCACGGGCTATCGGTAGGTTGGTGACCTAGCTGTTTTCCTTGACTGCAGTGAAGAAAACCAGATCACCAGACTGGCTGTGCTGTAGAGCTCCCCAAACACATTACAATTTGACAGTACAAGCTTTCTACAATCTTTAGATTTATCAAAATGATGTGGTATGAAGACCTACCTAAACTATACAATCAATTTTTATCGAATGAGGTAGGCCCTTGCACTACAGAGTTTTTTGGTACATCTAAAGGACAGTCAGATTGTAATGTTTGCAGTGAGTTTAGCGGAGCTGAGTAACTCTTAAGAGCTGCACACATGTGCTGAATATCAGGCCGTGTGTACGGCAGCTGGTCCGACAGAAGCCGGACAAACATCTGGCTTCTGTCGAAGGGGCATGACCGCAATACATTTGCCAATCGGCATCCGTTAGCTGAGAGCGCTGACCAGTGTATTCTGGCAGGGAGGCTATAGCCATGTCAAACCCCATAGCTAGTGGGTGAGATCACTGTACTAACATCAGATTATTCGTACAGGATCTCCTCCTGAGTTCTTCAGTTTTTTTTTATCCAGCCCGCTTGGTTGAGCGAAAAAAAACCTGATAGTCTGTATTAGGCTTTAGGACAGACTGAACAGAAATACAATTCTTTCCAGTAAATGTATTTCAATGTTGTTAACACCAATGTTCTGACTAGTAAAATGCATTAGACAAGAATAAAACTTGAGTTGGTCTGTTTGCAAGAACATGACACATGTTAGCTGTAATTAAAGCTGGATTCACACTGTTTCATGTGCATGTACTAACACTATCTAGGTGTGAAGAGACCTGTTTAGTTTTACTTTCAGACCATGCAAAACTGTAAAATGTAAAATAATGACCAGGCAGTGGGAAAAGCGGATATAATTCTAGGATGCATCACTAGCAGCAGGAGGAAGGAGGACCTGATTCCCCTATATAGATCTTCAGTGAGACCTCATTTAGAATACTGTGTCCAGTTCTGGAGACCTCCCTTACAGAAAGATAATGATAAAATAGAATGAGTCCAGAGATGGAAAACAAAAATGGTGACAGGTCTGGGGGGATAAAACATATTGAGAGAGACTTCAGGAACTTAATATGTATAGTCTGGAGGAAAGAAAGGAAGGGGGAGACATGATTGAAACCTTTAAATACATCAATAAGGTTCAGGAAGGCAATCTTTTCAATATGAAACCAAAATCAAGAACACGGGACATGACCTCAAACTAACTGGAGGAAAGTTCAAAATAGATCTGTCTGTCTGTCTGTCTGTCTGTCTGTCTGTCTGTCTGTCTGTCTGTCTGTCTGTCTATCTGTCTATCTATCTATCTATCTATCTATCTATCTATCTATCTATCTATCTATCTATCTATCTATCTATCTATCTATCTATCTATCTATCTATCTATCTATCTAATCTATCTATCTATCTAATCTATCTACACTATATTGTCAAATGTATTGGGACTCCTTTACACGCACATGGACTTTAATGGCATCCCAGTCTTAAAGCCCCATATACACGATCTGATTTTTAGATGGGAAATGTTGGATGTCAGGCCGTTGGCGGAAAATACGACTGTGTGTATGCTCCATCGGACAATTGTTGTCGGATTTTCCGCGGACAAATGTTGGATAGCAGGTATTAAAATTTTCTGCAGACAAATGTCTGTGGTCAGATTTTCCGAGCATTTGTACACAAGTCCGTCGGACAAAAGTCTAAAGTACAAACACGCATGCTTGGAAGAAAGGATGAGCCAGAAGCGGTCGGTCTTGTAAACTAGCGTTCGTAATAGAGAATTATTATTCGTGACTTGGCAAATTATGAAATCTCTAAATGCAGCGCACATTCTCTTCTTCTTTAATGGTTTTACTGATGGAGTTATTGCAAACGAATATTCAAAGGCTTTTTTTCTAGTAATATCAAAAATAATATTATTATGCTTATTTTTTTGCTGCAAGTTACCACAACACCATTATCCCGTAGTTTTTAAGATCAAACGGCGAGGAATTGTCGGCCAACAAACACGAACGTACTGATGCACTACGTGTTTTTTCAGCTCTTTAGCGCCACCCTTTGAGCTCCTCAAACTAACTGGAGGAAAGTTCAAAATGAATCTTAGAAAGTATCATTTTACTGAAATGGTAATTGATGGTTGGAATAAACTACCAACAGATGTACTGTAGTGAGATAGTCAACAGTAAATGGCTTCAAAAATGCTTGGGATAAACATAGATCTATAGTCAGACAACAAGGTTAAACCCCCCCCCCAAAAAAAAAAATTGGGCAGACTCGATGGACTACTCATGGTCTTTTTCTTACGTCACTTTTCTATGTTTCTATGTTTCAGTTCATAGATGTGAACCAACCACATAGGGCACAATGGGATTTCTACCTAATATACATTTTTCATGCAGAAACATACATTAATTTTGCTGAATGAAAACAAGCGAATATAGAGTCAGATTGCATTTACACCTCTTGCGCATACTGTATGTTGACACAGGTTAAATGCACTTGAGCTAACGTGTATTGATAAGTGCTTTTTAGAACGTTGTGTTGATGTGCATTTGTGCTTTCTCATAAGGGGTCAAATTCCATTATTTTTATTAATACATGTCACAACATGTTGCTGCGTTTAACTGCAACATGTTCCACTTTCAACTGCAGCACATCAATTCAGGCTGACAAAAATTGCAATTAAGGCAGTTTGCTTTTACATAGTGAGGTTGAAAAAAGATACAAGTTCATCAAGTCCAACCTATGTGTGATTATATGTCAGTATATCCCTGTATGCTGCAGCATCCTGACACTAAAACTCAACAATACACTACACAGGTACTCAACAAGACATTATACAGGTACTTGCAAACCATGTGCACTCGCAGACCATGTGCACTTGCAGACCACATGCACTCACACGACACAGGAACACACAATACAGAGGTACTAACTATCCCCACAACTACTCAGATGACACTCAGGTACTCCCGACACTCAGGTACTCACAATACTCAGGTACGCACAATACTCAGGTACCCACAATACTCAGGAACTCACAATACTCAGGAACTCACAATACTCAGGTACACACAATACTCAGATACTCCCAATACTCAGGTACACAATACTCAGGTACTCACAATATTCAGGTACACACAATACTCAGATACTCCCATAACTCAGGTACACAATACTCAGATACTCCCAATACTCAGGTACACAATACTCAGGTACTCACAATATTCAGGTACACACAATACTCAGATACTCCCATAATTCAGGTACACAATACTCAGATACTCCCAATACTCAGGTACACAATACTCAGGTACTCACAATACTCAGGTACACACAATACTCAGATACTCCCAATACTCAGGTACTCCCAATACTCAGTTACACACAATACTCAGATACTCAGGTACACACAAACCAATGCAGCCCAAGGCAATTGGTGGGTATGGACACTAGGGGCCTATTTATATTTGTTTGTTGGTATGTTCAGGCAATGCACCTGCGTTTGTACTGCTAACTTTTGACACAAGTAACAATACTGAATATGCAATCACCCATGCAAATATCTATGTTATGGGGAAAAAAATGAAACCAGGCTTTTTTTGTGATATTCATGTCATACAGCAGTAAAGTTTAGAGAACACAACTAATATTCAATACAGGGCACTTTCACCCCCCTCATGCCCCCGCCAATTTTCAGCGCTGTCGAACTGTGAATAACAATTGCGCGGTCATGTTACACTGTACCCATATGAAACCTTGTTATCCATACCTCATAGCAAAACTTTTTGAGAGATCCTACTGTATACTTCACAAAATTCACTTTATTATTGCAATCCCTGTAAAGCTTCAATAAAATTTTGAACAAGACATTTTTATCATTTTTTCACACTAAGCCTGGGTTCACACTTGTGCAAACACAGACATTGCATATGATTCGCACCCGCACTGCGGTGCTGATCGCAAGCAATGTCTATGCAATGCGAGTTCAGCCATACAGTTGTATGGCTGAACTTGCACTGGATTAGCAGGAAAATAGTGCAGGGACTTTTTTTTTCCCGCACTGGAATCGGATCGCATAGGTGTTTTCACCCATGCGATCCGATTCCTGTGCGAGTTCACAGTTCGCACTGCGATCTGTGAACTGATCTGGGGTGTCATTAACATTGTATTGACAACCGCAGCGGTTCACAGAGGGCAGTGTGAACTGCCTGCGGGAGAGATGCGATGCGGGAACCCGCACTGTAATCACGCTTATTCCTGCACCGCTAAAGTGTAAACCTAGACAAATAGAGCTTTCTTTTGGTGGGTTTTTTATTTTTTGCTAAATAAACAAAAAAATGCTGAAAATATTGGAAAAAAAAATGTGTTTTTCTTCATTTCTGTTATAAGATTTTGCAAATAAATAATCTTTCTTCATAAATCTAGGTCAAACTGTATTCTGTTACATTTCTTTGGTGAAAATAACCAAAATCAGTGTATATTATCAGTAGACAGATTGTGTTTTTAGTAAGCATCATGGTGAGTTTTTTGAAGTTGTCAAATTCTTGTCCAATTTTTTGGGAAAAAAAACTGAAAAAGAAATGTCTTCTCATACTGTCCCCAGTGCAGTACAGCGTTATCATAAAATGGGTGTGGCGGTGATCAGGGACACAGTATGTAAAAAACAAATGTAATAATTTTTTTTCAATTTTTTAAATTTTTTATTACATTTTCTATCTTTTTTTTTTTACATTTTTTTTTTAACACACTGTGGCCAGAGCAACACTGTGTTTTTATAATAACACTACTCTGGGGAAGTGATTGGGATTTTTCTTTTTTTACACATTATGATTGCTTATACCAGTGAATTTCTCTGAATTAAGCAACCATTTTTACTGAATGAAACTGATAGATTCAGTGTATTTTGTTGTGATTAGCTGTGATTGGCAACAGCTTATCACATAGTACAGATAGGCTGCGATTGGCCCTGTCTATATCATGTGGTCACTGTGACCAATCACAGCTAGCAACACAATTGTACACAATGAATGGCATGAAAGGAAGCCATTCAATGTTTACAATTGTCATGTGATCTGCTCTGATGGGACACAGCGATCACAAGATACTGGCAGCAGGCTTGTACACTGATCAGTCATTGGCCGTGTCTGGTGGATACAGCCAGTGACAGATCGCGTTGCAGCGTGGGCTGTGGGGCACACGCGATGCGTGTTCTGGGAGGATGCCATATTGTCCCTCCCAGCCGTCATTTGACAATAGTCTGGGCATGAAGTGGTTAAATCAGAAGAAAGTTCCACCTCTGATACAGACCGCATGTGTTATTAGCTGACAAATGACAACAAAGCTTAGGCAGTACAACGTTGCAGTGGCATATGAACGTATTTATAGAAAAATTAGAACATCCCAGAGGTCTATTTATAAAAAATTGGCAAAATAATTGCTCTTTGTTGCACTGTACTTCACATAATTGTACAGCACACTTTCTTCTGATTTTCTTTCAGTTTCTAAAAATTGGAGCTTTGATGTTCAAGAGAAATGTCAAAAGTAGACGGACTGGTGAAAAACTAATGTGGCAAGACTGGAAACAAAAATCCATTTTCATCACTTTGATGGAAGTTTATTTAAAAGCTTCCTTCCAATGAATATAACTCCAAATTTAAAGGCATAGTCCTCCCGATGAGAAAAACAGCAGACAAGGAGCC
Source organism: Lithobates clamitans (assembly GCA_037952925.1). Classification (NCBI taxonomy): domain Eukaryota; kingdom Metazoa; phylum Chordata; class Amphibia; order Anura; family Ranidae; genus Lithobates; species Lithobates clamitans. The sequence continues at coordinate 2,301,306 of JBBGZY010000213.1, read as the reverse complement.
CCAGTATATTACAATCTACAGTACCATTTTGCAAAAGTGATTGGCATGCCGGTAGGCTTCTCCTGACACCCCGAAGCCTTCCCGATATACTCTCATATTGTTTGCCTTAGCTTGTCTCTAATACCTTCTATTTAATATTTGTTCTCAGTCCCAAGGCAGTGTTCATCTTTTTTTTTTCAAAAGCAGGCCCATGCACAGTCTCATCTTTCTTCCCCAGTAACAACGCTGAGCCAGTGGAGAGCATGCCATTTGATTTTTATCCACTTTGATGGAAGTTTATTCAAAAGCTTCCTTCCAATGAATATACTGTAGCATCAACTTTAAAGGCATAGACCTCCTGATGAGAAAAACAGCAGACACTGGGGCCCCAGTATATTACAATCCGCAGTACCATTTTGCAAAAGTGATTGGCATGCTGGTAGGCCTCTCCTTGCACCCTGAAGCCTGCCCGATTATACTCTCATATTGTTTACTTTAGCTTGTCTCTAATACCTTCAAAGACACAGGAAATTGGATATTTGTTCTCAGTCTGAAGGCAGTGAGCATCTTTTTTTCAAAAGTGGGCCCATGCACAGTGTCATCTTTCTTCCCCAGTTACGCTGAGCCAGTGGAGAGCGTGCCATTTGTTTTTCATCCACACATAAAACAGTATGACGTCTTCCCAACATCAAGTACACATTTCAGATTAAAGCAAGTGTTAGGCTGGCCATACATTCATCTTTTTTTTTTTTCAACCAGCCTGATTTCACCATCTACACATTTGATGTGGATGGGGGAATCACATCTGTTGTGCTATTGTGTTCTGACGGGGGGGGGGGGGGGCCTTCCCTGACATCAGAACACAATGATCAATTTCCACTGATCATTCAAGAAAAACTCCACAGGCTGGTTGTAAATAAGTCAATCTATTGAGCCTGCCTACCCACACTGCCCATATATGAATTTAAATTTGGCCAGTCCCTGCTGAACTGGCCAAATTTCAATCGATGTGTAGCTGCCCTACACATTTCCTGGGACTAGTTACACGCTTACTTTAAAGCTCAAGTCCAGCCAAAAAAAAAAAAGTTGGATTTGGATAGAAAAGGAAAGGATAAGATTTTTTTTTAAGATTTTATTTCTATTTGTGTCCCCATGAGGGAGATTTTGCCACACTTCCTGTACAAACTAATGGGTAAATTTAGTCTGAATCCAAGACTGAATCTACTGACTTGTACATTTTCATGTAACCAATTAACGTTTTTGTGTTATGCCGCGTACACACAATCAGACTTTCCGACGGGAAACATTGGATGTGAGCTTGTTGGCTAAAAGTTTGACCATGTGTATGCTCTATGGAACATTTGTTGTCGGACTTTCCGCCAACAAATCTTGGCTAGCAGGTTCTCAAATTTTCCACCGACAAAACTTTGTTGTCGGACTTTCCGATCGTGTGTACACAAGTCTGTCGCACAAAAATTCATGTAATGGAGATATCACATGACTATAGAACTTCCTTTTTATTGGCTCGCTATACGTCATGTACTTAATTACGTTCGTAATTGTTGGCCAACATTTGCGTGACCGTATTTAAGTAAGACAAGTTGGAGCCAACAACCTTCGAACAAAATTCCATGGCTTTATTATCGGAAAGTCTGATCGTGTGTACAGGGCATTAGGCCTAAAATGGGATTAATATTAGCTTTCAGCACTGGAAGACTGGTGCTAGTAGCTATCAGCACAGAGCTTCTGGCACATTATTATATTTATACAGGATTTACAAAGCGCCAACAGTTTGCACAACGCTTTGCATTATAAAGGTAGCAGTACAGTCACAATACAATTGAATACAGGAGGATTAGGAGGGCCCTTCTCCTGAGTGTTTAAATTCTAGTAGACTAACCCTAATTTTAGCCCTACAGCCCTTAAAAAAGTATTCATACCCCTTGACATTTTCCACATTTTGTCATGTTACAACCAAATACGTAAATGTATTTTATTGGGATTTTATGTGGCAAAGCGGCACATAATTGTGAAATGATAAATGGTTTTCAAAATGTTTTACAAATAAATATGTGAAAATGTGGCATGCATTTGTTTTCAGCCCCCCTGAGTGAATACTTTGTAGAACCACCTTTTGCTGCAATTACAACTGTAAATCTTTTTGGATATGTCTCTACCAGCTTTGCACATCTAGAGTGACATTTTTGCCCAATTTTTCTTTGCAAAATAGCTCAAGCTCTGTCAGATTGTAGCTCTGGCTGTATGTTTAGGGTTGTTGTCCTGCTGGAAGGTGAACCTCCATTGACAGAAAGAGTCCGATGTGAGCTTTTCATCATATATTCCAACCGTGTGTATGCCCCATCAGACTTTTTCCGACGAAAATTCAGACGGACTTAGATAGAGAACATGTTCTATATTTTTCAGACGGAAAAAATTACTATTGGAAAAACCGCTCATGTGTATGCTGTTCCAATGCACCAAAAACAAGGCATGCTCTGAAGTAAGTATGAGACGGAAGCGCTCAGTCTGGTAAAACTAGCGTTCGTAATGGAGATAACACATTCCTCACGCTGCAAAATCTTTTAATGCGGAAAAGAACGCACTGAAAAACAGATACAAACTGACTACACGCACTGAAGAACAGATACAAACCCCACAAGCTCAAACTGAAGAGCAGTAATGGAGTGAACAGCACGAAAGCTGAAAAGCGCAAATCGTCTCTCACCAAACTTCTACTAACACGAGATAAACACGAGATTAGTAGAAGGAGCCCAAAGGGTGGCGCACTGGCTATTGAACTTCCATTTTCTAGTCCTGGTGTACGTGTTGTACGTCACCGCGTTCTGGATGGTCAGAATTTGGCGTGACCGTGTATTTGCAAGACAGCTTGAGCGGAATTCCATCGGAACTCCGTCGGAAAAACCTTCAGAGTTTATTCCGATGGGAAAACTGGTTGTGTGTACAGGGCATAACAGGTTTTCTTCTAAGATTGCCCTGTGTTTGGCTCCATCCATCTTCCTGTCAACTCTGACCAGCTTCCCTGTCACGGCTGAAGAAAAGCATCCGCAGAACATGATGCTGCCACCACCATGTTTCAAGGTGGGGATGGTGTGTTCAGGGTGATGTGCAGTGTTCGTTTTCCGGCACACATAGCGTCTTGCTTTTAGGCCAAAAAGTAAAATTTTGGTCTTGTCTGACTGGAACACCTTCTTCCACATGTTTGCTGTGTCCCCCACATGGCTGCTCGCAAACTGCAAACGGGACTTCTTATGGCTTTCTTTCAACAATGGCTTTCTTCTTGATACTCTTCCATAAAGGCCAGATATGTGGAGTGCACGACTAATAGTTGTCCTGTGGACAGATTCTTCCACCTCGAGCTGTGGATCTCTGCAGCTCCTCCAGAGTTACCATGGGCCTCTTGGCTGCTTCTCTGATTAATGTTCTCCTTGCCTGGTCTGTCAGTTTAGGTGGACGGCCATGTCTTGGTAGGTTTGCAGTTGTGCCATACTCTTTCCATTTTTGGATGATGGATTGAACAGTGATCAGTGAGATGTTCAAAGTTTGGGATAATATTTACTAAACTAACCCTGCTCTAAACTTATCCACAACTTTATCCCTGACCTGTCTGGTGTGTTCATTGGCCTTCATGATGCTGTTTGTTCACTAAGTTTCTTTAACAAACCTCTGAGGGCTTCACAGAACAGCTGTATTTATATTGAGATTAAATTACACACAGGTGGACTCTATTTACTAATTAGGTGATTTCTGAAGGTAATTCCACTAGATTTTAGTTAGGTGTATCAGAGTAAAGGAGGATAAATACAAATGCACGGCACACTTTTCAGATATTTATTTGTAAAAAAATGTGAAAACCATTTTATCAATTATCAATTACTTCACAATTGTGTGCCACTTTGTGTTGGTCTATCACATAAAATCCCAATAAAATACATTTATGCTTTTGGTGGCAACATGACAAAATGTGAAAAATGTCAAGGGGTATGAATACTTTTTCAAGGCACTGTAAACCCACCTCTAAAAAAGATGACAACTTGAATTGAGTGACATTTTTAAGGTGCTACAATACTATCATAAACAGTTGCAATGTTTTTAGTTTTTCATCATAGATACTCTTTAAGTTAATTTTCCCTTCTCAGTGCTGTTGATCTCCCTCAGCCTCTTTCAGTCCTGTCTAATTGTACTTGCTCCAGTGTTGGCTGCACATCACTTCTGAACTGAATCCCTGATGGTGATAGTTGTGGACCATACCCATGCAATGTTTGTTGGCATGCAGCTCATGTTCTCCACCAGGGTGGCAAGGCAGGACAGTGCAACAGATAATTGTCACCCATAACAGGGAGTTCCTAAACATGGCAGGATCACCAGGTAATATTTTATTTGAAGCTGCATATTAAAAAAAAAAATGAAAATAACTTCTCATTGAATTGATATGATCATGTTAAAGATTATATGAGATTTTTATGACTGGGTTTAGATTTATGTTAAGTAAATGTAACCTATTTGTTAAAATAATGTTTCCTGAGTCTAGATCCCCTAAGCCTTCCTATACCAAGAGATACCATAGCCAAAGTCCCACCAATGGAATTTACTACTTTTGGTGATATCCGTCTCCTGGAATGACAACGTCATATAATGATGTCTTTGTTATGGGTTTTATCGTTGCATTTGTATTGTAAAAAGGAAAATGAATAGCTCACCATCATTGTAATTTGTGTCTTTGTTTTGATAGCCTAAACAGCGTTTTTTGTTCATTTTGTCAGGTATTTTGGATTAAAGAATCTATATTTTTAAATAATTGGTATTTCTCAGTGCTCTCTATTTAAAGTAGTTTAGCAGCTGCAACATTTGTAATTGAGTGAGTGTATATATGGAGAGAGGTGAAGCGTTAGGCATGTTCAGTGAACAGATTCCTGGAAAGAAGTTTCATGGTCTGAATCATCCTCTCAGTTTTTCCATTTTCCATTTGGTATGGAGCAAACACATAAAAATTGCCACTGGAGAAAATATTGTTTTCTGAAATCATCTCTTTTGTATGATAGCTTGCAAATACAGACCTAAGCTTGGTAATGATGGTAATGAGAGGTTTTATCTGGTACTTTGAAGCAGAACTCCAGTCTGCAAAAAAAAAAAAAAAAAAAAGAAAAAAAAAATATTTTAGGGACACTTTACTTACCAAAGGCCTCTCTTTTCCTGGTAGCTCCAGGCAACCATCCAGGGGTACCTCTAAAACACAAGGGCCATCAGGATGAGCCCATGGTTAGAAATGAATGAAACCCCAATTGTTTCTTGCTGCAGCAATGTGTACCACCAAGCAGGCCAACTATCCCTTTCCCAAAAAGAGCACCTCACATGATCCATTTTCAAGATATTACTTGGTGTATCAACAAACTTCAGTTCAGGGCTATCCAATATAATTTGGTAAAGCTCAGGAGTTTTTTTTTTATCTTACATCTGATAGCTTCTGACCAGTCGAGCTGGAGCATTCTATATCCCAAGTCAGGTATAAAATATGCCAAACTTTCAGTGCCGTTACAGTTGACATTAACATGGTGACATGGTGCTCTCAAACATTTAATGTGACAGAGTCAGACCAATCTACACGACTCACCGGGTCCTCCATTACACGTTTTAACAATACTTATTCTCACACAGGTTCTTTTGAGAGAAGTCCTTATTACCAATAAGGAATTTCCCAACTGGAATTTAGGTGCATTATTAAAAAACCTTTTCTGAAGTGTAACTATTCGGCGTAAACAGACATATATATATCCTTAGTTAATCAGCAAAGTGGGCTTCAGTGGAGAATTGGTCAAATATTCTACTATGCTTCCAGGATTAAACAGGTGCTCTCACAGTCTTTGTCTTCAGAAAGGTGCTTCTTACTGGAGTAAACTCTGTACTCTTAGCCCCCTGACCCAGACAGGAAAAAGCAAAAAGCATCACTCCTGTGGGGACATCTAGAAAAAATCTCACTAAGGGCTTTTTTACACTAGCAGTGCCCTCTAAAAAGCAATTTGCGGTGGATTGCTTTTAAAAGGGCCTTTTGACGAGCGATGAGGAGGTGTTATGTTGCATCCCCACCACCAGTTTTAAACCCTAAAAACCTGTGTCACGTGTCACTGTGCCGAAAGTTAATGCATTGAATATAGCGAGTGGTACTGCCCACTTAATGCGACTGGGGAGATAATTTTTGCTGCAGCATTCCTGTCCACTGACTTTGCAGCTTAAAGGGGAATAGTTGGGGGTGGCACAAACATGGTAAAAAAATTATTGTAAAACTAGATTAAGGAAATAATGATGGGAGCCTAACATCCTGTTTCACCCAGCTTTCCCTAAATGGGAACAGTAAACCAGGTGCTGCGTGTAACATGTGTTTGAGGTCCAGATCACACTGCATAGACAGTCTTAGCTCTGCCTTTTTACTGCTCCTGTATAAGTGGAAAATGCAGTACACAATATCATCACCTAATACAATAAGGAGCACAGTGAGTGAGTTCTGCAGAGAAACAATGTGACATTTACATATAGGGAGCAACACAATAACTTGAAATACATTTTAGGTAGCATTCCTGAGTAGGGATGCTCCAGTCGAATGTAAGTTTGCCAGGGTGTTCGCCGTTCGCTGAATTTAGAACATTATGGGGCATTTGTGGGAAATTCGAGCACCTGCGGAACGCCCCATAATGAACAGCGAAATTGCAGTGCACTGATGGCTGCTGATTGGCCAAAGCATGCACCTGACCTGCATGCTTTGGCTAATCACAGAGTGCTCTGCTGTGAGAACCATGATTGGCCAAAGGCAGGGTGCCTTTGGCTAAATACTTGGAACCCATTCCACATCACTTTCTTAGGCAGGATCCAAGCAGTAAAAATGTCTATTCTCCCCAAACTTTTATTTTTTTTTAGAGCCCTTCCCAACTACATATCTTGTCAAACCCTTTAACTTATTCAACGCGATATAAATTTATATGGAAAAACAAAAAACCCAGACTAGGTAAGCAAATAATATACAGACCAAGGACCATGGGCGAATTGGGTTTACCAAATCTTTGGCTTTACTACCTCTCTGCCAGACTCCTACAGCTGGCACAATGGCATAACCCCCCGCAGGGAATCCCTTGGCTCAGCTTTGAACGGATTTCAATAGCCCCATATTATTTACCCGGATTGCTGTGGGCCACAACAATTCGCCCCAAAGACAACTCCACTCTAAACACAGTGGTAGGCCAGTCCCTACATTTATGGTCCTTGTACAAGAAAAAATTCTCCCTACTCCCTCCCTACCCTAGATGGGCATCTTACATTGGAAACCTTTCATTTATCGCAGCATTTCCTAACACTAATGCTTTCGCCATTTGGGTCTCGAAAGGCCTAGCCACCCTACACTCTCTTCAGAAGGATGGGGTGATTCACTCTTTCCTATCCTTACAATCCTCTCACTCCCTACCCAGGACAGAATTCTACAAATATTTACAAATCAGACATTTTTTCAATTCTCACTACCCCAGGGCAATGGCCAACCCTACCACAACATTTGAGGATCTTTGTGGCCCCACATCCAGAGACAAAAGGACAATCTCATTATTATATAACTTCCTGGGCGGTCTAGGCCTCCCAGATAAATCCACTGCTATGATCATTTGGGAGTTGGAGACTGGTGTGGTAGCTTCCCCTGAGGAGTGGACAGACAGGATCTCCAATATGCATAAATGTACAAAATCTGTGGCAGTGAAGGAAACAGTGGTGAAGTTACACACGAGGTGGTACTATACCCCTGCTAAGCTACACAAATTCTTCCCCGCATTTTCCGAGAATTGTTTCAGAGGTTGTCCCGAGATAGGGACACACTTGCAAACCGAGCCGGGGGGTGTTCGGCTCATCCCTTTTCCTAAGTCATAGAATTCAGTCTGCAGAGGGAGCGGGCACTACAGTAAATTGTTCTCATGCAAATGAAAACTGGCTCTATGGAAGTTGTTTGCACTACATAGGAAACAGAAGCAGCAAATGACACTCCTTAAGACCCCTTTCACACTGGAAGCGTTTTTCAAGCACTTTTTTTTTTTTTTTTTTTTAAATTTATTTTTATTCAAATTTTTCTTATAAGACACAAAGACATAAAGACATATACAAATTGGTTGTCTAGCTTGTACAGGTAATATCGCAAGTACATCAGGAAAAAGAAAAAAAAAATGAAAGGGAAAGAAAAAGAGAGAAATAGAGAGATACATCCATGCAATGCAGTTTTAGCATGTAAGTGAAAAGGGGATTTTTGGAATTTTTGGGCCGCCCCCCCACTGCCCATAAAGGCCTATACCTATTAACTAGGAATTACATTTAATCGTCGATTCTTGGTATCGTAACTGAAGCTAGTCCAACATTAGTAAGCAATGTTCATTTCCTCCAGTCACCCGCTCCAAACCTTATTAAATTTCAATTGGCAGCCTCTATTAAGATAGGTATCTTTATATAGTGGAAGATTATCATTAACCAAACGTTTCGACTGGACATTTGTGGGGGGATAGGGCTTCTTCCATTGAAATGTTATGGTTTTCCTAGCGTAAAATAGAAGCAAACCAATCATCGTGCGTTTAGCTACAGCAGGAACTAATTTTTTTATAAGGCCCAACATACAAATCTCCATAGACAGTGGTAGATTAGTGGATGCAATTTTATTGATTAGGCCTAGTACCTCCCCCCAGAATTGTTGTATCTTTGGACAATGCCAAAAGATATGGGAAAAATCTCCGGGGGTGTAGCTACATCTCCAACACTTAGGGGAGTGGGCAGGATTTATCAAATGAAGTCTGTGGGGAGTGAAATACGCCCGGTGGACTATTTTAAATTGGACTAACTTGTCACGTATAGAGACTAGCGAACTAAAAGGGAAGTCCCAAACACCATCCCAATCTTCGCCACTCAAAGCTGGAATGTCACGCTGCCAACGGGACAAAAGGCCGTCCAACGGAGGCAAGGACTCATAGATTAAATGCTGATATATGTGAGATGTAGGTTTTTTTGTACAACCGGATCTAAGAGTAGTCTCCAGTTTAGACTGTATTAATATACAGGACGAACGTGGGAATTGGGCTTCGAAAGCATGCAAAAGTTGAAGATAATGGAACTGATAGTGCTGCGGAAGATTATACTGGGAGGAAAGCTGACAAAAAGAAAGCAGTGAGGTGCAAGACACCACTTGTGAGATTAATTTTATACCATATCTAGTCCATATCTGGGGGTCAATAGATTTGTAAAAATGTGGTAGATTGGGGTTTAGCCATAGGGGTGTATTAGGGGAAATTCCCATCTGGCTGTGTTTTTCAATAGCCAAGCCCATTTTCCAGGCCCGTAAAGTAGTAAGCATAGACGGAGTTAATAAGTGTGGGGCACATGGGCCTCTGTAAATTAGGTATTGAAGAGATTCCCAGGAGCCTGCCACGGTGGCCTCCAAAGCGGAGGCCACATTGGTTTTATCAGGATTTAGCCACCCGACCACTGTCACCAGCTGTGTCGCCAAAAAGTACTTATAGCAATCCGGAAAGGCCATGCCACCCTGCGATAGTGGCCTCATTAATGTAGTTAACTTATATCTCGGTGGTAAGGAGCACCAGAGAAACTCTGAAAAGCGTTGGTTTAGTTTAATAAAGAAGGATTTAGGAATCCACTGCGGGGAATGGCGGAATAAATATATAAATTTGGGGATGACCTTCATTTTAAGCAAGTTGACCCTTCCCCATACCGATAGGGGGAGATTATTCCATGCCTTGAGTTTAGCTTTCATATCCCCCACTACCGGATCCAAGTTTAATTTAAAAAAATCTGAGGCTTGTGCAGAGACACAAACCCCAAGATATTTAAAGGAGTCAACCCACTTTAATGGGTTTTTCAAGCACTTTAGCGCTAAAAATAGCGCCTGTAAAGCGCCTGAAAAAAGCCTCAGCTGCAAACCCAGCATGAAAGCCCGAGTGCTTTCACACTGGGGTGCTGCGCTGGCAGGGTGTCCCAAAAAGTCCTGCAAGCAGATTCTTTGCAGGTATTCACCGCTCTTATAGCGCCCCTGCCCGTTGAAATCAATGGGCAGCGCCGCCATACTGCCGGCAAACCGCCACCGCACCGGTGTTTTGAGGGTGGTTTTAACCCTTTTTCGGCCGCTAGTGGGGGTTAAAACCGCCCACTAGCGGCCCATTAGCGATGCTAAAACGATGGTATAGCGGCACTAAAAATAGTGCCGCTATACCGGTGACGCCCAGGCACTTTCAATGTGAAAGGGCTCGTACGTCCAAGGGACTTTTCCATGACTGCCAGTGGGTCTTCTGAAGGACCAATTGTCTGCAGATAGGAAGTGATCCTGCTGCAGCGCCCTTCAATGAAAACTCAGAGGCAAACAGATGGGAGGGGAGGGGAAAAAAATTAAAGGCATACTAAATGGAGAGGTGTTCATTCCCAGTATTCATTTACATAAATCATTTTTTTTTTTTTTTAAGTCATCTAAGTACCTTATTCTTGCAGTGCTTGTGCACATGACCTTTTCCTGTTCTTTGGCACCTGCAGGAAAAGATCTTTAGGAGGGGCTTCGAAAACTTTGCTGATGTGTGCTCTCTATGGTGTGAGTCTGTCTCTGGCCAGCCCTGACTGGTGCTGTGCCAGTCACATGACTTAAAAAAAAAAAGTTTCAAAAGAGCAATTCAAATTAGACTATAAATACCAAATAACTGTTTTACAGTTCCCAATAAATCTATATTTTATTAATATTGAACATTGAAAATGTATTTTTTGTGCATTACTATGGTGTCAGAGATGACTGACACCAGCTTTAATTTTGTTCAGACGGCATCTGCATCTGACGCTACAATGTGTATGCCTTCAATGCCTCCAAATATTTTTGTTAGGAAATATCACTAGGAGAATTGCTTCTAGTTTGTATTCACCTCAGTCTATTCTCCCACCCCCATTCTGATGAAGTGATAAAAGTACAGCAAAAGAACTCTAAAGCAACCTATACAGAATTCATCATTTTTTTTTTGTTCAACCAGTAGGTTGAACGAAAAAAAAAAAAATTCTCAAATCTTCACATTCAATGTGGATGGGGGAATCCTCCCTGCTAAGCTATTGTATTCTGACAGCAGGGCAACATCCACACCGTCAGAATACACTGATCCGCGCTGCTGGCTATAGATGGCAAAAATATAACAGATCAACTTCTGGTACAGCCAGTAGATCGACTTCTGTACAACCACCCTGTCCATACATGGATCATAATTTGGCATGTATGGTCGGCTTAGGATCCATTCAATTACTGGCCTTTCTTGCTTATAAGACGCAAAGGGGATCATTTACTAAAGGGAGCAGAGACTGTTTACTTTGGAAAGTGAATAATCACAAAGCCTAGTAAATGTGTTGAAGCTGTATTCACTTCATCATCCAATCATGCACAAGTAAAAGTTACAATTTTCCTTTCAGATGATTGAAGTATTCAAAGTTTTAAAGTAAACACAGCTTTTCTTTATTTTACTAAGCTCCTGAACTTACTAAGCTCCTTTGTTTAGAGAGCATTCACTTTGATTGGTGAACTACCTCTCTTTATTAAGTAAATCCACCCAAATCCGCTATAAACAGATAAGATAATAAGATTACAACTAGATTTGGTATGCCCTTAAAGTTTTACTAAACCCAGGATCCTGCATTCACTATGCCTGGTCTCCCACAGTACACAGAACATGGAAATTCAATTATTTTAGTAAATATAAACTGCAAAACACCTTTTTCTCATCAGCAGTACATAGCAGTCTTGTGACTTCTATCAGTGTCTGGTTAAAGTTTGTAGGAGGAGTTTTCATACTGAACTGACTGTCCTATCAGGATCCAGGACCCCTGACCCTCTGTCTGGACAGTGCTGATTGGCTCTGTGCTGATCACATGCACTCTCCCAAAAAAAAACTCTCTAGCAATACACACCAAACTGAGCCAGTGCAGCCTGACTCCAAAGGCTCTGTCTTATCCAGACATATGGAGTCAGTGGAAGAAGAGGAGGATATGTGCATACATAATCAAACAGCCTTTTTACTGTGGAAGAGGATTAACCCCTTAGTTTCCACATTGAATATAACAACCATGCTTTACTGCATATACAGACTGATTTTACTGTTGTGGGTTTAGTGACACTTTAAAGATTCAACTCACCTATGTTCCTACAACCTCTGTCCAACAAATCCACTTCCCTCTATTCCCAAAGAAACACATTACTCTTAAATTGGAGTTACAGTAAATGGCTGCAGCAGCCTTATATTATCAACATAACAAATGTAAATAGTGAAAAATATAACATTACAGATCAAATGCGGTTGCAGGTCCTTGAAGGTACCATATAACTAATCCTTGTGTCCATGGCACCAGAGCTAAGTAAGCCCCTGTTTACACTGGTGCGACTTGTCATGCAATTTGACAGGTCTAAATCACACCCTATTGTCGGCAATGGAACTGGTAAAATCGTTGCAAAAACGGAAAATTTATATCAAATACTTACCGTAATTTTCCTTTCCTGATAGGCTCCATGGCAGCATACGTGTGGGTTGACCCCGCCTCCATAACTACCCAATAGGACCCCTCCCTTATAAATTTCAGCTGTGGGCTCTCAGCCGTGTTTCGTAACTAGCCTACTCCAAGCATTGGGAGGGACTCCTGCTGCCATGGAGCCTATCAGGAAAGGAAAATTACGGTAAGTATTTGATATAAATTTTCCGTTTTCCTGACAGGCTCCATGGCAGCATACATGTGGGAAATAACTCGCCAAACACACCCGGGTGGGCACAATGCTGAGCAAGAAAATAAATTAATTTAACACTGTCCACTGACAGCACTTTCAAACCAAAATTAATGGATGACAAAGCGGCTGGTTCAACGCAATAGTGGGAAACAAACGTATTGATAGATGACCAAGAAGCCGCTCTACATATGACTTCGGGTGCGACATGAGGAGAAGCCGCCCACGAGGTTGAAATACTCCGAGTTGAGTGTGCAGTCACTGCCTCTGGAGGAGCCAAGCCCTTCGCTTTATAAGCCCTTTGAATGGTCTGTACTATCCAAGCAGAGATGGATCTGATTGAAGCCCGTTTCCCTCTATTTTTACCGTGTAGAAGAATGAAAAGTAAATCCGTCTGTCTAAACGATTTTGTAGCTTCCAAGTATTGACTCAAAGTATGTCCCACATCAACGGGATGGACATCTTGACCTTCTGTTGTGCTAAAGGTAGGCAATACAATTTCCTAAATTTCGTGAAAAATAGATGTCACTTTAGGGTTTGAGCCCAACATGGGAATTAATACTGCTCTATCCGGAAAAAAGGTCAGGAAAGGCTCTTTGGAACCTAAGTTCCTGATTTCAGACACTCTTTTGGCTGAAGTTACTGCCACCAGGAAGACGGTCTTGAGTGTGAGGTCTTTAACTGATAGAGGATTTTCAGGATCTGTTCCAAACGTGGAAAGAAAATCTAGAACAAGAGGAAGATCCCATTTAGGGAATCTCGGTTTCCTTTGAGGTATTAGCCTGATAGCACCCTTGAAGAAATTGGCGAACCAGGGCGTGGTTAGCCCATGAAATTCCTGTGAATGCGGAGATGGCTGATATTTGCACACGAAGGGAACTTACTGCTAGAGGCAAATCCAACCCTGTTTGCAGAAAGCTGAGGATATCCTGGACTTTTGGAGAACCACAAGGATTAGGTCTAGAGGCCATGTGTTCTGTGAACTTGGACCAGATACGTTCATACACTCTATTAGTGCTCTTCCGTCTGGCACGCAGAAGCGTCGGGATGGCTTCTTCTGGACAACCTAAGGCTTCAAGCCTTCCCCTCTCAAAAACCAAACCCTGAGATGTAGATGAGCAGGGCATGGATGCAGGATAGAACCTTGGGACAGAAGATCCATCCTGAGAGGCAGAGGGATTGACTCCCGATAACTGAGGAGAGTTAAGAGGGGAAACCATGGCCTAAACGGAATCACTGCCATTACTTCCACTTCCTCTGTTCTGAGCCTGCGGAGAAACTGGAGTATCACAGGTACCGGAGGGAAGGCATACGCCTTGTTGAACCTCCACCGATCTGTGAGGGCATCTATCCCATATGCTTGGGGATCCCGGAACCTCGAGTAATACTTGGTGAGTTTGTAATTGCATGGAGACGCAAACAGGTCCACTTCTGGGAACGCTCCCAGTGTCAGGAGCCACTTGAACACCTCTTTGTGCAGGGACCACTCGTTGTTGTCCATTTGAACACGGGACAGAAAGTCCGCCTGAACATTCTGGACCCCCGAAATGTAGACTGCCAAAATGTTGGACAGATTCTTCTGAGCCCAGTTCATGATTGGCTCCACTTCCCGTAGGAGGGACCAGCTGTGAGTCCCACCTTGTTTCCTTATATAGGCCACAGCGGTTGTATTGTCCAACCGGAGCATCACTGAGGAGTTCTTTATCAGATGGTAGAAGGATCTGAGCGCCTGAAAGGCCGCTCGAAGTTCCAGAATGTTGGATACAGTCCTCTGAGATGGCGAGTTCCATCTGCCCCGAGCCACTTCTGACAGGCAATGAGCCCCCCAGCCCCGATTGCTGGCATCTGGGGTCACTGTGACCCATGTGATGGGGAGAATCGAATGGCAATTGCGGAGATTTTTCCCTTGGAGCCACCAAAGGAGAGACTCTCTCATGGATGGAGTGAGGAGGATGCGCTGATTCTTGCTGGGAGAATCCCACTGTTGGAGAAACCCTTTCTGGAATGGGCGAGTGTGCCATTGAGCCCACTTCACCATGGGAATGGTGGCTGCCATTGTGCCAATCACCTTCAGACATTGAAGAGCGGATAGGTGAGATGAGGCAAGAGTTGAACGGATCCTGTCCCGGATCACCACAATCTTCTCCTCGGGTAGCGAGATGGTGCCTTCTAGTGTGTTGAAATGGGCACCTAGAAATATGAGAGACTGAGATGGAGTCAGGTGACTTTTCTCCAAGTTCAGGAGCCACCCAAACTCTTGGAGAGTGGCAATTACTAGACTCCTGTGCTTTAGAAGCTGACCCCTGTCCTGGGCTAGAAGGAGGAGGTCGTCTAGATAGTGGTGAAGACGAACTCTTTTGACTCGGAGCAGAGCAACAACAGCCAGCAGAACCTTGGAAAACACCCGAGGTGATGTCGTGAGACCAAATGGAAGGCAGGTAAACTGTAAGTGTTGATCGCCTACAGCAAATTGAAGAAACTTTTGGAAGTCTGCCGCCCAGGGA
Source organism: Lithobates clamitans (assembly GCA_037952925.1). Lineage (NCBI taxonomy): Eukaryota > Metazoa > Chordata > Amphibia > Anura > Ranidae > Lithobates > Lithobates clamitans. Next base: position 2,286,045 of record JBBGZY010000213.1, on the reverse strand, counting down.
CATGAAAGTAGGCGTCTTTCAAGTCTATTGACACCAGCCAGTCTCCTAGATGAACTGATTGTTGAATCGTTAATAGTGACTCCATCTTGAATTTTTCCTTTCGGATAAACCGGTTGAGATGAGTCAGGCCTATAACAGGCCTCCATGTGCCGTTCTTCTTCTGTACCAGAAACAGAGGGGAATACATGCCTTCTCCTCGTTCGCCATCTGGAACAGGAATGGCTGCGTTTTGAGCTAATAAAGAGCTTATGTAAGCTAAAAGAACTTGTTTCTTCTCCCCTGAACTTGGAAGATTTGTTGGTATAAATCTTAGTCTGGGGGTTGAAAACCCAGGTGTGGCCTGAGGACACTGTCTTGACAGTCCAGAAATCCCGAATTGAGGCTGCCCAAACATGCTGGAAGTGGAGCAGACGAGCCCCCACCTGACATGTTTGAGCGGGCCCAATTTCAAAAGGACTTAGTGGAGTCCTGGTTACTAGTAGAAGCCCCCTTTGTGGCCTTTTTAGAAAATACCCGACCAGGTCTATAACTACGTGCTTCCCTTGTACGGTCGGTGTTCTGCGATCTTAAAAAGGTGCATTTTTGGTTCTGTAAACGCCTGTCTTGAGGGAGGAACCCCGATTTACCACCCGTAGCCCGGGTAATGGCGCTATCAAGCTTGTTGCCGAAGAGGGATGAGCCCTCAAATGGAATACGGCACCAAGCCTGCTTAGAGGCTGGATCCGCCAACCAAGGTCGCAGCCACAAGGCCCGATGGGCGGTGACCGATGACAACATCATCCGAGCCACTAGGCGAATAATGTCAATAGAGACCTCCCCCAGAAAGGCAGAGGCAAGCCTGATTTCCTGAATAGGGGAGCTCTTAGCCGCTTCTTCAGAGATACCTCTAAGAGAATCATTCACATTGTCTGACCATGCCTCTAAGGCTTTAGAGACTGCTGCTAAGGCCAGAGCGGGTTTACACACTGTGCCTGCTGTCAGATAAATCCTTTTTAGGTCGGCATCAATCCGTCTCTCCAGCGGATCCTTAAATGAGACTGTATCTTCAAGAGGCAGAGTCACATATCTCACAAGCCTCATTAATGCAGCATCTACCAAGGGAGCTGACTCAAGGTGTTTAACCTCTTCTTCCTTGAAAGGGTATAGTTTTGAGACTTTAGATTGCATAGAGCTTTTTCTATCCATCTTGCCCCATTCTTCAAATATTATAGCTCCTACTTCTGTGAGGAAAGGAAAATAATGACGCTCCTTGCTGAGTGGTTTGTTTAGCAGGAGAAATAACTGGGTCTTCCCAAACCAAAGCGTTTTTAACAGCTTTCACCAGAGAAGGAACCAGGGCATATTCAAAGCCCATCCCAGGATCATCTGCTTCTGACCCACTATCTGAAGGGGGAGCTGACTGGTGACTAGGTTGAGAAGACTCCCACGTCTCATGGACTGGACCCTCTTCTGACAGGGGAATCAGTGGATCTTGAGGAGAATCACGAGGCTTTGCAGCGTCTCTCTCCTGCAGCGATTCTTTCACGACTCGCTTGATTAATGTTTCCAGGTGTTGGTCTGCACCTTCCCTCTCATTAGCTGCTTTAGAGAAACAGCGGTCACAGAGAGACTTGCTGGCAGGAACTGGGGCCCTGCATCCCCAACATATTTTCTCCGGTCCCCTGATGAGATGAGGGGGGGGGTGGGGAGAGCCTCTACTGTGGTCTTTAGACTTAGAGGATGAACCATGGTGTCTAGAGCCAGAGGAGGAATGCCGGTGGTGTGATTTAGACGACCCGCTCCTTCTGCGGGAACTACTTTGTCTTTGGTCAGACCTAGAAGGGCTAAGGAACGAAGGAAGACAGGAATAGAGAAAGAGAAAGGCACAAAGTCAGAATGATGCCCTACACTCAGCTCTCTTCCCCCCAGCAGGTAAGTAAAGAAATATACTTTCAAATCCTACCTGCTGCGAGAGGACTGGCCACCAGGAGGCAGTGAAGAGTCCATGGCTGATGCTGGGAGTCACTGCAGGTGAACACAGATCAAATCAGATATACCAGAAAGCAAAAAAAAAAAGCAAGCACAGACCCATCTGTATTGCACTTACCTGGGGAAGGCTCTGCAGGTGCTCAGGGAAGTCGCCGCTATGCCCACGATCGTTCCCGAGCTCTGCAAGCCTCCCCAGGCTTTTAAAATTGGTGCTGCGTGACGTCACGGCCGTGCCAGGCCCACGGTCCTCGTGCGCATGCGCGAAACCAGGCCTCGCTTTCGTTCCAGGACTGCGCCTGCGCAGAACGCAGACAGATCCCGGAAGTAGAGGGAGCGGTGGCTGGAACGCACAGGGAACCAGCAGCTGCATAGGCAATTTAACAAAGGGCACACAGAGAGAAAAAACAACAACAACAAATATATACACTGCTGCCATGAAGGCGATATATGCTCACCACCACCTACGATCGACTCGGCTGGAACATCCATACACACACCGGGCTTTTGGCAGATAATGGCCACCTGCATACTGCTAGGCGATCGGCCTGTGCGTGCTTTTCATTCAGAATGACTCCAGCTCTTCAGCGCTTACTCTGCAATACGCTCCATACCCTGCTAACAGTCAAGGCTTATTGGAGGGATGAGACATCCCATCGGTCGGCCGATACGATCGCAGGACATCGTCTTCAGATAGGAGAACCAAACATAAGGTCCTACGGAGGAGGACAAAAAAGGAACATGGCTGAGAGCCCACAGCTGAAATTTATAAGGGAGGGGTCCTATTGGGTAGTTATGGAGGCGGGGTCAACCCACACGTATGCTGCCATGGAGCCTGTCAGGAAATCAACATTGCAGTACAGCACCCATTAGAAAAAAAGGTTCCTGCACTAATTTTTGCAATATCAGGTGCGAATTGCATATACATCTGTGCACGAAGTCACACAGATGTCAGCCAAGTTACGCCTGGAGTCGCACTGACCCGCGGCTTTGAAATTGTACGACTTCAAGTGAAATCGCACGATTTCAAAGTCGGATTAATGTCAACGGCGGCTTAATGCCACTAGCCTCAAAATAGCACCTCTATCTCAGCTAACCTCAGACACATACTAGTCTACCACTACCTGATCAGTATACGCTGACCAGACCAACTAGAGGACACTATACCGAAGATGAATTCCCACCACCTGACCCCGAACCGCCAACCTGTACCATAATCTGAATTCAAACCAACACAAACCAACATTCAGAGTGGGAGGGAGGGAAGTTCATCCCACCTTCTGATTTCCAATGAACTTTTCGTCTCCCCTCCCACCAGTCCAGTAAATGCCATTGCTTTCCTCACTCCTTTAAACTAATTGACCCCACACTGCCTGGTTCCCCTCATGTGTTTCTGTCATGTATGCCCTGTGCTTAAATGATTATAAAGGTTTACATTTCATTTTTTTTTTAAATAACAAACATGTCATACTTTGTCACTTTCCTGTTTAAAACAATAGTTTTATTCCCTTTTCTGGGACCCTTGGAATTATTTGTGTGTTTGGAGAACTATCTTCGCTTCTGGAAATACAAAACTCCATTTGAGTGTTTCACTGTAGACTTTGGGCCCCAACGCAGGCCGCTAACAGCTGTTTACCACTGGCCAGTGAGTTACAGGCCCTGTATATTTCCTATTATGTAAGGCATATCCTTAGGACAAGGTTTAGGAGATATGAACTCTACCCCTAGACACAGGCCAGTGGGTATCCCTTGTACCCAAATCTGTTATTATTTTTATTATTATTCTGTTATTGTTTTATCCTTCTGAGAATGTAATCCAAATATGTAGCCCTTCTTTTAGCCTCAGGATGTGTCAGAGAGTGTGGTACTTTTTAAATTGTTGTCAGCACCAGGAACAGGAGGGCCCAGACATTTAGCATCAGGGCTGGATTAACGTAGTGGCTATTGGAGCTGCAGCTCCAGGCCCCTACCATAATATCGGCCCAATACATTGATTTTAGACACAATTACCTGGCCACCAACCTACATTGCCTTGCAGATGCCAGACCGCTGAATTATAGGCCCAATACAGACAGTGAGCGGCCGGCTGCTACATATATTGCTTTGCAGAACGGCCTCTTGCAGCGCAGGTCCAATGCACCAAGGCTCCTTCCCTTGGAATCCAGCACACTCCCTGTCAGGTGGAGCTTGACGTCATGGCTGGCGTGACATCATACAGAGGCCGGCCTGAGAGGCTCAATGGGAAAGGAGTGTGGGTGGTGCCGCTGCGAGCAAAGAGGAGGAAGCACTATACAACAACTACAAGTAAGCTCTGCATGGGGCTGGGGAATTGGGGCAGATGATAAGTTGCTATCCTTTTGTGCAGTGTACTGGCTGAAGTGGGTTAACTCTTGGGGAGGGCAGGGGGCTATCAGTGCCACCTGTCAGTGCCCATTAGTGCAGCTCATCAGTGCCACCTATCAGTGCCACCTATTAGTGCAGCTCATCAGTGCCACCTATCAGTGCCAGTACCACCTATCAGTGCAGCTTATCAGTGCCACATATTAGTGCTGCCTCATCAGTGCCGCATTATCAGTGAAACTCACCATTGCAGCCTATCAGAGCCAATCAGTGTTGCATATCAGTGCAGCCCATCAGTGCCCCATATCAGTGCCCATCAGTGCTGCCTATCAGTGTAGCTCATCAGTGCTGCCTATCAGTGCCCATCAGTTCAGCTGCCTCATCAGGGCTGCCTCATCAGTGCCCATAAGTGCCACCTATCAGTGCCCATCAGTGCTGCCTATCAGTGCTGCCTATCAGTGCAGCTCATCAGTGACACTCATCAGTGCCCATCAGTGCAGCTCATCAGTGTCACTTATCAGTGCCCATCAGTGCAGCTCATCTGTGCTGCCTTTCATTGCAGCCCATCAGTGCCACATTATCAGTGCCCATAAGTGCCGCCTATTAGTGCCCACCAGTGCTGCCTATTAACGCAGCTCATCAGTGCTTCCTATCAGTGCCTATCAGTTCAGCTTATCAGTACAGCCGATCAGTGCTGCTTCATCAGTGCCCATAAGTGCCGCCTATCAGTGACCATTAGTGCTGCCTATTAATGCAGCTCATCAGTGACACTCATCAGTGCCCATCAGTGCCCATCAGTGCAGCTCATCAGTGCTGCCTATCAGTGCCACTTATCAGTGCCCATCAGTGCAGCTCATCAGTGCCGCCTATCAGTGCCAATTAGTGCAGCTCCTTCATTTATCTTGACAACAACAGCATTTGCTTCCACGATACATAAAGCGGTAACTCCAGCGCCGTAGGAGGTGATTTCACCACCACAGTTAAAAAAAAGAGCATATATGCCAAAGCATGGGGGCAGCAGGTTTGCTCTTAACTTTTGCGGGCGGATACCCCCATGCTTCAGCATATATATATTTTAGGCACAGATTGCGTTAAGAAATGTTTTAATTTTTACTATTTTTTTGTATTTGCTTTGCAGGCATGGTATGTCTTACTGTTATACTGTAATGTTACTTTGTTTTATTGTTAACCATCATTTGCTTAGCAGGTACGCCATTCAGTTGAAGCGTGGATTTATTTATCTTGACAGCAACAACGTTTGCTCCCACGATACATAAAGCCATGACTCCAGCGCTGTCGGAGGTGATTTCACCACCACAGTTAAAAAAAGAGCATATATGCCAAAGCATGGGGGCAGCAGGGGTGAAGGAGCGATTTGCTCCTAACTTTTGGGGCGGATACCCCCATGCTTTGGCATATATATATTTTAGGCACAGATTGCGCTAAAAAATGTTTTAATTTTTACTATTTTTTTTGTATTTGCTTTGTAGGTATGGTATGTCTTACTGTTATACTGTAATGTTACTTTGTTTTATTGTTAATCATCATTTGCTTAGCAGGTACGCCATTCAGTTGCAGTGCTGATTTATTTACCTTGACAGCAACAGCATTTGCTCCTACTATACATAAAGCTGTGACTCCAGCACTGTCGGAGGTGATTTTACCACCACAGTTAAAATAAAGAACATATATGCGGAAGCATGGGGGCAGCAGGGGTGGAGGAGCGATTTGCTCCTAACTTTTGGGGCGGATGCCCCCATGCTTCATATTATATTTTTTAGGCCATTCAGCTGCAACACTGATTTATTTATCTTGACAGCAACAGCGTTTGCTCCCACGATACATAAAGCCGTCACTCCAGCGCCGTAGGAGGTGATTTCACCACCACAGTTAAAAACAAAATGGTGCATGTATGCCCATCATTGGAAGTGGGTGGATGAAGGGAGGTATCAAGGATCAAACTCTTTTTTTCGTTCAGCCCATAGGCTGCATGAAAAAAAGATTACAATATATGCCCAATAAGGACCAGCAATGATGCCTGCGGGTTTAGGTATCATCTTGGTATCATTCTTTTCAGCCAGCGGTCAGCTTTCATGTAAAAGCAATCCTAGTGGAAAATTAGCCTCTAGACTGCTTTTACAAGCAGTGGGAGGGAATGCCCCCCCCACCATCTTCCATGGTTTCTCTGGCTCTCCTGTCCCAACAGGAAATCTGAGAATGCAGACGTTGGTTCCGCCAGCTGACCATAGAGCTGTATAGAGATCAGAATGGCTCCAATCATCTCTATGGCCTAAGAAACCAGAATCTACGAGCATTTCATGACTTAGATTTTGCCAGATGTAAACAGCGCCATTGGGAAATTGGGAAAGCATTTTATCACACCAATCTTGGTGTGGTCAGATGCTTTGAGGGCAGAGGAGAGATCTAGGGTCTAATAGACCCCAATTTTTTCAAAAAAGAGTACCTTCACTACCTATTGCTATCATAGGGGATATTTACATTCCCTGAGATAACAATAAAAATGATTAAAAAAAATGAACAGGAACAGTATAAAAAATAAGTTAAAAGCAAAAAAAAAAAAAAAGGTACCCTGTAACACAAGCGTCGTTCTGGCGTCAAATGTAAAAGCAATTGCACCATGTATGTGAGGTATCACCACGAAGGTCAGATCGAGGGCAGTAATTTTAGCAGTAGACCTCCACTGTAAATCTAAAGTGCTAACCTGTAAAGGCTTTTAAAGGCTTTTAAAAATGTATGTAGTTTGTCGCCACTGCACGTTTGTGCAATTTTAAAGCATGTCGTGTTTAGTATCCATGTACTCGGCATAAGATCATCTTTTTTATTTCATCAAACATTTGGGCAATATAGTGTGTTTTAGTGCATTAAAATTTTAAAAAGTGTGTTTTTCCCCAAAAAATTTGTTTGAAAAATTTTAATTTTAATTTTAATCTGTAGGGCCTTTGCTTTTAAAAAATATATAATATTTGGGGGTTCAAAGTAATTTTCTTGCAAAAAAAAAATTATTATTTCATGTAAACAAAAAGTGTCAGAAAGGGCTTTGTCTTCAAGTGGTTAGAAGAGTGGGTGATGTGTGACGTAAGCTTCTAAATGTTGTGCATAAAATGCCAGGACAGTTTAAAACCCCCAAATGACCCCATTTTGAAGCAATAAATAGTGAGGTCTGCAAAATACTTAACATACCTCTCAGCAAATAGCTTTCCAAAATGTTTTTTTTTTGCCATCTTGGCATTTTATGGCCTTCAAAACTGTGATAAGTAGTGAGGAGTGAAATCAAAAATTTACGCCCTTAGAAATCCTGAAGGCGGTTCTTGGTTTTCGGGGCTCCATAAATGGCTAGGCTCCCAAAAAGCCCCACACATGTGGTATCCCCTTACTTAGGAGAAGCAGCAGAATGTATTTTGGGGTGTAGTTTCACATATGCCCATGGCATGTGTGCGCAATATATCATTTAGTGACAACTTTGTGCAAAAAAAGTTTGTCATTTTCCCGCAACTTGTGGCAAAATATAAAATATTTAATGGTCTCAACATGCCTCTCAGCAAATAGCTTGGGGTGTTTACTTTCCAAAATGGGGTAATTTGGGGGGGGGGTTGTGCCATCTTGGCATTTTATGGCCTTCAAAACTGTGATAGGTAGTGAGGAGTGAAATCAAAATAAAAAATTTACGCCCTTAGAAATCCTGAAGGCAGTGCTTGGTTTTTGGGGTCCCGTAAGCGGCTAGGCTCCAAAAAAGTCTCACACATGTGGTATCCCTGTACTCAGGAGAAGCAACAGAATGTATTTTGGGGTGTAATTCCACATATGCCCATGGCATGTTTGAGCAATATATCATTTAGTGACAACTTTGTGCAAAAAAAAAAGAAGTTTATCATTTTCCCGCAACTTGTGGCAAAATATAAAATATTCCATGGACTCAACATGCCTCTAATAAAATAGCTTGGGGTGTCTACTTTCCAAAATGGGGTCATTTGGGGGGGATTTGTGCTATCTGGGCATTTTATGGCCTTCAAAACTGTGATAGGTAGTGAGGAGTGAAATCAAAAATTTACGCCCTTAGAAATCCTGAAGGTAGTGCTTGGTTTTCGGGGCTCCATACGTTCTTAGGCTCCCAAAAGGTCCCACACATGTGGTATCCCCGTACTCAGGAGAAGCAGCAAAATGTATTTTGGGGTGCAATTCCACATATAACCATGGCATGTGTGAGCAATATATCATTTAGTGACAACTTTTTGTAAAAAATTTTTGTTGTTGTTATTATTCAATTTTAGCACCTCAAGAAATGAGACAGGCAGTCATAAACTAAAAGCTATGTAAATTCCAGAAAATGTACCCTAGTTTGTAGACGCTATAACTTTTGCACAAACCAAAAAATATACGCTTATTGACATTTTTTTAACCAAAGACATGTGGCTGAATACATTTTGGCCTAAATGTATGACTAAAATTGAGTTTATTGGATTTTTCTTATAATAAAAAGTAGAAAATATTTTTTTTTTAACATTTTCGGTCTTTTTCCGTTTATATCGCAAAAAATATAAATCGCAGAGGCAATCAAATACCATCAAAAGAAAGCTCTATTTGTGGGAAAAAAAGGACACAAATTTTGTTTGGGTATAACATTGCATGACTGCGCAATTACCAGTTAAAGCAGCGCAGTGCCAAATTGTAAAAAGTCCTCTGGTCTTTAGGCAGCCAAAAGGTCTGGGGCTTAAGTGGTTAAGATTCACTTAGTAGTACCAGTATATTATATTAACCCCAAGGCACTGAGATACATTTTCACATGGGTAGACAGTAATTGCCTTTCATAACTGATATAAAATTGACCTCTGCCTCAATTTCTATGTAGTCTGAATTTAACTAGACTGGTCCAGTATTTAAATTATTTGTGTTCAGCTGTATGCTATCTTACAACCTTGATAGAGCTTATTTCCTCCGACTTTAAAAATTGGATTCCATCATACTGGTTATGTTTCCAAAGTACTTGTTAAAATTATTCACTGGCACATTGGATTAATAATTATTTCGTAATGGATGCTGATTGACTTTGATACACTTAATTCATTAAAAATAAACCTTATGACTACATTATGACTTGGGAATAGGTATTCCTTCTGCAATCGAAAGCAAAGCATGAATGGCCTCTTGCACACTGGTGCTTGGGGCTGTAAAATGTAAAATATGTATCTTCCCACCAGGGAGCCACAGCTGCTGCATACAACTAACCATAGAAATCAATACCTGCAAATGGGTATATGCCGATACTTGCGTAAGCTCACCCATGCATATTAGTTACATAGTTGTTCAACCTGTGTGGGCATATGTGTAAGTATTATGTCCCTAACATTTCCCATATCCCTGAATATTGTGTTCAATAAGATGTCCATCTAAGGATTTTTTAAAATTAGCTACATTTACCGCTGCAACCACCGATTGTGGAAGGGAGCTCCACATACTTACCACTCTAACAGTAAAAAAACCCTTACGCAATTGAGGGTTGAATCTTTTCTCATCCAACTTCATTGGGTGGCCACATGTCTTAATGAGTGACCTGAGACTAAATAGTTTCCTCCCAATGCTGGATTCGCCATTAATATATTTGTAAATCGCTATCAAATCCCCTCTTAAGCGTCTCTTCTCCAGGGGGAATACATTTAATGCTTGTAGTCTTTCCTCGTAATTTAGATCCTCCAGCCCTCATATTAGCTGTGTGGCCCTTTTCTGGACTCTTTCCAATTCTAGTACATCCTTCCTGAGGACTGGTGACCAGAACTGGATGACATACTTAAGATGTGGCCGAACCAGAGTTTTGTAAAGATTTAGAATTATAGTTTTTTCTCTTTTTTTAATGCATGTTAATGTTCTTCTGGCCTTGCTGGCTGCAGCTTGCCATTGCTTGCTTTTTCTGAGTCTGTCATCAACAAGGATCTTTTTCCATCCTTGATTCCCTCAGAGGTTCTCCCTCTAGCATGTAACTTGCATTCATATTTTTAACCCCCAAGTGCATTACTTTAGATTTCCCTACATTAAACCTCATTTGCCATGTGTTTGCCCACTCCTCCAAATTTATGAGGTCTTCCTGTAGAGTTTCAATATCCTGTTTGGAAGTTATTACCCTGCTTAACTTTGTATCATCAGCAAACACTGAGAATGAGCTATTTATACCAACCTCTATATCATTTATGAACAAGTTAAAACAGAATTGGTCCAAGGACAGAGCCCTGGGGTACTCATTATACCTGCAGACTATTCCCAAAATACATTATTTATCACTTCCCTTTGGGCGCTCCCCTGCAACCAGTTTTCTATCCAGGTACATATATTATTGTTGATGTCCACAGACCTCAATTTGTGGATTAAGCATTTATGGGGTGTCAAATGCATAATTTGCAAATGCAAATCTAGATACACTACATCCACAGGCCTCCCCTTATCCAGATTACAGCTCATGTCCTCATAGAATGTTAATATGTTGGTCTGGCAAGAACGATCTTTCATAAATCTATGTTCCTTACTACAAAATGATGCTATTCTTATCTGTAAGTTCCTGGATATGGTCCCTTATCCTCTCCCATAGCAATAGTTTGGGATATATAAGCAAGTTCGTTGTCTTTCAAGGTACAGGTTACAAGGCTGTTATATTTATCTTTCTTTCACTACTTTACTAGTCACCTAGAAAAAGCATGTACTGTACATATCAGAGGTAAGGACAACTTGTACAATTGGTCAGTTGGCAGACTGGTTGGTGAGTTGAGCTATGGAATGTTCTGTTTTATTCTTTCATGTGATAGCCCATCCATGTGCTCCTTGCTGTGAAGACCAATTATGGGTGGGGGCAGGGGCCATTTGTTTGTCAATGCTTGTTCTAGGTAAACAGATCACTAGTGAAACATGGCTAAACATGATGACCCCCGATGAGGCACCTATAAAAACAGGTCTGCAATGGCATCTGCCTGGCATGTTTCTGTCCAAACAGATTCCATTTAAATGTTGTTTGTAGGTTTTCTGGAGTGTGTAGATTCTAGTCAACCAAAACAAAAAAAGACACCTGAATTGAAGATTGAGCTGAGTTCTATTAGGGCTCATTTACATTTGGTTGATTAGTAACACACATTAACGCACCTATCGCTTTAATATGCATTTTTGATGTGTTTGTAATGCTTTTGTGATGTGTCTTTAAAGCATTAATGAGGCTTGACAAATGTTAACCCTGTGTGTGTGTTGGTTTCTGTTTGTTTTAAGGTGATGTGTGTACAGTATTGTATAACCGCCTAATTTGGCATTCAGACCACTATAAGAAGACGGCTCTGCTGTCACATTTTTAAGCAAGTGTAAATGAGATCTAAGGACATCACATGAAATGCAGGACAGTACAACACACAACAAGGATGCAGTTATACACCATGTGACCTAGAACTGCTTTAAATTTAACATGGCATCATATGGAGATTTCACTTCACCTTGTGACAGTAGTAGCTTGTCCCGGAGTCCCTCAAGGATCACCCCTGTTGCCTGTGCTCTTTAACATCTATCTCCGCCCGCTCCTCAAAATCATCAGCAACCAGGACCTGCTTTATCACTCCTATGCTGATGACATCCAACTTTACCTACGCATCACCAACAAAAAAGACCAATACCAGGCACTGGAAAACTGTGTCTAATTGATCGACTATTGGATGACAGAGAGCTCCCTTAAACTCTTTTTTATTTTTTCTTTTTTTTAATTTTTTAAATCCTTTTTTATTGAAAAAATCATATTAAAAAAACACACAAACGAGGACTGACATAGCCAGCATCTACGCAGTCCTTATATTTACTTCATTTGTACAATAATCCACAAAGTAAACAAAGAAGACAGACATCAATAAAACACTCTCATACAAAACAGAACTCCTCTTCCTCCACGCAAACCGAAACAAAAACCCTGGCACAATGTCCATACCACTTACCATCCTCGGACAACCCATCACCCCCAGCACTAAAGTCAAAAGCCTTGGAATCATCTTTGACTCAGACATGACAATGGATGCACAAATAGGATCAGTAGTCAGCAGATCCCACTACCTTCTTATCCTATTGCGTAGACTCATCCCCTTCATCCTTGAAAGAGATACAGCAGCAGTAGTTGGAACAGTCATCAATTCCCGACTCAACTACACAAATTACCTCTACCTAGGACTTCCCAAATACCAAACTTCACGTCTACAAATTGTCCAGAACACAGCAGCCAGACTGGTAACTGGAAAAAACCCTGGGAATCAATCACCCCGTCACTGAGGACCCTCCATTGGCTAGCCATGAAGGACCTTTAAGATCCTCTGCCTCACTCACAAATGTACACAAGGAAAAGCCCCGCAATATCTCTGTGACAAAATAAAGCACTACAACCCAGGTTGCCCCCTTCGGTCAACTATCCAGAACCTCCTCCACATCCCCAAGACCCGTTATAAATTAAAAGGCAAACAAAGTTACGCAGTCCAAGGACCACGGCTATGGAACGCTCTACCCATGGACATCCGCTCGGAAAAAAAACAGCTGGCCTTCAGGAAGAAGCTCAAGACCCATCTCTTCTGAAGACCCAGACGCAGGGCCGGATTTCCCACAAGGCCACCGAGGCCAGGCCTCGGGGCGGCAGTGGTGCAAGGGCGGCGCCGATCCTGTGGCGACTTCTCGGCTTTTGTGGCAAACTCCCGCCCTCTAACCAGCCCGTTTCGTCGGCACTGCTGCTTATTTCACGGGGACTGATCAGGCTTGTATACTCCCACTTCCTGGTAGCGGTGGAATGCACGATAGGGTGGACGTGATGTCATCAGCTGGAAATGATGGCCGCGTTGCCTCCCATGTCTTGCATCATTTCCGGCTGATGACATCACGTCCGCCCTATTGTGCGTTCCACCGCTACCAAGAAGTGGGAGTACACAAGCCTGATCGATCCCCATGAAATAAGCAGCGGTGCCGGCGAAACGGGCTTGCTAGCGGGAGTTTGCCGCCCCCCTGAATGTGCCCCTGAATTTCCCCTTGAAACAAGCAGTGGAGCAGGCGCAGTGTATCTTTCTCTCCTCCCCTATCCACAGAGTCCCTTCTTGGTCCAGACATGACAGCCACTAAAGTGGCCATCAGGGCTGCTGTTAGAAATCATGGGGCCTCGTACATCCTACCTGACGGGGCCCTCTACGACCGGTGGCAGGCGACGTGGCAAGTGACAAATGACTGGCAAGTCACACACTGCATCCGCTGACAAGTGACGTGGCAAGTGACACCCTGCATCCGCTGACAGGTGACCTGGCAAGTGACACCTGGCATCCGCTAACAAGTGACGTGGCAAGTGACACCCTGCATCTGCTGATAAGTGACTGGCAAGTGACAACATGCATCTGCTGACAAGTGACTGGCAAGTGACACCCTGCATCTGCTGACAAGTGAGGTGGCAAGTGACACCCTGCATCCACTGACAAGTGACCTGGCAAGCGACACCCTGCATCCGCTGACAAGTGACATGGTAAGTGACACCCTGCATCTGCTGACAAGTGACTGGCAAGTGACACCCTGCATCCACTGACAAGTGACTGGCAAGTGACACGCTGCATCTGCTGACAAGTGATGTGGCAAGTGACACCCTGCATCAGCTGACAAGTGACGTGGAAAGTGACACCCTGCATCAGCTGACAAGTGACATGGCAAGTGACACCCTGCATCCGCTGACAAGTGATGTGGCAAGTGACACCCTGCATCTGCTGACAAGTGACGTGGCAAGTGACACCCTGCATCTGCTGACAAGTGACGTGGCCAGTGACAATCCGCAATGTGTGGCAGGTGACGTAGCAAGTGACAATCCGCAATGTGTGGCAGGTGGCGTCGTGGCAAGTGACAATCCGCAACATGTGGCAAGTGACAATCCGCATCTGAAGGCAGGTGACGTTAGCAAGTGACATGCTCAGGCTCCGACTGATTCTGCTTATGGTGAGTTGAAATATTTTATTTTATATAACAATGTAATTATAGAAATATTGCACTTCAGTCATTTTTTTTGCGATACGGCACTGCGTCGATTTAACTGACAATTGCGCAGTTGTGTGATGCTGTACCCAAACAAAATTTAGAATAAAGTTAGAACTAAAAAATTGTAGGGAGTTTCTTACTGCTATATTATTTAAAAGGCATTTTCTGCATTACAGTGTATTTTCAGTCTGTACAGTTATTTTCAGTGTTCTCGTGTGTGGAGATATGTTTTTAATTAATCTATTGTAGCAGTCATCGATAAAGGATGAGAATAGTGGTGTGTGAAACAACATTGGGCGGTATAAATCTGCCACAATGTTGATTTGCGGCAGAACCCCTGGGGACCACCAAAATTTTCTTGTGCACCTAAAGTGGTCCACGGACCACTGATTTATGATCGCTGGTATATCACATTTACAGAGGATATGCATGATATCTCCTATGGTAAGACCGCATCCCCCACAGATATTGAAATCTGCCTAAAGCAGAAACATTATCGTACTATTAAATGGATGGGGAATTTTAAACATGTATTTTAAATATGTATGCTTAAAATAATTCCAATTTAAAATGTGATTTTACATTAAGTACCTCTGCTGCAGCTCTTGCTGCAATACTCACCTCCACTCTAGTGCTGTCCTCCACAAACTCACCACTCCAGTCCTACGTTGTTTGTCTTCTGATTGGTATACAGGATATTATGGACCAGACACTTGGGAGGGGGGGTCCACCAGTGTTGTTTTTACAGTAAAACAACAATGAGCCAAAGCTTTGCAATGTAAAGTATTTTATAGCAACCAGTCAGAAATAATTTGATCAAATTGGTCTACAGTAAACTGAACATGTTACCTATGGATTATTGCAGTTTGCATGTCTTCATTGCTGTCCATTAGGGATGAGCCGGATGTTCGAGTCGAACGTTGCAGAAAAGCTAACATTATGCTGTGTTCGCGGCAAATTCGAAAGCCGCAGAACACTGTTAAAGTCTATGGGACATTAACATGAAAATCCAAAAGTGCTAATTTTAAAGGCTTATATGCAATTTATTGCCATAAAAAGAGGGGACCTGGGTCCTGCTCCAGGGGACATATATCAATGCAAAAAAAAGTTTTAAAAACATCAGTTTTTACAGGAGCAGTGATTTTAATAATGCTTAAAGTGAAACAATAAAAATGAAATATTCCTTTAAATATCATCCCTGGGGATTTACTTAGTATGCCTGTAAAGTGGCGCAGTTTTCCCGTGTTCAGAGCAGTACCACAGCAAAATGACATTTCTAAAGGAAAAAAGTCATTTAAAACTGATCGCGGCTATTAATGAATTGTCGGGTCTCTGCAATAAAGATAAGACTCAATGGGTCCATTACCAGGCCCTTGGGGTCTGGTATGAATATTAAGGGGAACCCCGAAACAAAATTTTAAAAAACCCTGAAACAAAATTAAAAAAAAAACCTGAACACTTTTTATGGCAATAACTTGCATATAAGCCTTTAAAATGAGCACTTTTGAATTTTCATGTTCGTGTCCCATAGACTTTAACGGTGTTCGTGTGTTCGTCCGAATTGTTTGCCTGTTCGCAAGTTCTGGTGCGAACTTGCTCATCCTTACTGTCCATTAATCACTTCAGCTTTGAAAGGTTTGCCCCCCCCCCCCCCCCTCATGAACAGGCCATTTTTTGTGATACGGCACTTTGTTACTTTAACTGACAATTACAGGGTACCCAAATAAAATGCTTGTCCTTTTTTCCCCACAAATAGAGCTTTCTTTTGGTGGTATTTGATCACCTCTGTGGTTTTTATTTATTTGCGCTATAAACAAAGAAAGACCAATGATTTTGAAAAAAAAACTATATTTTTTACTTTTGCTATTATTATTATTATACAGGATTTACGCAGCGCATTACAATATAAAAGGAGACAATACAGTTACAATACAATAAAAAAGAGGATTAAGAGGGCCCTGCTCAGAAGATCTTACAATCTAATTGGGTGGGGCAGGTGGTACAAAAGGTTGTAACTGTGGGGAGTGAGCTGATGGAAGTGGTAGGAGATTAGTTGGAGACATGATAGGCTTCCCTGAAGAGATGAGTTTTCAAGAATCGCCTGAAGGTAGCAAGAGTAGGGGATAGCTATAAAACATACCCAATAAAACTTTTTTAAAAATCCAATTTCTTCATCAATTTAGGGCAATATGTATTCTGCTACATATTTCTGGTAAAAAAAACTCCAAAAAAGCGTATATTGATTGGTTTGCGCAAAAATTATAGCGTCTACAAACTATGGGACTGCGATATTGCGCCGGACAAATTGGACACCTAACTGACACTTTTTACACTTTTTGGGGACCAGTAACACTAATACAGTGATCAGTGCTGAAAAATATGCACTGTCACTGTACTAATGATACTGGCAGGGAAGGGGTTAACATCAGGGGCGATCATAGGGTTAAATGTATGCCTAAGTTGTGCTTACTAACTATGGGGGAGGTGCTTTGACTAGGGGAAGGCAAAAATCAGTGTTCCTGCTTAGCAGAAACACAGGATCAGTACCTCCCCTCTGACAGAAGGACAATCTGCCTTGTTTACACAGGCAAACTGCCGTTCTGCTTGTGTCCTGAATAATTGGTGGGTCCCACTGATTGGCTCCTGCTGTGTCCAATTACAGCGGGTCGGTGGCCGTGTGCATGTGCCCCAGACCCGGAAGTGCAGGATCATGTACCAGTGTGTGATTCTGTGCAGAGCGTCCGCCTCACCGCAGTAAATGTACATGGGGCAGTCAGAAACCGCTTAACAGAGTATGTGTATGAAACCATATGGGCATATGTATTTTATATAGGGGAATATGGAAGTATGTCAATGTGCGAGTTGGCCAAGCTGGATTGCATGCTATAAGGCCTGGTTCACACCTATGCATTTTTTAGTGCATTTTCAGTTTTGCAGAAACACACTACAGTCCATTTAACATGATTTCCTATGGGTCATGTTCACACCTGTGAATTTTATGGAAAGGGCCAGGGACTTTTTTCTGGTTCTTGGTTCCATAGACTTCAATGGATCAAAAATGTGTATTGAAAAACACAAAATGCACTTGGAATTTGCAAACTGCAAACTGCATAAGTGTGAACCTGGCCTAAGGAAGCAAACTAACACCAGAATCTCCTTCACACTATGAATCGCACAGGAATGTGCTGTGCTTCCCTGTTCGATTCACATGCGATTCAGTGTGGTGTAATGGGCTCAAATCACACAACATCGGACCAAAAGTAGTGCATGCACTATTTTTTGAAGCAGACTGCAATCAGATAGTATGCAGGTGAACACACTGCATTTGCAACCTGCATTTGGGGTGTCATTAACTTTTACACTCGCTGCAGATCGAAACTGCAGTGCCTTTTAAATGTAGGTTTCGCACAGCATATTATAGTTATAAACTAGGCTAAAAGATGTACAGTACATGGCTTATTTTATTTTTTAAATAGTTTATTTTGCTTACAACATGGTGTTTAGAATAATAAATGATTTCCCGTGGTTGTCTTGCCTGACATAGGTATGCAGAAACTCCTGTTTCCAATAGAGTAATTATTACCTTCATCTTTTTTGTTGAAGTCATGCCTTTATATTTGTATCTTGTTTTTTTTTTATTTATTTTTTTTACAGTCACCTAATATGAAGAGAAGAGGTTTGTGCTTTGTGTCAATGAGTCATTTCTTCTTTCAAACATAAAGAAAGAAAAAGGTGTGCCTAATGAAAGCCTGTAATTACATAATATATAAAAAAAGAGCATTCGCTGAACACGCTCAGCAGTCCTTTGTCACCATCTAGTGTCTAGAATGCTGTAACTGTGTTTTTTCCACAGCTTTTTTAAAATGATGCTCATTTCAACAGAACCTACTACTTGCACAGACCATAGATGCACATTAAAAGGATTGACACTGACCTTTTACTATTTGCATGCTATTGCAAAGAAAGAAAGGATTCTGGTTAAAGGATCTATAGTCACAGCACACACTTTCATTTTATAGGATCAGCAGCATTGCAATAGCAATACAAACTAGGGATGCACCGATACCAAGCATTTGCACGAGTATTGGTACTCATGCAAGTGCTCCGATGCCTAATCTGATACCTGTTGTGTCGGACCAGGCGTCCTCAAGCTCAGCAGTGGGGCCGGGCAGCCTCACAGGTGATCGGTGCGGTGGTGGGGGCATTTAAAAGGACCGATCTCTGGGTCCCCGGCTCCCCGGGTCCTCCTTCCTCTCCCTGGCTCCTCGTGTCCTCCTCCCTCTCTACTCCCCGGCTCCCTGTGTCCTCCTCCCTCTCTCCGGATCCCCGTGGCCTCCTCCCTCTCTGCTCCCCATGTCCTCCTCCCTCTCAGTGGTGTCCTCCTCCCTCTCAGCTCCCCGTGTCCTCCTCCCTCCTCTCTGCTCCCTGGGTTCTCTATGTCCTCCTCTGGTTCCCCCTGTCCTGGATCTGTCAGGATGGAGAGCCAAGGAAGGAGCCGGTAAATCTGTGCATCTGAGCATCATAATCTGAATTTACGATGTCTCCATTTATGAATGGAGAGGAGCCTCTGTCTCCTCTCTATTAATTTGCAGTGCAGTTGAGGCTGCAGAGAAAGGGACTGGGGAATCTGTGTCCTTAGGCCCCTTTCACACTGGGGCGGTGGGGGCGTCGGTGGTAAAACAGCGCTATTTTTAGCGCTGTTTTACCGTCGTTTTTGCGGCGGTATTCGGCCGCTAGCGGTGCGGTTTTAACCCCCGCTGGCGGCCGAAAAAGGGTTAAATCCACTCGTACAGCGCGGCTATAGCCGCGGTATTGCCGCGGTATAGCCGCGCTGTCCCATTGATTTCAATGGGCAGGAGCGGTTTAGGAGCGGTGAATACACCGCTCCAAAGAAGCGGTTGGCAGGACTTTTTTTACCGTCCTGCCAGCGCACCGCTTCAGTGTGAAAGCCCTCGGGCTTTCTCACTGAACAAACAGCGGAGGCTGTTTAGGGGCGGATTGCAGGCGGTGAAAGGGGCCCCAGTGTGAAAGGGGCCTTAGTCCCTTTCCCTGTTTCAAAGGGAAGATGTCAGGGGTCTAGACCCCTGATATCTCACAAAAGCCTCCCCCCCAACAGGGCTGAAAAAAAAATAAAAAAGAATTGTGATAAATAAATATTTAAAGGTGAAATTGTAAAAATAATAATAAAAAAATAAAAATAAAAAATAAAAAACACTGACACCATCCACTCCCCAACCTCCCAAAAAATACAGCATTGTAGAAAAATAGCAACAAAACAATATATAAATTGTAAAACATAATTAAAAAATTAATTGTAAAAAATAAAATTATAATTAAAAAAAAAAAAAAATACTGACACAGTCCACGCCTTATCAGTGCCCATCAGTGCTTCATATTAGTGCCACTGTCACACGACATTAACAAAAAGTATCGTCAATAGGTATCGGTAAATACTTGAAAAAAACTATTGGTGCTTGTACTCGGTTTTAAAAAAGTGGTATCGGTGCAACCCTAATATAAACAATAGTTATATTTGACATTTCTATATAAGCTTGCTTGAAAAATCTCCTTTTGTGTTGTAAGGTCTGCCTGTCTGCTCCCTGCATGCTTTGCAGCTTCTCCTCTGCTGTTTACTTTCCACTCCTAAGGAGTACATATCCCATGATAATTTGAAATGATTCTTGTACTGACTCCCTCTCCTGAAACTCCTCCTCTCAGCTCCTCTGTAGTTCAGAAGACAGGCTCTGTGAAATGTGACACAGCAGTCCTTACTCACAGTACATAGGGAATATGTGTTTATGGGTCACTCGCACAAAGTTTTAAAAATACTAATAATTCAAATAAACCAAGAAAGTGTGTGGGTTGCTGCAGCTTAATGGTGTGTTATACCCATATGCATAGTCCTTCCGGTAGATGCTGCGCTACCCATTTATCAATATACCGTATGTGAATAACAATTATAAAGTGCTGTAGTGCTGAAAAAAACAAATCTCGTAACCACTTAATCATAGATACATATAAAAACTTTCAATTAGTTTAAAAACTTGAAAATATTTGTGAAGATAAAATAACAGTCCATAAACTTGAAATCAAGAATTCTCCCATACTTCCATACTTCCCAAGTAGTGAATGGATTTACATCCAAAGGATTCCAAGTTAAGTGCTCTGTGTACATGCAATTTTCCACTGCAAAAAAACACAGTGGGTGCCCCCAAAAGGGTGTGCACTCACCCAGAGATATGGACCCCCTGGGCTTATACCGAGGTAGGTCTACAAAGCTTCTATGTGTATGTTATTCCATCCGGAAATGAGAAGTCCCCCTCAATGTACTAGTTCATAGGAAAGATAGGATCACAGGGATCGACATAGCGTGATAACGTTTATTTAAAAGTACACATAAAAAGATAAAGGTATCCCCTCACATGATAAAGTGCTGTCTCCTGGCACCAGGAATGATCTGCCCAGCATCTATTGGAAGGGCTATGCATAGTTAATATGTGTCAAAAAAAAGTATATGTGTAGGGAGCTTCACAAAGTAAGTGTATACATTTCAAGTTTGTTCAGGTTAAGGCCCCTCCCAGATAGTAAGCAATTGAGCTGCGAGTTTAAAAATTACTTGCTAAGCTATTGCTAGACTTGCCAGGCTTCATAAGTTTGTTACACAACTGCAGCAAGTCCGCATTGCATGATTCCAGATCAACTGGAGTTTGCAAACATTCTGCAAGTCTGCTGCAAGTTCTGGTTCAAAAATGGATTCAGCTTACATCCGTTTTTACATGAGTTTTCAGTTCAGTTCAGTTTACATCTGTTTTACATCTGCATGTCATAGTTCTTTACAACCATGACTCATCTCTGCTGTCAACTAGGGGTTCCCCTCTGACAGCAAAATGTAAACAAAGAAGGTGTCAGTGAAAAAAAAATGACATGGGGGTCCCCCCAAAGTCCTTACCAAGTCCATCGAGTCTGCAATTCTGGTATGGATTTTAAGTGATAACAGTACTTACAAAAACCAAAAAAACCCTGCGCTTACTCAATCTAAATAGCAGCTCACACAACAAAACAGGAAATTTGTAAAAGAAACAGGTATATAAAAAGTGTAGCGCTACTTATAACGAAAGAATATACAGTTGTAATATTGCATAAAATATCAACATTAAAGACACATAAATGCATAAGTCACACACTTCGTGTAACATCAAGTGTGAGATACTCCAGCAGATATCTGTTAAATGTAAAACAAGTTGTAGAGAAAAGTCCCTTGTTGTAAATACAATGATTCCATTCACCGTATGAGTAGCTGGTAAGACCACGAAAAAATATGGTGTATCCCCCCACATGGGAGTGAGACCCCATGCCAAAAAAATGCTTAAAAATGGCATAGGGTCCCCCAAAATCCATTCCAAATCCTTACCTGTGCATGTACCCCCCACTCCTGAACTTTACCAGGCCACATGCCCTCAAAATGGGGGGTACATTGCTAACAAGGGACGAGAAGAAGGTCCTCTTACCCACAACCCTGGCTCGGTAGTTGTGGAGGTCTGCAGGTGAGGGGCTTGTCAAAACCTGGAAGCCCCCTATTAACAATAACACAACAACAACACCAGTACCCCTACTCATTCACCCAAAAAATGACAAACGTAAATAAAAGCGCAAAGCCAGTTCTTGACAGGTCCTTTATTGAAAAAAGTGCCCCAATGTACTTTACATCCACCATCAATCATGTCGTCCAGCAATGTAGGTCCACATAAATCACGATGAACAACAGCCACTGACCTCACCCATTGCTTGCCAGAGTCGAATGACAACTTCGCTTCCCGTGCCACTGAAGTAAACAAGGGTCAGGGTCACCTAATGATGTAATTGACCATATATGGACATGACATCACAAGGTGACACCGCCCCCTTATTTAGCAGTGAGGGAAATAGAATTGTCATTTGGTGCTGGCAAGCGACAGGAGCGTTCAAGTGTTGGCAGATGATTTTTGTTTTGTGCAGGTAGCCAGCTGCTGTTCATAATGATTGACATGGACCTACATCGCTTACCTACATCATAGCATGGCATGCCTGACAATGGAAGTACATCAGAAACTTTTCTTTTTTAAAAAAAAGGATTTGGCAAAAACTGTGATGTGTTTTAATTTACATTTGACATTTTTTTGGTGAATGAATTGGGGAACTCATTTACAAGGAGGGGATCTGGGGCCCCCTTATTGCTAAAGGGGGCTTCCAGATTCCAATAAGCCCCCTGCCCGCAGACCCCCACAACCACTGGACCAGTGTTGTGGGGAAGAAACCTTTGTCCTCATCAACATGGGGACAAGGTGCTTTGCTAGTTGGGTCCCACACAAGTTTAGAGCATATGGCCTGATATAGTTCAAGAGAGGGGTCCCTTTTTTCCTGGCCTGCCAGGCTGTATAAATGGATAATAGTCTAGTGTGGATTTTGGGGGGCTCCACATCATTTTGTATTTTTTTTTTTTAGAGTGGGGTCACAGTTAATATCCATACCAGGCTTTTCTGGCCTAGTATAGATTTTAGGGGACTCCACGCATTTTTTTTAGGCCTAGTGTCCCTCTTAAAATCCATACCAGCCTGAAAAGCCTGGCATGGATGGGGAGAGGGGCCCCCATGTCGTTTTTTTTCCTTCATTTTTCGCAGGGAGGACTGATTGGTTGTTAGGACACCATCGGGTGCAGGCTTCTTAAGAACCAATGACTCATTTTCGGCTGGCTTACATGTAAAAATGTACATCCATTTAGGTCCATTTAAACAGAACAGGACAGAGACTTGCTCCATTTATAAGACTGACCTAAGGGGAAACAAATGTAAACAGATATAAATGGCTCATCTGTTTTCATCTGTTCGCCCATAGAGATGCATTGCTGTCAATTTTTCATACAAAACTGAATGAATGAAAAATGGACAGATGTAACATCTGTGTGAAGGAGCCTAATAGGAATTGGCTAGAAATAATTAAATTACAATGTGGAAATGAATATGATTTTAAATGTTTGCTATAGATATGCTTTAACCATTATTGCCCCTTAATAGTATATTTACTCAGCCGTCTGGTTTTGCCACACCTGATTCCCCATCTAAAAAAGTCCTATTTCATGACCAGTTGTACCTTTTATTTCTAGTGCCAGGTGTTTGCTCTCTATATCTTTATATACTTATGGACCAGGTAGAAAATTAATATTAAGCAGAATTAAGTTCCACCTTCCAAAATAGTCCTATTTTCTCACGTGACCCCCATTAGGAAAATAAATTGTCCCCCCCCATCCCCATCTAAACCTTATTTTTACTCTCTTCCTCCCTTCTACATCTAATTTTTTACCTCTTTAGGCATCTATTGCAGAAAAAAAACGATTGCCAAATAACCTTAACTGGTCACATACGCTAAAAGCATACTGAAAAATCTTCTGTATTATGATGGCTATTGTGGACCATTGTATTTCACTGAAACATCTACAGTATACAGGTATCTAAACTTATGCTTTTTCTACAGCAACTAGGGATGAGCTTGATGTTTGGGTCAAACATAAGTTCGACTCGAACAACGGGTGTTCGCCCATTCGCCGAACAGCGAACATTATGGGGCGTTCGCAGATAGAGATCGCAATGTATTGCTGTATGATGATTGGCCAAAGCATGCACCTGACCTGCATACTTTGGCCTACCACAGTGCGCTCTGCTAAGAGAGCCATAATTGGCCAAAGGCAGGGTGCCTTTGGCCAAGCATGGCTCAGGGGGACTAAGTCCATGCCCCACACTATATAAGGCTGCCTACATGGTGGCCCTGTGTAGTGTTGTTGGTGTGGACAGAGATATAGCTTGATTTAGATTAAGCAGGCAGGTTATTCAGTTAGTGGCAGTGTATTTGATATATATATAAACAGTCAGTCTAGTATATATACATATATATATATGTTATATGATAACTTGTTGCATCTTTCCCAAAAAGACTCATGGCTGTATTAGATCAAAAGAGTGATTCTACTAAATACTGAGCAAAGGGTCTGAATACTTAGGACCATGTGATTTTTCAGTTTTTCTTTTTTAATAAATCTGCAAAAATGTCATCAATTCTGTGTTTTTCTGTCAATATGGGGTGCTGTGTGTACATTAATGAGGAAAAAAATGAACTTAAATGATTTTAGCAAATGGCTGCAATGTAAGGGGGTATGAATACTTTCCGTCCCCACTGTATGTATATGTATATGTATATATATATATATACATTCTACTCTGCATCCAGTGTAGCTTATATCTACAATGCATTCCGTGGTGTACTGTTTCTAATACACTTCAGGCGGTGTATTAATATATATAAATATACAGTCTCGTGTGTATGTATGTATATATATATATATATATATATATATATATATATATATATATATATATATATATATATATACTCTGCATCCAGTGTAGCCTAGATCTACAGTGTACTGTTTGTAATACACTTCAGACAGTGTACACAGCAGTGTTGCCAACATACCAGATTGTAATTTACTGACACA
This sequence comes from Lithobates clamitans, assembly GCA_037952925.1. NCBI lineage: Eukaryota > Metazoa > Chordata > Amphibia > Anura > Ranidae > Lithobates > Lithobates clamitans. The sequence goes on along the minus strand of JBBGZY010000213.1, from coordinate 2,261,198 downwards.
ACACCCAAAATTTACTGGCACAGCCAAGTTTTGACTGACATTTCCGAAACTTATAAAATTACAATTTTCAGTGCAACTTTCAGTATTTAGGCTACAAATAAGTACAATATGCAATTAGCAATGTGATTTAAGGTAGATATTAAAAAAAACATATTTCTTATTAGTTTCAGTATAGTAAGTAAGTAGCTCAGGGACAAGACTTAGGAGGACAAGAAATTATAATGGGCGGCACACACACATACAATTGACTCTCACAGTGACACTGACAGCAGTGTGCAGTAATACAGATGATGATAACACCTCACTGACACGACACGTCCTTCTCCACTACATGCTCAGGCACCTCCTTCACCAGACCCACTCCCCGCCAGCGCCGCCCAAAGACACTGTAGCAGGCACTCTCAGGCCAGTTCCGCGCCTAACGTCACAATCATATTTTTTACTGACAACCTTTTCCTGTCACTGGCATTTACTGGCAGGAGAAAAGTGCCCTTTTTTACTGGCTGCCAGTAAAAATAATGACGGTTGGCAACACTGGTACACAGTATCTAACACAGTGTGTACAGTTTCTACTACACTTCTGGTGGTGTATACAGTATAAAATACAGTGCAGCTTTTGTACAATTTCTAATACAGTGCAGGCGGTGTACACAGTATCTAATACAATGTGTACAGTTTCTACTACTTTTCTGGTGGTGTACACAGTATCTAATGCAGTGCAACCGTAGTACAGTTTCTAATACAGTGCAGGCAGTATACACACTAATACAGTGGGTACAGTTTCTACTACACTTCTGGTGGTGTACACAGTACACAATACAGTTCCGCCATAGTACAGTTTCTACTACTTTTCTGGTGGTGTACACAGTATCTAATACAGTGTGTACAGTTTCTACTACACTTCTGGTGATGTACACAGTACACAATACAGTGCAGCTGTAGTACAGTTGCTAATACAGTGCAGACCGTGTACACAGTATCTAATACAGTGTGTACAATTTCTACTACACTTCTGGTGGTGTACACAGTACACAATACAGTGCAGCCATAGTACAGTTTCTACTACTTTTCTGGTGGTGTACACAGTATCTAATACAGTGTGTACAGTTTCTACTACACTTCTGGTGGTGTACACAGTACACAATACAGTGCAGCTGTAGTACAGTTTTTACTTTTCTGGTGGTATACACAGTATATAATACAGTGTGTACAGTTTCTACTACACTTCTGGTGGTGTACACAGTACACAATACAGTGCAGCTGTAGTACAGTTTCTAATGCTGTACAGGCAGTGTACACAGTATCTAATACAGTGTGTACAGTTTCTACTACACTTCTGGTGGTGTACACAGTATACAATACTGTGCAGCCATTGTACAGTTGCTAATACAGTGCAGGCGGTGTACACAGTATCTAATGCCGAGTACACACGGTCGGACTTTTCAGCTACAAAAGTCCAATAGCCCATCCAACAGACTTTCAACAGACTTTCTAAGGACCGGACTTGCCTACACACGATCACACCAAAGTCCGACGGATTTGTACGTGATAACATACACCGGACTAAAATAAGGAAGTTGATAGCCAGTAGCCAATAGCTGCCCTAGTGTGGATTTTTGTCCGTCGGACTAGCATACAGACGAGCGGATTTCTGGGTCCGGCGGAGTTAGGACAAGATTTGAAGCAAGTTCCAAATCTAAAGTCTGTCAGATTTGCGACTGGAAAAGTCAGCTGAAGGTCCGGTGAAGTCCACACACGATCGGATTGTCCACCGGATTTGTTCCGTTGGCGTCCGTCGGACAAGTCCGGTCGAAAAGTCCAACCGTGTGTACGTTGCATAATACAGTGTGTACAGTTTCTAATACACTTCAGTGGGGTACACAGTATCTAATACAGTGTAGTGTGGTGTTGCAAAACAAAAAAATACATCATGTGTGGAAGGCCACCAAGGAGAGGCAGATGCTCACAGGCCACTAAAATTGGGCAAGCAGCCTCTGTGTCTGTAGTCAACAGTGCCGGTCATGGGCATGGTGCATCCTCTGCAGGTGGTCGTGGGGCACTCTTGTCCTTTTTTCTGCTGCTGGCCGTGTTATTGAGCCAGAACATGCAGAAGAGTTGGTGGAGTTAATAACAAAGCCGTCCTCATCCTCTTCATCGTCTGTCACCCAGGCTCAGAGTAGTTTGCCTTCCAACGCAGCTGCCAAAGCAGCCTTTTCCACCGGCTCCTTGTCCACAGTCACTCCTTCCGTAGTCCCACCAACATGCACGGAGAAGTCCCCAGAATTATTCGACTACAGTGTCGGGTACATGCTGCTGGAGGATGTGCAGCGTTTTGAAGGCTGTAATGTTGGTTCCCAGGTTGAGGAAGTGAGTAACGTGAGCCTATGAGCCTAAATAGAGGGGGTACCCAAGAAGGACAAGAAACTGGCAGTCATGTTTCCCCAGCTGCAGCATACTGCCAAGTTTGCTCCATTCACGTGGAGGGATGATAAGGTCACTGACTGTACTTGGGTGCCTGAGAGAAGAGAGGAGGAGGAGGCACAACATAAATGAGGCAGGATGACCTCTAGGGGGCAGCTTAAGGACAGCCACCCTATTGCATCACACCACAGAGCTCCGCAGGTGCAGGGCACTGCTGACTCCCCGCTGACTTTTAAAAGTTCCTTGGTGTGGGCCATTTTTGACATGTGTGCAGCAGATCGCACAGTTGCTGTTTGCAACCTATGTCTGAAGCGGATCAAGCATGGCCAGAACAGCAGCCGCTTAGGCACCACATGCTTGACCAGACATATGACGACCTGCCATTCAGTCAGTTGGCAACAGCACTTGAAAGACCCACATCAAAGAAAAAGGCAGACTTCTTCTTTTCCTTCCTTCTCCTTGCTCCTCATCTGGGATCTACTATACAACCCTACTATACCTCCAGTCTTCTCTCAAAAACCTGCACTGAGAGGAATAACGGTATAGCATTACAAAATTGGTGGAAGGTAAAGGTATAGCATTAGGTGTCCCAAGTACTTGCAGCCAATCTGCTAGCAGTACACCACCATCTGATTTTAGCAGGCTAAACCGTAAAAAGAAATTCATTCCCAGCCATCCACATGCTCAACGTCTAAATGCTAGATTGGCCAAATTGCTAGCACTGCAACTGCTGCCTTTTCAGCTGGTAAACTCTGCCCCCTTTCTTGAATTTGTGGAATGTGCTGTACCTCAGTGGAGGGTTCCAAAACACCATTTCTTTTCACGGAAGGCCATTCCGGCTCTCTAGCAGCATGTTGAAGGCAATGTTTTGGCCTCATTGGACAGGGCGGTCAGCAGTAAGGTTCTTATTACCTTGCATGCACTGTCCCTCTAGTCTTCCTGCTGGAGCACATGCTTCGCGGAATCATGGACAGGGCACTTGAGGCAGAACAGCGGGAGGAAGAGGAGGACTTCCTTACCTCTCAAGGCCCCCTTTATCCATATAGCATTTCTGTGGGCCCGCCAAACACACAGGAAGAAGAGGAGGAGGATTCTGTCAGCATGGATGTAGAGGATAACACTCAGCAGCAGTATCCAAGGGATGTTTTTCAGTCCCCAGAAACCCAAGGAGTTGTATGTTGTTCGGAGGAGGTAGTTATGGATCATGTGATGCTTAGTGACCCAGAGGACTCAGAAATGAATGCCTCTGCAAACTTATGCTGCATGGCCTCCCTGATTCTGCAAAGCCTGTGAAAGGACCTTAGGATTTGTGGTATCAAGGAGAGGGATCATTACTGGCTGGCAACCCTTCTTGATCCACGTTACAAGAGTAAGGTTGCAGAACTCATCCTGCCTTCGCAGAGGGAGCAGAGGATGAAACATCTTCAGGAGGCCTTGAAGAAAGGTTTGTGTGATGCATTTCCAGACTCTAGGAGGTTACAATTTCCTGGTGCTGGGGTTTAGTTCAGTCAGAGGAAGAGCGATGAGAAGGACCGATGCCTTTAAACAATTTTTCAGTCCTCAGCACCAAGGTTCAAGCAGCCATCGCCAGGGTCTGCATTACATGGTGCAGGAATATCTAGGGGCAGGAGAAGACTTGGAGACCTTTCCAACAGAGCATCCACTGGGTTACTGGGTCTTGAGGATGGGCCACTGGCCAGAACGTGCTCAATATGCAATTGAGCTACTGGCCTGTCCTGCATCCAGCGTGCTTTCTGAACGCACATTCAGTGCTGCTGGAGGGTTTGTAATGGATCAAAGAGTGTGCCTGTCCACAGACTCCGTTGATAGGCTCACATTCATAAAAATGAATCATTCTTGGATCAGCAGCTATCAAGCACCTGATGCTGATGTAACTGATTGAATTTGCTATGGATGTGGGATCCCTTGAAGACTGCTTATGCTGACTATCCTATTCCTCCTCAATCTTGATGATGCTAGCTTCCAACAATATTTTTTAATTTAGGGCACCACCACCACCACCAAAGGCCCAATTTTTCTGCCCCTGTTTAACAGGGGCATGCAATTACAATTTGTGATCTAATATTTCACAGCAGGGCCCATTCCTGCACCCAACAAGAGTATCTGTGAGGGGTTACAGTGTTGTGTCACCACCACCACTACTCAAGGCCCGATTTTTCTGCCCCTGTTTAACAGGGGCATGTAATTACAATTTTTGATATAATATTTGAACGGAGGGCCCATTCCTGCGCCCAACAAGAGTAACCGTGAGGGCTTACAGTGTTGTGGCACCACCACCACCACCCAATTCCTAATTTTTCTGCCCCTGTTTAATAGGGGCATGTAATTACAATTTCTGATATAATATTTGAATGGAGGGCCCGTTCTTGTGCCCAACAAGAGTAACTGTGAGGGCTTACAGTGTTGTCGCACCACCACCACCAAAGGCCCAATTTTTCTGTCCTTGTTTAACAGGGGCATGTAATGACAATTCTTGATATAATATTTCACAGCAGGGCTTGTTCCTGAGCCCAACAAGAGTATCTGTGAGGGGTTACAGTGTTGTGGCACCACCACCGCTGCCCAAGGCCCAATTTTTCTGCCCCTGCTAAACAGGGGCATGTAATTACAATTTTTGATCTAATATTTCACATCAGGGACCATTCCTGCGCCCAACAAGAGTAATTGTGAGGGCTTACAGTGTTGTGGCACCACCACCACCCAAGGCCCAATTTTTCTGCCCCTGTTTAACAGGGGCATGTAATTAAAATTTTTGATATAATATTTCAACGCAGGGCCCGTTCCTGGGCCCAACAAGAGTAACTTGGAGGGCTTACAGTGTTGTGGCACCACCACCACCAAAGGCCCAATTTTTCTTCTGGTTCAATAAGTTTTATTGCTGAAGTAGTATTAGACATACAACAATGTCAAAGGCACCTAGATTGCCCTCGCAGGGGCTGGAACTGGCGCATAAGAGACAAAAACAACAAAAGAGAATACAACATAAACTGAGGAGGGCAGCCTCCTGATTAACAGTCATGGAAATCCTGAGTGCAACTTACGTAATTTGGGGTGACCCCCTGAAGTGCAGGAAAGACCAGGGCATAATGCATTGACTGTGCATTAAGATCGTCTTGGACCTCTGTTAGTAATCAAAAAAGGCGCTAGGAGCCCTGGTAAGAGAAGAGGAACAGAGAGAAATAGTAAAGAAAAAGAGAGAATAAGGGAAAGTAGGATGGGGGGAAAGGGAAAAAGAGAGGGGGCCCCTGGACCATCCAGGAAACCAGTCAGAGCCGATCCATACTAGCCAAAGGAAGTTCGCGGAAGGCATATGCAAGCCAAGGCTCCCAGACTTTAAGGAACTTGGAATGCGTGTCTTTGAGTATACTAAACATTTGTTCATTGACCATCATGGATGTCAAGCGGTTTTTCACTTCCTGAAAGGGGACTGAGGTTTTTTCCATGCTTGAGCAATCGTCCCTTTGGTCTTTATGAACAGATAGTTTGCCAATTTCTGCTGACGAGCAAACAAACCAGGTATGGGGCAGTGTAACAGTGCAAATTTGGCCTCTTTACGGACATCTAAATGGAACAGAGAAAACAACAGACCAAACACTCTGGACCAGAACCCCACTATTCATGGGCAGGCCCACCAGGTGTGAATTACATCCCCACGATGGCCACATCCCCAGAAGCAGAGATCACTAGAGGTGGGGTTGGCATGGGCAATACGTGCTGGAACCCAATACCACCACAATAGCACTTTATATGCTGCCTCCAAGATGGCAGTATTAAAGGAACATTTGGCTACGGAAGACCAGGCCTTGCTCCAGTCCACCGGATTGATCCCATGACCCAGAGCCCGCTCCCACTGGGACACTTAATTACAATTTTTGATCTAATATTTCACATCAGGACCCGTTCCTGCGCCCAACAAGAGTATGTGTGAGGACTTACAGTGTTGTGGCACCACCACCCAATTCACAATTTTTCTGCCCCTGTTTAACAGGGGTATGTAATTACAATTTTTGATATAATATTTGAATGGAGGACCCGTTCCTGCGCCCGACAAGAGTAACTGTGAGGGCTTACAGTGTTGTGGCACCACCAAAGGATCAATTTCCCTGCCCCTGTTTAACAGGGGCATGTAATTAAAATTTTTGATATAATATTTCAATGCAGGGCCCATTCCTGCGCCCAACAAGAGTATCTGTCATGTTTTTCAGTGTTGTGGCACCACCGCCCAAGGCCCAGTTTTTCTGCCCCTGTTTAACAGGGGCATGTAATTACAATTCTTGATAATTCTTGATGTAATATTTCACAGCAGGGCCTGCTCCTGTGTTCAACAAGAGTAACTGTGAGGGCTTACAGTGTTCTGGTACCACCAACACCTAAGGTCCAATTTTCTGCAGAGTATATAGGGTAGGCTGTATAGTATGTATACTGCTGTTCAGAGTATATAGGGCCTGGGGGACCCCCACGCCATTTTTTAAAAATTTGGGTCTGGGGTTCCCCTTAAAATCCTGAAGAGTCTGATATGGATTTTAGGGGGACCTCTGCACCATTTAAAAAAAAATTGGTGCAGGGTTAATAAATCAGCCACTAGTCATTTTCCACCTTTGTTAGCAGCACTCTTTAGTAGGTTCAGTCAGAATTACCATTTCTGTTATCCCCAGAATTTATTACACGGGTAACTTAGGAATGTTTCACACAGGCTTCAGCTTGTATATGAGCAGTATAAACATTAAGCTTTGACAAAGCCTTTGCAGAGCTTTCAGCTCCAGTTTGTAAATGTTGAACACAGATCCTAATGGGAATTCTGATTGCAACTTTAAACAAGCTGCTAGCAGGCTTCAGCTCTTCTTAAAGCTTGTTGAAAGTCTGAAGCCTGCTAGCAGCTTGCTTAAGCTGGTAATCAGCATTTACAAACTGGTAATCAACATTTACAAACTGGAGTTGAATGGAGCTTTAAAAGCTTCAACAAAGCTTGCTGAGAGGAACCATAGGTTGTAGGAGCCCCAAATTTTTACCAGTGGTAGGGTAGGACTTAGGTTACATACCCCTCAAAGCTCAATTTTTTTTATTCTTTTTGTATGTTCATGGCAGGTGAGGCCCTGCTTCACTTGCCTCCCCTGACTGCACGTCCCTGGCCTTTACAACCAGTTTACACAAAACGATAGTTATAAAAAAAATATTATATGGCTGCCCCAATGTACATATACCATTATAAATGATATGATGAAACAAGGTTTGTAAACATTAACAAGCACTGAGATGACTACTAATATTAAAGGACAACTAACACAGACAAGGCTTTTATTTCTAATAAAGTAAATAGCAAGTAAACTGCAATGTCTGTTCTTAGGCTGAGATTTGAATGTTTAACATGGTTGACAGGTTTGCCTTACAATTTTTTACTGATATGTATGATTATTTCAGTACAAGCAAGCTTAAAGCTGACTGGTGCAAACAAAAAAAAATGTTGCAGTGGGTCCCCTGCACTGCAGAGGTTAAATACTTGTTATTTCTGGGTGGTAGAGGAACAAGACAGTATTACGTACCCTTGTTCCCTACTCAGCACTCTTCTCTTTTCTCTAAAGCTCTGGCCTTTGGTTGGTCACTTAGTGTCATCTCATAGGGTTTATAGCCCTGCATTGTATGTGGATGGGGCAACAAGCACGTAACCATGGCAATGAATAGCTTAGGTTGGAGGCTGCAGACACCTGGTCACACAGGTAGAGGGAGGATGCTGGAGCGCTGTGTGAAATAAGTATTTCTCTTTATTCCATCACCCCTAGATATAATGAGCATTTACCCTTACAGTGCCGAAGGGCCTACTGTAAGGGTATTTGGCTGGAGTTTAGCTTTGAACTGCAATTGAATCCCCACAACCAAATCTAGCAATAAACACTAAGTACCACCAGATGTTAAATCAAAAACTTCAGAACCTTTTGCTGCAGAATACCTCAGGAACCTATGAAATCCAGGTGCCAGAAGTATGCAAATTACAACTTCTGCAAAGCTGACACTGAGTAATACTCTTAGCATCCACACAATGGAATTCCAGGTTTCAACAGCCTATTGAAAGGTACCCAACATTGTGAGATGTGCTGTGGACATTCCTCAGGGTACTATTTATAAAAACATGAATATATTCTGCAGAAGCCCCCAGGTTTACAGGGCTCCCAGAATGCCCTAAAGAAATAGATTCTGAAAATAATAATTACAGCAGCTGGCATTGACTAGTCTTCATTGGTAAGGCCCCTTGTAGACAGAGCAGACTCCGCCAAGCGGATCCTCCTGCTCAGCAAGGGATCTGTCCGCTGATCCCGACTAAGCAGGCGGATGACAGGTCTGTGTACGCTCCACTATGCAGAGCGGACACAGTCCGCTCTTCTCTATGGGGAGTTTAGGGGCGGAAACGGACTGCTTGTCTGTTTCCATCTGACTGTCATCCGATCTGCTGGATGGAACAGGAACAGATCCCCATCCATCTGTTTTTAGTGGATCGGATCGGAATTGGATGCTGGCAGGTGTCAGCGGATACATGTCCATTGACATTTGCCGATCCATAGAGAGCTATGGATGGCTTGATCGGGTCCACCGGAAAACTGACAGGTGGACCCAATCAGTCCGTCAGTGTGAAAGGGGCCTAAGACAAATTGAGGTTCCAAGAAAGTGACAGGTTTGCTTTACAATCTCCATGTATCAAGTAGGCAACCCTTCCAGTGTCTTTAATGCAATAACCAATAAGGATTGTGCGAACATCAGTCAACCTGTTTTCACTAACATTTTGTGTAGCCACTAAAACTCAAAGCTGTTTGCTTTTTGCCTTGGTGATATATAACATAGCCTTATTAGAAGGAAATACATTTCCAAGGATGTACTCTTTGGCAAGACAAAGTCAAGTCTGAGTGTAATAGTTTCAGAGCAGCTTAGTGGTTCTTTTCAGCTATGAAATGATGAAGTGGGACAAACACTGGTCATAACAAAATAGGCAATTGGTAGGGGAGAGGAGTCTCCCTTATAGGCTCAAGCAAGAAACCCTAAAGTTGGCACAACCTTTTCCTAAAACTTTGACATTTCTATTAGTATTATATTACTTTATCCATATTGACGGCAGTACATTTATACAAATTAAGACATTCCCTATAATTGTCAATTTTTGTAACAAAAAAAAAAGTTGTTTGTTAATGGGAAAAAAAGAACACTAAATTAATGTATGCAATCAGGATTTAACTATATGTTGTATAACTCTGTATACTTTGTAATACAATTAGTAATGCATATTTTTTAACATAACGAGACATACTGTATGTAACATATTTTAAATGTCATATTGTTCACATTACCATTAGGAAGAATGCATATAAGATTCTGAACCTCTTAATACATCATTAAGTAACTTTCCAGGAACTTAGACTAAGACTACACTTATGATTTTGATGATTATGATTTGTACGAGCATTATTGTTAAATATGAACAGCTGAATGTTATAAACCTAAACTAAACAAGTAGCCATCTACTGAGTATGTAAACCTGTAGCTGATGACACAGTAAAATGTGTACAGGAATAATGATTAAAAATATATAATGCACAGAGGTATAAATCAATGTTTAGCTTCTACAAATTACTTGAGGTTCATCATGGAAGTATCTAGTAGTCCTTGGGATGACAGTGCATAGATAACTTCCTCCAAATTAGCCATAAGAGACAAAAATCTCTGTAGGCTGTCAAAACTGAAGGATGGTGCATACATTCCATGTATCTCTGTCAAGAGGAGCATAAATGCAAAGAGCAGAGGAACCAATTAAAACAGATATCTTAGACAGGCCAGCTAAGTTAGAAGGCATTGGCAAGAAAACTGCCATACGCAATATTACTCTTGTTAAAATAATGGCTCCAAAGGGCAAACAGATAAAGATGGCTTTAATGCATGTGGAGTGTGGTGCACAAAATTTGGAGGAGTGGTATATAATGCTGTGGTTGTTTGTTATAGTTTTTTTTTTTAACTATGTATTTGGGCTTCTTAAAAGACTAGATATGTGGAGGAAACTGGTCAGAGAGGCTACCAAGATGCCTATAGCAACTCTGAAGCTGTTGCCGGAATTTTATGACAAAGAGTGGTCATTGTGTGCGCATGACTGAGCTTTGCCAAAACGCACCTTGAAGATTCTGAGGCCATATAGAAAAATGTGATATGGTCAGATGAGACTAAAATTAAATTATTTGTCCTTAACACCAAATGATCTGTCTGGCAGAAATCCAATACAGCTCACCATTAGGCATGGGCGAACGGTTCAGCTTGAGCATAAGTTTGGGCCGAACTTTCGCTGTTCGGACGTTCAACGAACAGCCGAACAAACGGGTTGTTCTACCGTTTGTTCGGCCCCCTGAACCAACCACAATGCATTGCGGTGAGGAAATGTGCATTGCAAGTCCCGATTGGCTAAAGCAGTGAAAGCTTCAGCCAATCAGGGCACAGAGCACTGTCAGAGTCATGATTGGACACTGTCATCATGACTTTATCCAATCATGGCTCATTCCCGCCCCACAGTATAAAAGTATTCTTTCAATGGCAGCCATTTTCAGTGTGATTTTGACGTGGAGAGAGATAGAACAGGGCTCTGTTCAGTGCTATTAGTTAGTTTGTGTGCTATACTGTGTTATTTTGCTTCAATTGTCAGTGTAGAATATTAGTTTAGTGTCAGTTTAGGGATAGTGTGAGTGTAGTGAGGAGGACCATCATTCAGCTTTGTATAGTGTGCAGCTAGAGTAGGGACAGCTCAGATAGTTTCACTGTAGTGTAGTGAGACCGTGTCATTCATACTTACATTAGAGTAGAGTAGGGACAGCTCAGATAGTTTCAGTTAGGGATGAGCTTCAAGTTCGAGTCAAACTCATGTTCAACTCGAACATTGGCTGTTCGCAAGTTCGCCGAACAGCGAACAATTTGGGGTGTTCGCGGCAAATTCGAATGCCGCGGAACACCCTTTAAAAGTCTATGGGAGAAATCAAAAGTGCTCATTTTAAAGGCTTATATGCAAGTTATTGTCATAAAAAGTGTTTGGGGACCTGGGTCCTGCCCCAGGAGACATGGATCAATGCAAAAAAAAGTTTTAAAAACTGACGTTTTTTCAGGAGCAGTGATTTTAATAATGCTTAAAGTCAAACAATAAAAGTGTAATATCCCTTTAAATTTTGTAGCTGGGGGGCGTCTATAGTATGCCTGTAAAGGGGCGCATGTTTCCCGTGTTTAGAACAGTCTGACAGCAAAATGACATTTCGAAGGAAAAAACCCATTTAAATCTACTCGCGGCTATTGCATTGCCGACAATACACATAGAAGTTCATTGATAAAAACGGCATGGGAATTCCCCACAGGGGAACCCCGAACCAAAATTTAAAAAAAAAATGACGTGGGAGTCCCCCTAAATTCCATACCAGGCCCTTCAGGTCTGGTATGGATATTAAGGGGAACCCTGGCCAAAATTTACAAAAAAAAATGACGTGGGGTTCCCCCTAAATTCCATACCAGACCCTTCAGGTCTGGTATGGATTTTAAGGGGAACCCCGCGCCAAAAAAAAAAACGCGTGGGGTCCCCCCAAAAATCCATACCAGACCCTTATCCGAGCACGCAACCTGGCAGGCCGCAGGAAAAGACGGGGGGGGCGAGAGTGCGGCCCCCCTCCTGAACTGTACCAGGCCAAGTGCCCTCAACATTGGGAGGGTGCTTTGGGGTAGCCCCCCAAAACACCTTGTCCCCATGTTGATGAGGACAAGGGCCTCATCCCAACAACCCTGGTCAGTGGTTGTGGGGGTCTGTGGGCGGGGGGCTTATCGGAATCTGGAAGCCCCCTTTAACAAGGGGACCCCCAGATCCCGGCCCCCCCTGTGTGAAATGGTAAGGGGGGTACTTACCCCTACCATTTCACTAAAAAACTGTCAAAAATGTTAAAAATGACAAGAGACAGTTTTTGACAATTCCTTTATTTAAATGCTTCTTCTTTCTTCCATCTTCTGGTTCTTCTGGTTCTTCCTCCGGCGTTCTCATCCAGCATCTCCTCCGCGGTGCCTTCTATCTTCTTCTCCTCGGGCCGCTCCGCACCCATGGCATGGGGGAGGCTCCCGCTCTTCTCTTCTTCTTTTCTTCTCTTCTTCATTTTCTTCTCCGGGCCGCTCCGCACCCATGCTGGCATGGAGGGAGGCTCCCGCTGTGTGACGGCATCTCCTCGTCTGATGGTTCTTAAATAACGGGGGGCGGGACCACCCGGTGACCCCAACTCCCTCTGACGCACGGGACGTGACAGGACTTCCCTGTGGCATTCCCCGTGACATCACAGGGAAGTCCCGTCAAGTCACCGTGCGTCAGAGGGGGGCGTGGTCACCGGGTGGCCCCGCCCCCCATTATTTAAGAACCGTCAGACGAGGAGACGCCGTCACACAGCGGGAGCCTCCCTCCATGCCAGCATGGGTGCGGAGCGGCCCGGAGAAGAAAATTAAGAAGAGAAGAAGAGAGGAAGAGAAGAAAAGAAGAAGAGAAGAGTGGGAGCCTCCCCCCATGCCATGGGTGCGGAGCGGGCCGAGGAGAAGAAGATAGAAGATGCCGCGGAGGAGATGCTGGACGAGAACGCTGGAGGAAGAACCAGAAGAGCCAGAAGAACCAGAAGAAGATGAAGGAAGATAGAAGAAAGAAGAAGCATTTAAATAAAGAAATTGTCAAAAACTGTCTCTTGTCATTTTTAATATTTTTGACAGTTTTTTAGTGAAATGGTAGGGGTAAGTACCCTCTTACCATTTCACACAGGGGGGGGGCCAGGATCTGGGGGTCCCCTTGTTAAAGGGGGCTTCCAGATTCCGATAAGCCCCCCGCCCACAGACCCCCACAACCACCGGCCAAAGCACCCTCCCAATGTTGAGGGCATGTGGCCTGGTACGGTTCAGGAGGGGGGGGCCGCACTCTCGCCCCCTCTTTTCCTGCGGCCTGCCAGGTTGCGTGCTCGGATAAGGGTCTGGTATGGATTTTTGGGGGGACCCCACACCGTTTTTTGTTTTTTTTTTGCGCGGGGTTCCCCTAAAATCCATACCAGACCTGAAGGGCCTGGTATGGAATTTAGGGGGACTCCCACATCATTTTTTTTTTATTTTGGTTCGGGGTTCCCCCGTGGGCAATTCCCATGCCATTTTTATCAATGAACTTCTATGTGTATTGTCGGCAATGCAATAGCCGCGAGTAGTTTTAAATGGGTTTTTTCCTTCCAAATGTCATTTTGCTGTCAGACTGTTCTAAACACGGGAAACATGCGCCCCTTTACAGGCATACTATAGACACCCCCCAGCTACGAAATTTAAAGGGATATTACACTTTTATTGTTTGACTTTAAGCATTATTAAAATCACTGCTCCTGAAAAAACGTCCGTTTTTAAAACTTTTTTTTGCATTAATCCATGTCCCCTGGGGCAGGACCCAGGTCCCCAAACACTTTTTATGACAATAACTTGCCTATAAGCCTTTAAAATTTGCACTTTTGATTATTCATGTTCGTGTCCCATAGACTTTAACGGTGTTTGCGTGTTCGAACGAACTTTTTTCCTGTTCGCATGTTCTGGTGCGAACCGAACAGGGGGGTGTTCGGCTCATCCCTCATCCCTCATCCTTTCAGTGTAGTGTAGTGAAATTGTTTCAGTAATCTTTACATTAGTGTATAGCTAGAGTAGGGACGGTTCAGATAGCGTCAGTGTAGTGACGGTTGAACACTGTCTATTTGATTGCGTTACTGCCAGTTTTTTGCCATTTACTTCTGTGTGCATTACTGCCAGTTTAATGCCATATAGTTCTGTGTGCGTTACTGCCAGTTTAATGCCATATAGTTCTGTGTGCATTACTGCCAGTTTAACGCCATATAGTTTTGTGTGCGTTACTGCCAGTTTAACGCCATATAGTTCTGTGTGTGTTACTGACAGTTTAACGCCATATAGTTCTGTGTGCGTTACTGCCAGTTTAACGCCATATAGTTCTGTGTGCGTTACTGACAGTTTAATGCCATATAGTTTTGTGCGTTACTGCCAGTTTAATGCCATTTACTTCTGTGTGTGTTACTGCCATTTTAACGCCATATAGTTCTGTGTGCGTTACTGCCAGTTTAACGCCATTTACTTTTGTGTGCTTTACTGCTAGTTTAACGCCATATAGTTCTGTGCATCACTGTACGTTTGCCGCATTATATTGCAGTATATTATAGTGTATCCGTGGACTGTGTCTGTGTAGTGTGAGTACTCAAATTAAAGTGCACCAAACACCTCTTTACATTGATTAAAGTGCATCTATGTACAGATTTAAACTTCTTCTTTACATTTGCTTATAAGCACCGCCCCCTCCCTCCCAATAATGTCTGGGAGGACAACAAGGAGAGGCAGACGTTCCCTTGGCACTGTAAGGGGGCCAGTAACAAATGTGTCCAAAGGCAAAGGTGGATGTGGTGGTCAGTCCTCAGGCAGGGCATAATTTCCTCTGTTTAGTGAGTTTGCCCGTGCTATCCAGCCACAGCATGCAGATGAGGTGGTGGACTGGCTTACTAAACCTTCCTCATTCTCCTAATCCTCTGTCACGCAAGCAGAGATCCGTGTGCAGTCCCCTGCAGTTGCCAGAGTGGATAAACCTGCCTCTTTATCCACGTCTATTCCTGCCATAGCCCCAACATCAGCTATTGAGGAGTCAGCTGAGTTATTTGACCGCAGCATCAGCTACTTGCTCCTTGATGATGCCCAGCCATTATTGGATTCAGATGTTGGTTCTGAGGTTGAGGATGACAGGAACATGAGCCTAGAGAGAGGGAGGAATACTGGTAGACAAATTTTCATTCATGTTTCCCAAGCTGCAGCGTATTGCTAAGTTGTCTCCAGTGGTAATGATGAAGATGGAGGAGATGGAGATGATGATGATGAGGTCACTGATGTGACTTGGGTGCCGAATAGAGCAGAGTAGGAAACTGAAGGTGAGGCGGCACAACCCCAAGGAGGCCGACATCAAGAAAGAGTAGAGAGCAGCCACCCTATTCCATCACATTCTGCAGCTGTTATCTCCCGACCCACTCCCCAAAGCTGAGCTGTCTGGGCCTTTTTCAGCACTTCTGCAGCAGATCGCACTGTTGCTATCTGCAAATTGTGTCTCAGGCACATCAAACGTGGCAAAAACACCAACCATATGCATATCATTGAAATTTTTTTTGCCGTCATCAAGAGCACCTCTAGAGAGTTACGGTGGGAAGGTGCCCCCAACACCCAAAGAGTAATTTTTCTGCACCTGTTTGACAGGTGCATATCATTTCAATTTTTTACAGCAAGGCCAATTCTTGCTTTCATCAAGAGTACCTCTATAGGGTTACGGTGGGAAGGCGCCAACGACACCCAAAGACCAATTTTTACGCACCCGTTAATTCAATAAAAAGTCAAAGTGACACCAGAATGTATCCAAAAAATCTCTAATTTTTTTCTAGTGCATTACATTGTGGCCTCATCATACACACTGGCTCACGAGCTGTTGCTGAGCAAAATAAAGGCAGCTTGCAGGGAAAATGTAATTTTTTTGGCTTTATAAATGCAATTATTGCTGCAGCAGATTCTAGACATAGTACAGATCTGACACTTTACAGGTAGACTAAGGGGACCCCCCCCCCCCCCCAGGCACTATATTGGAAGGAATTTTTCATTTTTATGCTTTCACTTTAAAAATAAAAAAAAATCACTGCTCATTTAAAAATTACATTTTTCACAAACCTTTTTTTGTCCCTATAACCATTGTATGCCCAATTACTTGCATAAAAACCTTCAAATTGGGCACTTTTGATTTTTGACGTTCAGGTCCCATTGACTTTAATGGGGTTCGTTATTCAGGTCCGAACTTTCGCGGTGTTCGGAAGTTCTGGTGCGAACCGAACAGGAGTCCGTTCGGCCCATCCCTACTCACCATCCAAATAACACCATACCTACAGTAGAGCAGGGAGGTGGTAATATCCTGTTATGGGGGTGTTTCTCTGCAGCAGGGACTGGAGCACTTGTCAGGATAGAAGGACAAATGGATAGGGAAAAATACTGTCAAATTCTTGAGAAAAATCTGCTGCCCTCTGCCAGAAAGCTGTCAATGGGAAGAAGGTTTACCTTCCAATATGATAATGACTCAAACCACACAGAAAAAATGACCACACAGTGGTTGACGAAGAAAAAGGTGAATGTCCTCGCATGGCCTAGTCAGAGCCCAGACGAAAACCCCATTGAAAATCTGTGGAGTGACTTAAAGACTGCAGTCAACAAATGGTCACCATCAATTTTAAATGAACTTGGGCAGTTCTGCAAAGAGTGGGCAAATATTGCAAAGTCTAGAGGGGAAAAGTTAGTAGAGACATATCCCAACAGACTAAAGGCTGTAATTAAAGCAATAGGGGTTCAACAAAATACTGACACAAGGGGGCAATCCTTTTTCCAACTCAGTGATTCTGTTTTTGAATTTTTAAATTTTTTTTCTGACATGTTGGTGTTATATCTTTCACTTGGATGTTATACGTTGCACTGAGTAAATACAACTGGATAAAACAAAAGCTGTGTCTGTCTTAATTTCAGGCTGCAAAGCAAGAAAATATGATTATTTTCAAAGCCCACTGTAGGCTTTATTATGTTAACTATCTACTAAATCTACTAGTTCATCTAACACTACCCTCGCCAGCGGCTGGAAATGATGCTATTCAAATGGGACCACTTTGCTTCTCCGTAGATATAATGAAGGAGTGAGTGTATCCAGCCTAAGGCAGGAAGTGTGTCACTAACAAGACCACTAAGAGAAAATAAATAAAAAAATAAGAAGCTGCAATACATTACATTTTTGTTTTTTGTTTTGAAAGGACCTCAAGAGGGCAGTTCATTTGTGGAAAGGGGATGGGATAAAATCCTGATGTGCAGGACTGAACAACAGTTGCCAGAAATATTTGGTTGCAGTTATTGGTATCCAGGGATCACCACAGTTACCAAAAGCATGCCACACACAGGTTTGTGCTGTAACCTTGGATTATTTTCCTCAAATACAGTAAATGAACAAGCTTTATGTTTTGAGTCCTTTGTTAATTGGGATCTCATTATCTAATTTTTGGATTTTGGTTAAAATCATGTTTTAGGCCGTTTATACAGAAATATTGACAATTTAAAAGAGTTCATAGAGTTTAGTCAGCAATGATGATGTCTTATGATGGTAGAAACAAGTGCCACTCTAAAGAATGGTCAGATCCAGTTGTTCAACTCTACATCTTTCCCACAGGAGTTGTCCTTAACTTAGAAAGTAACACGTCCACCTGCTGCTTTCTCTTCATGTTCTACAATTACAATGAAGCACTACAATTCCATATTGCACATCCATGAATGTAGGAGTCAGACATGCACAGCCAGTTAGTTTCTGGATTGCATCAACTAGTAATCACCAGCAAATTACCCTAAAAGATCATAGTAATATGACATATGCTCAGTGCATGTCTTATGCTATTCATTTAGCAAAAATGACATTCTTAAAGTGGTTGTAAAGCCTTAAAGTAATTGTAAAGTCTCGTTTAAAAAACAAAAACAAAAAAAACAAACATGTTATACTTACCTCCTCTGTGCAGTTGGTTTTGAACAGAGCAGCCCCGATCCTCCTCTTCTCGGGTCCCTCTTTGCTGCTCCTGACCCATCCCTCCTATCGAGTGCCCCCTCAGCTGGCAGCTTTCTATGGGGGCACGCGAGCCAAGTCAGAGCTCTGTGTATCCATTCAGACACATAGGCCCAATCTGGCCCCGTCCCCTTTCTCCCCTTATTGGCTGACTGATTTGACATCCAATGGCGCTGCTGCTGTGCCTCAGCCAATCAGGAGGATTGTCCTGGATGGCTTAGACATAGGTTGACAACACTGGAGAGAGAAGGGGATAAGGTAAGTATTTAGGGGGGCGCTGGGGAGGCTGCTACAGACAGAAGGTTTTTTTATCTTAATCACAGACCACTGTCTGTGTCAATTGACGCAGCAACGGACTCGGAAGTGAGCCCGCGCGGGAGCCACCATGGAATGCGGCTTTCCGTGGGGACATCCAATGAAGAGGAGGGGCCTGGAGCACCGGCAGGGGGATCCTAGAAAAAGAGGATCAGAGCTGCTCTGTGAAAAACCATTGCATAGAGCATGTAAATATAGACATGTTTGTTATATTTTAAAAAATCAAACGTTTACAAGCATTTTAGGAGGGACTAGGAGAGGCTTACACCTTGAATAATGGTTCACCCTGCAAAGAATTACTTCTATAAACAACCAGATGTTATCGTTGACATGATTAAATTTCACACATGTATGAAGCATGTGCTTATTTAGAGCAAGACAGTAAAAGCTGATGAGATACAGTACATGTTTCACTTACTGAAGCTATTTGAAGAAATAACCAGATCCCTCAGTAGGGAAAACTGTAGCATGATGTCTGCGTTTCTGCTGCATGCTTTGGTATCTTCAGAGCTGCGGGGATACAGTAGGGATGTAGTGGCCATCTGGTAAAAACATAAAGCTTAGCCTGGAGTCACAGTTATCTGATAAACACGGAAGTATTGGATGCTGATGACTTTAGTGGTCGGGGTCAAGGAAGTAAATATTACTACTGATAAGAATTTATAATGTACTTTCCCAAGCTTACATTTTTGTGTGTGTTCTTTTTTTGTGAGTGTGTTTAAAAAGAAGCTTCACCTTGTGCACAACCATTTAAAAAACACTCACTTACCTGTCCAAGGATCCAGCGGTGTCCTCACCCAACCCAACTCTTTGCCGGTCTTCGGATACAGACGCCAACATCTTAACTCTGGGCAATGGGCAGCTGACTGGGACTTCTTGCGGCTTCACAGCTGGCTGTCCACTGCACATGCGTGATCCATGCTGCGCCTCGTGAATGGTACTACATTCTCCTGGGACCTGTGACGTTGGCCCCCCTCCTGTAGGGGGAGAAGGGGGGCCCAACTTCTGCACGGATTGCCACAGCAATCTGACCAAAAGTGGGAGTGGATACCTGTCAAAATCAGTGAGTACCTGTCAAAAAACATACATATATTCCATTTATGGGAGAGGAGGAGGAAAAGCAGAACTTCCCCTTTAAGTGCTTCTATTACAAAAATATATGGGGTTTTCCACCAAAGGTCTTTCAGTAACAGATAACTGTGCAGACATTCTTTTAAGCTCCTACTTATGGTTTATGATGCCAAAATTATTACTCATTTCACATTCTGGAGGGACATATTTTTTCTACATATATTATTTCATCGTAGTTAGAGCTGGATGAAAACAAAGTTCTGATTTTAACCAAGTAAATGCATATGTTTAAGAAACAATTTGCTAAGTCATAAAAGAAAGCATTATGGAATGAAAGCAAATGGAGAAATAGGGACATAAAAATTGTAATCTCTGAAAACGATTTTGCAGCACTCAGTTGCTGCTAAAAATAACTGACATTAAGTGGGCTCTGCTCTTTGTCTAATCCACATTATGTAATATAAATTCCTTTGTTATCTTGTAAGGGCATACAAGCCCAAACAATAACAGGATGATCCTTGAATTTGTATTCTGTTAAATGTATTTACTGTCTGACATTGCTATTATTTCTTACTCTTATTCCTTTATTTACATACTTATCCATTTAATCCATTTATCCATTTATCCTTGCTGCAATCCAAACATAATGATATATTTATCGTAATAATGATTTTAAGTTGCTGTATTAATGAGTACACTATATATATAATATATTCTGTTATATTTCTCAAGTGTCATTGGGATTGGTTTACTAAAACTGGAGAGTGCAAAATCTAGTGTAGCTCTGTATAGTAATCAGCTTTCAGGTTTTACTATCAAAGCTTAATTGAACAAGCTGAAGTTTGAAGCTGATTGGCTACCATGCACAGCTGCATCATATTTTGCACTCTCCAGGTTTACTAAATCAACCCCAATGTGTCTGCTCTTTTGTATTTTATAATTCAAGTGGTGAAAAGCGCTGATCAGCAGACATAAATAGGACCCTCAGAGGCAAAGTAAAAACTTTTTATTATTGTTAAAAAAATAATAAAATGTTCACCAAGGCATACAGCAGTCAATTGATGGTCATGCAGAGACTTGGATTAAAAGACTGACAGTACCTGGAGGCTGGAGCCGCATGGATGACACTGGGACTTAGGGAAACCCAGCACAAAGCCGTTGGACAAAGAACACAGGAGCACCACTGATGGGGGGCCTATCCAGGACCGTAAGGCCAGGGGTCCAATGAAGGGGGAACCAAACTGCCGGCACAGGAACTGTTGTGGTCAGTGTACGAAGCACTGTGTACGAAGCCAAGAAGTGATGTCACAGCCTGGCGGAAGTCAGCCTAAGGAATCTGAAGAGTATGGGCAAACCCTGCTGCTGCAGCCGATTAGGAACTGCCGATGCCAAGGGAGCAAAGAGAGTCACACATCGCCGTGGGGACACGCCACTTCTTGTGGGTCTCTGCATGACCATCAATTGACTGCTGTATGCCTTGGTGAACATTTTATTATTTTTTAACAATAATAAAAAGTTTTTACTTTGCCTCTGAGGGTCCTATTTATGTCTGCTGATCAGTGCTGTTCACCCCTTTGATTATATCTTCTGTGGTCATTTGTCTGTGAGTTTTGGACAGCAGCGGCCACAGCTACATTTAATTTTTCTTTTTGACTTTTCACTTGGCCTCTGGTCTGTGCGCCTGGATTTTTGTTGTTAGCTCTTTTGTATTTTACATGCATAGTTTTACTCTCCCACCTGCATAACCATTAGATAACTATCCTTCTCTTGCTTATCTCATATACTTCCTCCTAGAATATACTTTATGCCCCTTTAGATCAACTGTCTTGTATTTCCCCCTTTTCAACCCCAGTTAAATAGCCAGCTTCATGTATCACACAATTATACATCAGACTGACTAGCAGTTCAGTTTTAGGTACATGGAGTCATGGTATATGCAGACAGGGTAGGTGAACTAAAAGTACAAAGTATACTACTCCTCCAAAAAAAAATTATTATCTGTGCATAGACAGCAACAGTGAAGATATAGGTAGATTGCTTAAACATAATAAGAATTTAACTGCATACTGCACAATACATGGGCGCCTGCCTATGTTGGCTATGCAGAAATCCAGCCCCGCTTCCAGCTCCAGAATTTGAAAGTAGTAGACAATGATTTGATGCTCACCAGAAAATGTTGGTATGTAAAATATATAACCTTATTTGTTAAGTCATTGGTATTTAAAATGCTATTCTATTTTACAGTATGCTTCATTTTTAGGTAATAGGATGGGTAATTAGCATACCCCTGCTTACCATGGTTCCTGACAACTGTCTTGCCTAGTTGCATAAGTCAAAGGCTGCCTCCAAACACATTCTCCACTCTGTTATTACTTTGAGCCCTTTTTGCATTTGAGTATCTGGAAAGATGACATGAGAAAATGTTCCCCTACAAATTACACTGTTGGTGAATTACACACAATGTGGAATCATGTTGGTGCTCACAAACATGTGCAGAGGTTGTACAAAAATATGGAAACACCAGATAAAAGAATGAAATAGTTGCCTAATATGGTGTTGGACCACCTTTGGCATCCAAGATGGCCTGAATGCTTCTGGGAATTGACAAATATTATTCAGGGTCACAATCTTGCGCAATGTCCTTATGTCTTTTTTGGTCAGTTGACCATGTCAACTGTGCTTATGCTTATCAGACAACGTTTTCCTGGAAACCATATATGCCGTCATAACCTTTGATATTGTAGCTCGCAAAACCGCAAAAAAAATTGGCAAATTCAGTCACAGAGGCGCCAACTAAGCATTCACCATCAATTTGCCTTCTTTGAAATTCCGTAAGCTCATGACCCTGTAGTACCAGCAGCGCATGCAGTGAATGATGATAGTGAGGGTTCCCATCTGTTAGCTAGGTGTCTCATCCCACAGCGGAAGCAAAATAATGTGGGCAAAATGGGAGATGGCCTGTTTTAAGGCCCCCCTTCTCATCATGGGATGGTGGCGGAAGGAGTTTCATGCTATCCATTAATTGATTTAAATGGGGGGTTTTGTGGTAGTTTAAGCACTTTAGGACTAGCCGCCGTCATTTGACGGCCTCACAATGGCTCTCCTGCAGTGAATCGCCGTAAGCGTACGGCAGCTTGCGGCGGCTCAGTTGCGGGCCCACTGCACGCTGTGGGAGCGTGCCTGTGGGTTGGGAAGACTCAATGTCCTCCGGCGGCCCGCGATTGCCTAGTACACAGGCAGAACTGGCACAAGGCATTTCCTCGTTCTGACAGGTGACATGACAGGGATCCACTGTTCCCAGTGGTCAGGAACAGTGATCCCTGTTATGTCTCAGTAAGCCCACCCCCCCCCCCACAGTTAGAAAGACTCATAGGGAAACAGTTAACCTCTTGATCGCCCCCAAGTGTTAACTCAATCCCTGCCAGTGACATTTATACAATAATCGGTGGCTATTTTTAGCTCTGATCACTGTATAAATGTCAAAGGTCCCAAAAAAGTGTCAAAAGTGTCTGATATGTCCACCGCAATGTCGTCCTGCTAAAAATCGCTGATCACTGCTATTACTAGTAAAAAATTAAATAATAATAAAAATGCTATAAATCTATTCCCTATTTTGTAGACGCTATAATTTTTGCGCAGACCAATCAATATACGCTTATTGCGATTTTTTTTTACCAAAAATATGTAGAAGAATACATATTGACCTAAACTGATGAAGAAATTTGCTTTAAAAAAATAAATGTGGTATATTTACTACAGCAAAAAGTAAAAAATATTGCTTTTGTTTCAAAATTGTTGCCATTTTTTTATAGCGCAAAAAATAAAAACTGCAGAGGTGATCAAATACCACCAAAAGAAAGCTCTATTTGTGGGAAAAAAAGGACATCAATTTTGTTTGGGTAAAACATCGCACGACCATGCATTTATCAAATAAAGCAATGCAGTGCCGAATCGCAAAAACTGCTCTGGTCATTAAGACATACATCCCAAGTCTCCCCCAAGTCACGGGAGTCTCCCGCATTTGACTGTGGGCTCCCGGACACCCGCAAACGCGGGGTGATCTCCCGGCTGGGCCTATCACTCGCCACATACAGAGCAGCCCAAACATCCGAATGGAGTACAGCCGCTTGGGCTGCTCTATTCTCTGCCTGAGTTACAGGCTGACAGAGCCGGGAGGGATGGGCGGAGGTTTGTCAGGAGGTGGGGGGGGCATCTCGCCTATGCTCATTACATGCTGAAGATCTCTTCATTACAATCATCTGGCTGTCACACCACTCCATGGCCAACACTCTGCTACAGGCTGCACGCTGGGCTGAGGTTGTGCCTGTGCACTGCACACTGTGTCCCTCCTTCCTGCAGCTATGCCAGTGTCCAGGCAGGTTTGGATGCTGTTAGTTTCCCTGGCTGGATTGAGGTTTGCACAGTCTGAGCAGCAGTAGGGGTGGGATGAGCAGCCAGAGAAAGTTCAGCGCCGATCACTGTCCAGCCCAGCAGTAACCAGAACTCTCCCCAGACCAGCTCACATGCTCTTCAAGCTATGGAACCTGCCATTAAGGTGAAGTGCTAAAATGTATTTGTAGAACAAGCTAGGTTAGTGCCAGCAATACCAGATTTGTGAAACTTCCTGTCTGAGTCAGTCTGTAATTAATGTAGTATCCAGCAACTCTGAGACCACAGACCAGGACAACTTCTCTACTTCCCAAGATCATTAGAAATCTTTATTGGACATTTACTCATTTATTGATAGCTAGGTGTTTGTTTGCTTGCCTGTGAGGTTAGGGTCTGCTTGAATTAATTTCAAAGCCTGTGATCAGTTACACTTATTCTTTAATGTCACTTAAAAATGTCTAAAAATCTCTGCAGTGACTCAGTATAAACTCTTTTGGGATATCTGTATGTAGCTGCTAATATGTTACAAGAAATCTGTATATTAGGCTGGCTATGAATCAAACTTTAGTCCCAGAGCAGCCCTATTCCTCTGATAGTCACCATTCCTCCTTCAGAGCCCCCTATTATTTTTATTTATTAGTTATATAATGCTGTCAATTTACACACCACTTTACATATACAGTCCCTGTCCTCAACGAGCTTACAATCTAATGTCCCTAACTCCCATACTAGGTCCAATTTAGACAGAAGCCAATTAACTTCCCAGCATGTCTTTGGAGTGTGCGAGGAAACCGGAGTACCTGGAGGAAACCCACACAGATACAGGGATAACATGCAACTCCAAGCAGGTAGTGCCGTAGTTGGGATTTGAACCACTTATGGGGAAATCCATTCAATTTTTTTCTTCTGTCCACCAGCTGAACAAAAAAAAATTATACTCACCCTTAGATTAACACTACAAAAAAAATGTGTACCCAGCTTTAGTGAAATGCACCCACAGAGCTCCACCCTTCTAGTTGCCAGCCCTCCTTCATACCACCACGACATCAGTCCTCCTATAGGTGGGTACAGACAGATGTAAATTCAACCAGTTCAGCAGGGAGCGGCAACATTTCAATCTGTGTGTGGCTCTCCCCCTTCCTGTTTGACAGTATTTGATCGGTAGATTGACTTCTTTCGAACGGTCATGCTAGAAAACTTTAATTTGATCAGTGGCAGCAGCCACTGATCAGTGTATTCTGACAGCGGAGACTCCCTACTGTCAGAATACAATGGCTCAGTTGGCAGGATTCCTCGATCCACCTCACTTTCCTCACTGTTACTCCAATATTTTAATGGGGGATAGAATGTCTAATGCTATTAAATTTATATGTTACATATGTTTGAATGATGCGCGTGCAGCTACAAACTGCATCCCACCCCCTACTCTACCTGGTGGGGGGTGCAGTTTGCCATCTTCTCCCTCGGCACTGGATAACCTTGTCCTGACACTGTAGGCGGATGTGATGACGTCCTCGCCAGGGAATGCTAGTCTGCGCGAGGTGGAGGACTGTAACAAAGTCCCACCTTCTAGATAGATGGAACACTGATCCAATGATACATTGCATCAGTGTGATGTGTATCATAGGAGGCGGGACTTTGTTACAGTGGCCGTGGGGATATTCAAATCCGTAACGGAGCCTTGTTTGAGCAGGCTGCATTTAATTGGCACTGGTAAGGCTGCATTTAACTGGCACTGGTAAGGATGCATTTAATTGGCACTGATCAGGCTGCATTTCATGGGCAGTGGCAAGGCTGCATTTAATTGGGGGGTGGGGGGGTTGGCGCCGGCGCAAAGAGTTACCTCCCTGAAATGAGTTAGCCACCTCCCTGAAATTAGTTTTTGCAGGTTGGGATGTCTGTTAGGGGGTTAAACCTTCCAGGGTTGAAGTGTTTAAAAAAGGTCAGCTGATTGGGATCATTCCGGGGGGTTCACTAGGAGGTCATTTAGGGTCCCCTGACCCCCCAGAACATTTCAGAAATTCCCAGGAGCCCTATTTAAGCAGGTGGTTGAGAGGAGTCGTTTCCAGTTGCCAGAGGGATATTTGAAGAGTGCCCCACTGATTTTGACTGAATTGTTTATGTTTGTGAAAACCAATAAACAAGGCTGCAGACTTTATTAATCCATTTTGGTGTGTCTAGTGTCCTTTGTATGTTTGAATTTTTTGCCACCTACCGTCCCATGTTACATCACTTCCACTTTCCACACAAAACACGTCGTCACCTGAAAACCATGTAGTGTTTCCATATTTTTGTCCAATCCCTGTACATGAATCAGGTGGGAATTAGTGTGTGAAATCAAGCACATGTTTTTTGTTTTTTTTTAATCAAAAGGTGTTTATTGTACACAAGTAAGAGGATACTTGCAAAACAGAAGTGTATACAGACAGGCCATAGAACTGGCTATGACAGTTGTATAAATACAGGGAATACTTATTCGCTCTTATTCATACCATAACTGATATAAATGCATAGTACAACTTCATCCTACTTTTTTTTTTACATTAGCTTCAAAAAGAAAAAAGAGAAAATAACAAAATGAACAAAAAGAAAAAACCCAAATATAAACCAGTTCAACCTGACAATGCCATCATATAGTTTCTCGTGGTATATATTCCAACACCCTTTTATATATTCCAACACACTTTACCGCTAAGATGACTAGTCTATTACGTCATACCCTAGGGCAGTGTTTCTCAACTCCAGTCCTCAAGGCGCACCAACAGGTCATGTTTTCAGAATTTCCCTCAGATGAAACAGCTGTGGTAATTACTAAGGCAGTGAAACTGATCAAATCACCTGTGCAAAATAATGGTAAGCCTGAAAACATGACCTGTTGGGGCGCCTTGAGGACTGGAGTTGAGAAACACTGCCCTAGGGTGTGTCAATCAGAACATGCATTTCACATTTTAGACTCCTCGCCTTTGGACTATCAACATTGTAGCAGCCTATGAAGGACCAACTGTGGAGGAGCTACTTCTGGGGTGCCCAGCCAACACTGCCATATTTTCTCGAACTTCTGTGCTGATTTCCTATGGGAATATGTATTTTTTTCCCATATAAGAATATCATTAACCGCCTGGATCCACTGTTTGCTCATCGGAACTCGGGCAGACAGCCAATATCTCGCTACCAGCTTCCTTGCCAAATAGAGTAATCTAATAAGAGCAATGCATGTATGAGGGAAATACAAATACTCATCTAGAGCTCCAAGCAAGCACACCAGGGGATCCATGAGCAGCTGAACCTGAAAGACAAAATTGATTATTGGGACCACTTTGTTCCAATATCTCACAAGTTTGGGACACTTCCACAACATGTGCAGGAGATCTCCTGAATGAACCTGACACTTAGGGCATATGGGTGTGTCTCTACGTCCTCAATGGTGTAATTTTACGGGAGTCCTATACATTCTATGCAATATAAACAACTGTGACAGTCTTTGTGCCGTAGACACTGACACCAGGGGTCCAGCATTGAATATTTGTTCTCATTGTTCCCTATCTTTGGGACCAATATCTCTCTCCCATTTCTCTCTGCAGGGCAGAATATCGGGTGCCTGTATATGAGCCAGCATTTGCATCAAAGTTTTAGAGATGACACCTTTTTTTTCAAGTTCATCAAATACAGACTCCAAGAAGGTTGAGTCTACCAGATGCAGAGATGAGCAATTACTCTGAGATCGGATTGCATGGCTCAAACGAATATACTGATAATGGAAATTGCCTAACAGTGGGAACTCCTCCCTCAGTTTCACGTAGGATTTCAAGCCCGTCCCTCAAAAATTTGGGACAAATATCTAACCCCTGCCGTCTCCCACTGTGTGTGACCACTGAGTTTAGCCAGCTCGGTGTAGAACCTGTTCTGCCAGATTGGTGTGCTAGGTAGGAAGCCATTTATTCCCAATCTCTGTTTGATACTACTCCATAGTTTTTTAAGGAGGCAGACTGTTGGGCATAATGAAGGAACCATGGGGAAACCCATCTCCATATGAGATGATGCAGAGTACGACGTATTAGGGCTTATAAGTAAGGATTTAGAGGGATCTGAAACATTAGGCTGATTCCATCCTGTAAAGTGTTGTATCTGTGCAGCATAGAAATATGTCTGGGCATGGGGAACAGCCATTACCCCTTGATCTTTAGGGTACTGTAAGGTGGTAAGTTTTATCCTGGCTACTTTATTTTTCCAGATTAGAGATCTAAATTGAGAGTCAATACGTCGAAACCAGTATTTCGGTATCTACACTGGGGCATTGTGCAAGATGTATAACAGTTGTGGGGCCCAGATCATCTTAGTCAAATTAGCTCTTCTAAATTTATGTAGTAGGGGTTTTAAATTGAGGGCTATATAGTCCATAGGGTCTTTTGTCACTACAATTCCTAAGTACTTAAAGGACTCTACCATCTGTATCCGGGCCACACTGTCTGGTAACGCTGAGGGGAGATCATCCAGCAGGAGGAGCACTGATTTGTACCAATTTATGGCAAAACCAGAAAACTCTCCAAACAGCTAGATGAGTCACATAGCGGCGACCAGGGAACCATCCGTATCCCCCAAGCACAGTAAGGCATCGTCAGCATATAACAAAAGTTTATCTTCTCTATGGTTCCATCTAAATCCCACAATATCCAGTGAGTCTCTGATCCTAGCTGCCAAAGGCTCCAACGCGAGGGCAAAAAGCAGGGGCGGCAGTGGACACCCCTGCCTAGTGCCCCGTAACAATGGAAAGGCCTCAGATAACATGTCATTTATTCTAATCCCCGCTGTTGGTGCTGTATATAAGAGTTTAATTCAGGTGATAAACCCCTCTCCCAGACTGAATTTAGCCAACACTGCCGATAGATAATTCCATTCCATGCTGTCAAATGCTTTGGCAGCGTCGAGGGAAAGAATCGCTCTATTTCCTGAGTTCTCTATTGGGAGCTGAAGATTCAGGAAAAGCCTCCTAATTTTTAGTGCCATGGATCGTGCTGGGATAAATCCCGACTGGTCTACATGGACCAGTCTAGAAATAACTGTAGCCAGGCTAGTTGCCAATACTCGTGCCAAAATCTTGACATCCTTATTTAGCAACTAAATGGGTCTGTAGGAGTCTGGCTGTAGAGGGTCCTTACCTGGCTTAGGAAGCACCACCACCACAGCCTCCCCCATGGAATCCGGAAGGCGACCAGTCCTAAAAGAGTTGTTCAACACCACCAACAGACCTGGTAATAGGATCTCACCATACTGTTTGTATGTGTCTGTCGGCAGTCCATCAGTGCCAGGGGCCTTATTATTCGCCATTTGTGACACAGCCAGTGAGAGTTCCTCCAGTTTAAGTGGAGCATTCAGCATTTCAACCTCCTGTAATGTAGCCTTTGGTGTATTGCATTGGTCTAAAAAGTGGGAGAGAGCCTCCTCTGTAGGGCTCACCTTAGAGGTATACACATCCCTAAAGAACTCCGTAAACACCAATGCAATTTGGGCCTGCTCTTTGACTGTGTCTCCAGGTGGGGTCTGAATGGCTTCTATATGTGTAGTGCTCTGTTGTGCCTTTGCGATTACTTCCAAGAGGTGACCCGTGTTTTCCCCCTCATTGAAATAGTTTTGTTTAATAAAGAATCTCTTATTCTCAGCTGCATTTAACGAAACCTGGGCTTGAGCCTCCAATGATCTATGCTCTGTGTCGTGAGTGGGATCCTGTATATAACATGCCTCTGTTTCACTGGCTTCCTGCATGACAGTGTTTTCCCAATCCTTAGTTTTAGCTTTGATTTTAGAGCTCTGTCTAATGATAAGTTCCCGCATATGAGCCTTCAAGGCATCCCACACTACTTCAGGCTTGGCAGTACACTTGTTACATAGTAGGTGAGTAGGGATGAGCCGAACACCCCCCGGTTCGGTTCGCACCAGAACCCGCGAACGGACCGCAAGTTCGCACGAACGTTAGAACCCCATTGACGTCTATGGGACTCGAACGTTCGAAATCAAAAGTGCTCATTTTAAAGGCTAATTTGCATGGTATTGTCCTAAAAAGGGTTTGGGGACCCGGGTCCTACCCCAGGGGACATGTATCAATGCAAAAAAAACTTTTAAAAACGGCCGTTTTTTCGGGAGCAGTGATTTTAATGATGCTTAAAGTAAAAAAAAAAAAAGTGAAATATTCCTTTAAATATCGTACCTGGGGGGTGTCTATAGTATGCCTGTAAAGTGACGCGTGTTTCCCATGTTTAGAACAGTCCCTGCACCAAATGTCATTTTTAAAGGAAAAAATCTCATTTAAAACTGCTTGCGGGTTTAATGTCATGTCGGGTCATGGCAATATGGATGAAAATCAGTGAGACAAACGGCATGGGTACCCCCCAGTCCATTACCAGGCCCTTTGGGTCTTGTATGGATATTAAGGGGAACCCCGCACCCAAATTAAAATAAGGAAAGGTCCCTATATACTCTGAACAGCAGTATACAGGCGGTGCAAACAAGACAGGGACTGTAGGTTTGTTGTTAAGTAGAATCTGTTTGTAATTTTGAACATTTTTAATGTGTTTAGCTCCAGCCAAAAAATCTTTTCTAAGCTTTTTGGAAAACATAGGGAAGGGTTATCACCCCTGTGACATTTGTTTTGCGTCTTTCCTCCTCTTCAGAAGATTTCACCTCACTTTTTTGTCCCAATGAAAAATGTTTTTTGAAAATTTGGGTTTTTTTGTGGAACAAGGATTGGAAAGCATCAGTGGAAAGGAGAAATTGTTTTCCCATATTAACTCTTACAGGAGAGAATTTCCCTTCCTTAGGGGTAGATTTCATCTCACTTCCTGTTGTCTCCTTCCGTTTGCAAGTAGGAGTCGTTTGTAAGTTAGATGTTTGAAAGTAGGGTCCTGCCCTATATACTCAGCAGAAATTTGGGCCTTAGGTGTTGCTGTGGCCAAAACACTGTAAGCCCTCACAGGGCCCTGCTGTGAAATATTAGATCAAGAATTGTAATTACATGCCCCTGTTGAACAGGAGCTGAAAAATTAGGCCTTAGGCACTGGTGCTGGTGCCACAACACTGCAACCCCTCACAGACACTCTAGTTGGAACGCAGGAACGAGCCCTGCTGCAAAGTATTGCATCAAAAATTGTAATTACACGCCCCTGTTAGACAGGGGCAGAAAAATTGGGCCTTAGGCACTGGTGCTGGTGCCACAACACTGCAACCCCTCACAGACACTCTAGTTGGAACGCAGGAACGAGCCCTGCTGCAAAGTATTGCATCAAAAATTGTAATTACACGCCCCTGTTAGACAGGGGCAGAAAAATTGGGTCTTAGGCACTGGTGCTGGTGCCACAACACTGCAACCCCTCACAGACACTCTAGTTGAAACGCAGGAACAAGCCCTGCTGCAAAGTATTGCATCAAAAATTGTAATTACACGCCCCTGTTAGACAGGGGCTGAAAAATTGGGTCTTAGGCACTGGTGCTGGTGCCACAACACTGCAACCCCTCACAGACACTCTAGTTGGAACGCAGGAACAAGCCCTGCTGCAAAGTATTGCATCAAAAATTGTAATTACACGCCCCTGTTAGACAGGGGCTGAAAAATTGTGCCTTAGGCACTGGTGGTGGCGCCCAGAACCAAAAATGTTCTTACAAGCTATCAGCGTGATGATTGAGGAGGAAGAGGATAATTACTCAGGGATAGTCACTCAGCATCAGCATAGGCAGTCTTTGAAGGGATCTGAAAAAAATTATTCAGTTACATCAGCATCAGGTGCTTGGTAGCTGGTGGTGATCCAAGACTGATTCATTTTTATGAAGGTCAGCCGATCGACCGAGTCAGTGGACAGACGCACCCTGTGATCGGTTACCACGCCTCCAGCAGCACTGAATGTGCGTTCCGAAAGAACGCTGGATGCAGGACAGGCCAGTAGCTCAATTGCATACTGTGCAAGCTCTGGCCAGTGATCCATCCTCAAGACCCAGTAACCCAGAGGATTTTCGGTGGGAAAGGTGTCCAAGTCTGATCTTGCCCCTAGGTATTCCTGCACCATGTAAAACAGACGCTGGCGATGGTTGCTGGAACCGATCATACCTTGGGGCTGCGGACCAAAAAATTGTCTGAACGCATCGGTCAGACGGCCACCTTCTCCACCGCTCCTTCTTTGACTGACCGAAGCCTCAGCAACACGTTGTCCAGGAACAGGAGTTTGTAACCTCCCAGTCTCTGGGAACGCGTTGCACAGACCTTTCTGCAAGGCCTCCCGAAGATGTTTCATCCTCTGCTCCCTCTGCGATGGCAAGATAAGGTCCGCAACCTTACCCTTGTAACGTGGATCAAGGAGGGTTGCCAGCCAGTATTGGTCCTTCTCCTTGATACCACGAATACGAGGATCCTTACGCAGGCTTTGCAGGATCAGGGAGGCCATGCAGCGTAGGTTTGCTGAGGCATTCGGTCCGGAGTCCTCTGGGTCACTAAGGACAACAACGTCCGCAGCCACCTCCTCCCAGCCACGTACAAGTCCATGTGTTCCTTGGGACTGATCCCTTAAAGACTGCTGATGCTGAGTGCCAGGCTCCACCTCCATACTGACACAATCTTCCTCCTCCTCCTCCTCCTCCTCCTCGTCCTCTTCCTGTGTGATCGGCGGGCACGCAGGAACACTGTCTGGATAAAGGGGGCCTTGAGAGCTAAGGAAGTCCTCCTCTTCCTGCCTCTGTTCTGCCTCAAGTGCCCTGTCCATTATTCCACGCAGCGTGTGCTCCAACAGGTGGACAAGGGGGACAGTGTCACTGATGCATGCACTGTCAGTGCTCACCATCCTCGTGGCCTCCTCGAATGGTGACAGGACAGTGCATGCATCCCTGATCATGGCCCACTGGCGTGGGGAAAAAAAACCAAGGTCCCCTGACCCTGTCCTGGTGCCATAGTCGCACAGGTACTCATTGATGGCCCTCTGCTGCGTGTGCAGCCGCTGCAGCATGGCCAACGTCGAGTTCCACCT
This sequence comes from Lithobates clamitans, assembly GCA_037952925.1. Taxonomy (NCBI): domain Eukaryota; kingdom Metazoa; phylum Chordata; class Amphibia; order Anura; family Ranidae; genus Lithobates; species Lithobates clamitans. Next base: position 2,228,309 of record JBBGZY010000213.1, on the reverse strand, counting down.
GGTGGGCATGTCACAGATTAGGCGGTTCTTGGGCAGGTTAAACTCCTTTTGGAGGTCCGTCAGCCGAGCACTGGCATTATATGACCGGCGGAAATGCACAGAGACTGTCCTGGCCTGCCTCAGGACATCCTGTAAGCCCGGGTACCTGCCCAAGAACCGCTGCACCACCAAGTTAAGGACGTGAGCCAAACAGGGCACATGGGTCAGTTGTCCCTGTCGGAGGGCAGAGAGGAGGTTGGTGCCATTGTCGCAAACCACCATTCCTGCCTTAAGTTGGCGTGGCGTCAACCACCTCTGAACCTGCCCCTGCAGAGCTGACAGAACCTCTGCCCCAGTGTGGCTCCTGTCCCCCAAGCACACCAGCTCAAGCACCGCATGGCATCTTTTGGCCTGCGTACTTGCGTAGCCCCTTGAACGCCTACGGAGCACCGCTGGTTCCGAGGAAGAGGCCATGGAGGAAGAAGAAGAGGAGGGGGTGGAGGAGAGAGGTGTGTCACAATCAGCATTTTGGAGGCGTGGTGGCGGAACAACCTCCAACACTACTGCACCTTGTCCTGCATCCTTCCCAGCTGCCAGCAGAGTCACCCAATGCGCCGTGAAACTTAAGTAACGTCCCTGTCCATGCCTGCTGGACCATGAGTCAGCGGTAATATGCACCTTACCGCTGACCGCCCTGTCCAGCGAGGCATGGACATTGCCTTCCACATGCCGGTAGAGAGCCGGAATCGCCTTCCGTGAGAAAAAGTGGCGTTTGGGTACCTGCCACTGAGGAACCGCACATTCCACAAACTCACGGAAGGGGGCAGAGTCTACCAACTGAAAAGGCAGCAGTTGAAGTGCTAGCAATTTTGCCAAGCTAGCATTCAACCGCTGGGCATGTGGATGGCTGGGAGCAAACTTCTTTCGGCGGTGCAGCAGCTGGGGCAGGGAAATTTGCCTGGTACAATCTGACGTCGGTGTACCAAAAGCAGATTGCCCACAAGTACTTGGCTGTGACACACCTAATTCTACACCTTCATTCCTCTCACTGCAGGTCTCAGAGAGGACTGAAGGTCTAGTGGGGTTGGAAATCTCAGCTGATGAGGAGCAAGGAGAGATCGTCTTTGTTCTTTGGTGTGGGTCTTTTAGATACGCTTGCCAACGAACTGCATGGCAGGTCAACATATGTCTGGTCAAGCATGTGGTACCCAAGCGGGAGATGTTTTGGCCACGCGAGATACGCTTGAGACATATGTTGCAAATAGCAGCGGTGCGATCTGATGCACTCGTCTCAAAAAAGGCCCACACCAAAGAACTTTTTGAATAACGCGCAGAGACTGCAGCGCCCTGCACATGTGGAGCTTTGGGGTGTGATGCAGTCAATGTGCTGCCCTTAGGCTGGCCCCTGGAGGGCATCCTGCCTAGTTGGTGATGTGCCACCTCCTCCTCCTCCTCCTCCTCCTCCTCTCTCCTATCAGGCACCCACGTTGAGTCAGTGACCTCATCATCCCCTCCCTCCTCATCACTGGAGCAAACCTGGCAGTATGCTGCAGCAGGGGGAGCATGACTGCCAGATTGCTGTCCTTCTTGGGCACCCCCTCTGTCCGTGCTCATGTTACTGCCTTCATTGAGCTCAGTATCATCATCAGAGCCTTCCAAACGCTGGGCATCCTCCTGGAGCATGTACCCAACACTGTGGTCAAACAGTTCGAGGGAATCCTCATGAGGACATGGTGGAGCTAGGGAAGGAGTCACTGATGACATTGAGCTGAGGGAAGAGGCCGCTGCTTTGCCAGACAAAGCACCCTGGGCATGGGTGAGAGAGGATGAGGAGGATGAGGACGGCTTGGTCATCCACTCGACCAAGTCTTCCGCATGTTGCGGCTCAACACGGCCAGCTGCCGAAAAAAAGGCCAAGCGTGTCCCATGGCCACGTGCTGATGAGGATGCACCGTCTCCACGACCAGCACTAGACACAGAGCCTACTTGCCCTCTCTTATTGGCTTGTGACTGTCTGCCTCTCCTTCTTGGCCTTCCAGACATACTAATGGCCTGTAGCTGCACTAAGCTGGGATAGAACACCTGTAATTTTCTTAAGGTAGCTTTATATACTGTAACCAGACAAGCCTGCCTGTCAGTAGGAAGATAACAGGAACGGATCTAGCTGAACACTGTGAGCAGGACACACTGTACTAAATGTAAATAGTCTAGCTGCCTGACCGTGGTACTAATAGGATCAAATAGAACACCTGTAATTTTCTTAAGGTAGCTTTATATACTGTAACCAGACAAGCCTGCCTGTCAGTAGGAAGATAACAGGAACGGATCTAGCTGAACACTGTGAGCAGGACGCACTGTACTAAATGTAAATAGTCTAGCTGCCTGACCGTGGTACTAATAGGATCAAAAAGAACACCTGTAATTTTCTTAAGGTAGCTTTATATACTGTAACCAGACAAGCCTGCCTGTCAGTAGGAAGATAACAGGAACGGATCTAGCTGAACACTGTGAGCAGGACGTACTGCACTAAATGTATATAGCAGGAACGGATCTAGCTGAACACTGTGAGCAGGACGCACTGCACTGAATGTAAATAGCAGGAACGGATCTAGCTGAACACTGTGAGCAGGACGCACTGCACTGAATGTAAATAGCAGGAACGGATGTAGCTGAACACTGTGAGCAGGACGCACTGCACTAAATGTAAATACCAGGAACGGATCTAGCTGAACACTGTGAGCAGGACGCACTGCACTGAATGTAAATAGCAGGAACGGATGTAGCTGAACACTGTGAGCAGGACGCACTGCACTAAATGTAAATACCAGGAACGGATCTAGCTGAACACTGTGAGCAGGACGCACTGCACTGAATGTAAATAGCAGGAACGGATCTAGCTGAACACTGTGAGCAGGACGCACTGCACTGAATGTAAATAGCAGGAACGGATCTAGCTGAACACTGTGAGCAGGACGCACTGCACTAAATGTAAATACCAGGAACGGATCTAGCTGAACACTGTGAGCAGGACGCACTGCACTGAATGTAAATAGCAGGAACGGACCTAGCTGAACACTGTGAGCAGGACGCACTGCACTAAATGTAAATACCAGGAACGGATCTAGCTGAACACTGTGAGCAGGACGCACTGCACTGAATGTAAATAGCAGGAACGGATCTAGCTGAACACTGTGAGCAGGACGCACTGCACTGAATGTAAATAGCAGGAACGGATGTAGCTGAACACTGTGAGCAGGACGCACTGCACTAAATGTAAATACCAGGAACGGATCTAGCTGAACACTGTGAGCAGGACGCACTGCACTGAATGTAAATAGCAGGAACGGATCTAGCTGAACACTGTGAGCAGGACGCACTGCACTAAATGTAAATACCAGGAATGGATCTAGCTGAACACTGTGAGCAGGACGCACTGCACTGAATGTAAATAGCAGGAACGGATCTAGCTGAACACTGTGAGCAGGACGCACTGCACTGAATGTAAATAGCAGGAACGGATGTAGCTGAACACTGTGAGCAGGACGCACTGCACTAAATGTAAATACCAGGAACGGATCTAGCTGAACACTGTGAGCAGGACGCACTGCACTGAATGTAAATAGCAGGAACGGATCTAGCTGAACACTGTGAGCAGGACGCACTGCACTAAATGTAAATACCAGGAACGGATCTAGCTGAACACTGTGAGCAGGACGCACTGCACTGAATGTAAATAGCAGGAACGGATCTAGCTGAACACTGTGAGCAGGACGCACTGCACTGAATGTAAATAGCAGGAACGGATCTAGCTGAACACTGTGAGCAGGACGCACTGCACTAAATGTAAATACCAGGAACGGATCTAGCTGAACACTGTGAGCAGGACGCACTGCACTGAATGTAAATAGCAGGAACGGATCTAGCTGAACACTGTGAGCAGGACGCACTGCACTAAATGTAAATACCAGGAACGGATCTAGCTGAACACTGTGAGCAGGACGCACTGCACTGAATGTAAATAGCAGGAACGGATCTAGCTGAACACTGTGAGCAGGACGCACTGCACTGAATGTAAATAGCAGGAACGGATCTAGCTGAACACTGTGAGCAGGACGCACTGCACTAAATGTAAATACCAGGAACGGATCTAGCTGAACACTGTGAGCAGGACGCACTGCACTGAATGTAAATAGCAGGAACGGATCTAGCTGAACACTGTGAGCAGGACACACTGCACTAAATGTAAATAGTCTAGATAGAAGATAACAGGAACGGATCTAGCTAAACTGAATACAGTGTATATATATATATGCAACACCTGGGATGCATATATATACACAATACACTGTAAGTGCAGCTAACTGACTGACTGTTCTGCCTAATCTATCTAACTCAAATCAAATGACACTGTCTCTCTCTCTCTCTATCTCTCAGCACACCGGAACACACACTACACAGGGCCGCCGTGCAGGCGGCCTTATATAGTGTGGGGTGTGTACTAAATCCCCTGAGCCATAATTGGCCAAAGCCACCCTGGCTTTGGCCAATTACAGCTCTCTCTACTGACGGCGCTGTGATTGGCCAAGCATGCGGGTCATAGTGCATGCTTGGCCAATAATCAGCCAGCAATGCACTGCGATGCCGCAGTGAATTATGGGCCGTGACGCGCCACATGAATTTGGCGCGAACGGCCCATATCGTTCGCAATTCGGCGAACGACCGAACAGCCGATGTTCGAGTCGAACATGGGTTCGACTCGAACACGAAGCTCATCCCTATAGGTGAGGTTGAAAAAAGACACAAGTCCATCAAGTCCAACCTATGTGTGTGATTATGTGTCAGTATTACATTGTATATCCATGTATGTTGCGGTCATTCAGGTGATTATCTAATAGTTTCTTGAAGCTATCAATCCCCACTGAGACCACCGCCTGTGTTAATATGCAAAAACTCAGTGATCACCTGAGGGATGGAATCAGGTGTTGGGAACAACGTAAACCAGAAAGGGTTAACCTTCCAGAGTTTGTTCTGCTTCTGTTGGGAAAAATTAATTCCTACGATAAGGGGTGAGTGGTCTGATATGTTCCTAGGGGCATAGAGCACAGAAACTACTCTGTCCTGTGCCGCAATGTTTCCCAGGCACATATCAACACATGACAAACAGCGATATGAAGCTGAGTAACACAAAAAGCTATGCACTCCGGGATTTCTTTCCCTCCATACATCCCGTAGCCCCAGTTCATAGATCATTTTGGCAAAGGGAGTTGGGCTGCCCAGACCCGTTCCCCCTCTGGAGTGAGACGAGAATCTATCCAGTTTCGTTTCAAGCACATTATTAAAGTCTCCCATTACCCATAGAGGAATGTTAGAGTGTGGGGCCATAAACTGGGCCAAATTGGTCAGGCTGTCAGGAGTGAATGGTGGAGGGATATATATATTAGCAATAATACAGGGAATACCTGCCACCTTACAAAGTAAAAAAATATACCGTCCTTGGTCATCAATCAGGGATTGTAATAATGTAAAAGGCACTGTGTTGGCTATTAAGATGCTAACTCCCCTAGAATAGGTAGTGTGAGTGGAGTGAAACTGGGTTTGATAGCTGCCGCATTTAAGAGTGGTCAGCGTATCAAATTGCAAATGAGTTTCTTGCAGGCATACCACTGCCGCAGCATACTTCTTCACAGTAGTAAATAAGGCCACTCGCTTCACTCCATCACCTAGCCCTCTCACATTCCATGAAAGAATATTAAGTGCAGTAGCCATAGGGCATATATATAACATCAATTAACACATTATAGCATACTATCAGCTGTTTTACCATTGCAGCAATACTCCAATCAATAAGCAGAAAATTACTCCTAGGATCCCAATAACCAAAGGCTACTATAGCAGGTGGTGTCATCCAGCCTATCACAATTGCACATACCACCCATAGGCTTCTCTTAATAAGGCAGTTGTCAGGTGAACAAATATACGGCAGAATAGATCGCTCCCTGCAACAGGCAGGGGTTAGAAAAAACTGAAAGCAAATTAAATAAGAAAAAAAAAAGAAAATAATACTTGAAAAAAGACCGATGGTCTTGTGTCACAAAAAAAGCCCTGCCTCTCAAAACCATCATAGAGGCATAGGTCAACAGGAACGCGTCCTCGTAGGACAAAAGGGAACAAGGGGGGCCCCAACTTCTTGGTTCAGTCTACAAGTCGAAGGAACTTGCATTTTTGTACTCCTCATCAGGACGCTACATAGCTTTGTCTTCTAGAGTCTCATTAGGCCGCCTTTACAAAAGTATCAGTTATCTGTAAGCATGTAGTTGGCTCAATCAAAGCCCCTGTCTAAGGATCAATGGTCAGCCGGAAGAAGGACATCAACATCTAGACCGCAGGGGAGGGTGCTCTTTGCAATGAATGTTTCACTCTGTCTAGCCAGGCAGAGGCAATGGCAGGATTTTCAAAAAAAATGAGTCTCATTGATGGCAGCCATCCGAAGTTTAGCTGGGTAAAGCATGGCATATGTAACAGCGTATTTTCTGAGGCATTTTTTCACCTCAGTGAATTTAGCCCATCTGCACTGCACATCTGCAGAGAAATATGGGTAAAAGGATATTCTGGCATTATCAACTTTCATGAGGTCACCCTTGGTTCTGGCATGGTGCAGTATGGTATCTCTGTCCTTAAAGTTGAGCAGTTTGAAGAGGAACGGACGCGGGGGCTCACCAGGTCTGGGTGGTTTTGCTGGGACCCTGTGAGCCCTCTCCACTGCAAACATTTTGTAACCTTCTGTTCTTTCTGGAATCCCCACTGCTCTCACATTGTTTCGCTTAAGTCTATTTTCCATGTTCTCTAAGCGAGTGGTGTGGCCAGAGGAGTGAGACTGCAGGTGATGCACTTCCCTCAACAATGGCGTCACTTCATCCTCCACATTGCTCAGCCTCCCCTCCAAAGCAGTGGAGCAGTCATGCAGCTTCTGTATGTCATGCCTAACTAAATTAATCTCCAGTTTAACCCCTTTAATTTCAGTGGTCAGGGCTGTAATTGCTGTGTTGCAAGAAGTGACTGCAAACAGAATATCCCTCAGCCTGGGTTCAGTGGGAGGCTCTGCAGGGCTAGCTGTGCTCATGGTTGCAGGGAGGGGGGCCTGTGTACTCACTGTGTCCCACACTGGCGTATCTGCGTGATCCTCCTGCCAGGCTGCTCCTGGGACCTTTATATCCTCCTGCTCGTCCAGATCCGAAGGTAGGGAGTCATTCTTGGGAGGATTGTCCCTGGCTCCTGGCTTGGTGAAAAGCCTGATAGCTTCCTCCTTTGCCGAACGCATGGAGCGGGCTCCATCTTGCCCCACATGCTCCACCACAGATAGGGAGTCTTTTCCCTGCCGGGACATCTCTGTACAAGCGGGCTGTGGTGTGTAAAGCTGGCTGTCGGGGGTTCGTACAGCCGTCAGGCAGTCTTTAAATCGGTCACAGGAGTGGAGTATCAGGAGAAATAGCAGGATGTTCGGCGGAGCTAGAGCTCTGTGCGTCCTACTCCATTAGCTGCAAGCCACGCCCCCCAAGCACATGTATTTACATGTGCTTGTTTTTAAAGACTCTTTTACAGACACGTTAGAGACTCTGCTCAGTTATAGTGCTATCTGTGTTCAGCTAAAAGTGAAATTCTTCCTGAATATCACATAATCAGATTGGGAACACAAAAACTGAACTTTAATGTTCATAGTACATTGTGCAGTCTATCCTTTAATAGCTTGGGCCTACACAGCAGCCAATCAGAGTCAATGGACAAGCAATGACATCAAATCTTATGTGGGGAAAAAACAACCTGGAATAAAAACATCATGTTTGTGGTGATAGGTGTTCTATTGGGCACCTGTAATCACTTGGTATATGGCCTTAGCCAGGATGTTTAAGGATATATATCTAGATATAGATATATATATAAAACCATCTTCCAAAACTCGAATTTCGTATAAAATGAATTTGAATTTGAATAGAAAACATTATAATAGAGTAGAAAAGAATAGACTAGAAAAACAATAGAACAGAATAGAATAAAATATATGTATTATATTATAGTCTGTTCTGTTCTATTGTTTTTATAGTCTATTCTTTTCTAATATTTTCTATTCTAATCTTTTCTATTCAAAATTATTTCAGAATTTCAGAAGCCATCTTCCGAAATTCGAATTTCGCATTGAATGAATTCAAAGGGTCCCGAAATGACATTGCTGCAGATGGACACAGTTGACCAAATTTGGGGCCCTGTATTTCGGGGCAGCTTGGTGCTAGGAACCCCAAATTTGGTGTGCAAACCCAGTGGAACTAGCACTACAACATATCCAAAGCTGGGGTTCCAAGTGGCCCCGAGATACAGGGGCCCAAAGTCAGTCTGGAAAATGTCAAGCACTTTTCTGCAGCAGAGAATGACATTTTCCGAACTGATTTTGGGGCCCCGTATCTCAGGACCACTTGGTGATAGGATGTTGTAGTGCTAGTCCCACTGGGTTTGCACACCAAATTTGGGGTTCCTAGCACCAAGTGGCCCGAGATACGGGGCCCCAAAGTCAGTTCCAAAAATGTCATTCTCTGCTGCAGAAAAGTGCTTGACTCGAGTATAAACCGAGGGGGGCATTTTCAGCACAAAAAAATGTGCTGAAAAACTCAGCTTATACTCGAGTATATACGGTATTTTCTATTCTAATCTTTTCTATTCAAATTCTAATACATTCTATACGAAATTCGAATTTCAGAAGCCATCTTCCGAAATTCGACTTTCATATAGACTGAAATCAAATTTGAATAGAAAAAATTAGAATAGAACAGAATGGCATAGAAAAACAATAGAGCAGAATAGAATAAAATATTATATATATATATATATATTATATTTTATTCTATTCTGTTCTATTGTTTTTCTAGTCTATTCTTTCCTATTATCTTCTATTCTAATCTTTTCTATTCAAATTCATTCTATACGAAATAGAATGAATTCAAATTCGAATAGAAAAGTTTAGAATAGAATAGAAAAGAATAGCATAGAAAAACAATGGAACAGAATAGAAAAAAAAATTATATATATATATATATATATATATATATATATATATATATATATATATATATATATATATATATATAAAACATCTTCCGAAATTGGAATTTGGTACAGAATGAATTCGAATTCGAATAGAAATAATTAGAATAGAATATATTATATTTTTTATATATTTCTTTGGTTTTTCTATGCTATTCTTGTCTATTATTTTCTATTTTCTGGTTCAATATTTTTATTGAGTTTTTCAAAGAAGAAATATTAAAAGCAGTACATACAAGATATAACTCCTGGATGACTAAGACAGCCAAAGGAGTAACATACAATAGATGAAAAACATATCACTTACAAGGGTAATGTGAACAAGGTAAAACAGAATTCCTGGTATGAGTACCCACAAAACAAAACGGTGTTAATTCCCGCCTGGGGGACAGGTAATCTGGTAATCATTGTAGCTAGGGAGATCTCCCCCAGTGGACACCCGAGGTCATCACTCCACCCCAATGGGGACACACTGTGGAGTGCGAGAGCTCCAGGACTCCACCCAGAAGAGATACCCCCCAATCATCCATCAGCTCCCCCGGGGAGGCGCCCCCCGCCGAGAAGAAGCCCCAGCGGTGACGTCCCCCAGACGGAGCCAACGGTCACAACGTCTAGGGTGTAGACCAGGAACTAGCTAGCTGCCTCACATGCTGGGGCACCAAGTGAGTAAATTAGAATAGTTCAAGGAGTCTAATTACCAAGCTTTGGCCTTGTAATACCATTTTCTGCTGTTAGAAGAAGTAAAGAAGTTGAGACTCTCCCCTAGGGCATCGATTGACCCGGGTAAAGAGAGATGCCTACATACTTAGCCCAAGGTTCCCAGATCGCTTCAAAGCGTGGGACCGTGTCAAGCAGCTTAGCCGCTATTTGTTCCTGCGACGCTATCCAGGAGATCTTCCGCTTGGTGGCCAAAATAGATACCGATGGAGTTTTCCAAGCATTCGCTAGGGTAACTTTGGCTCCCAAACACATAAAAAAGATAAGCTGTTGTGTGGTTTTAGGCGTGTTGTGCAATTTACAGTTTAGAAGGATGTAGGTGGGGTCTTGTGGAACATCTATCCCGGAGACTCTCTGTAGAATATGGAGGAATTTATTCCAGTAACTCCGTATACGGGGGCAGGTCCACCATATATGATGCATCGTGCCCAGGAGTCCACACCCCCTATAACATAGGGGGGAGGACTCTGGGAATATCCGGGAGAGCCTTGCTGGGACATAGTACCATCTAGTAAAAACTTTGATGTTGGCCTCTATCAGGGCAATATTCAAAATACCTTTGGATGATCTGCTGAAGGCTTGGAACCATTTAGCAGGGTCCCACTGGGTGTCCAGGTCCGATTCCCAAGATCGAGCGTACTCCGGGGTGTCCGTCCTATCTGCCAGGGAAGCGTAAATGATGGAAATCCCTCCCTTTTGGGGGTCTGTCGAGGAGCACCATCGCTCATACATTGTGGCTTTGGGAGTGTTCGACTTGTCCGTACAGAGAGAGTGGAGAAAGTGTCGTATTTGTGATAGTCGGAACATTTCAGATGAGGGCATTTCCAGTGTACTCAAACAGTGGCTCAGCGAAACGGGGCCATTAGGAGTAAGGAAATGACCTATCCGGAAGAGGCCTTTGTTCAGCCACCAATGAAAAGCGTGTATGTTCATCCCGGGTGGGAAGTCAGGGTTGTGAAATAGGTGCGAGAGGGGTCTCAGAGGCGATATCAAGTTGGTGTTTTTGTGTACTTGGTCACAGAGAGCTAAGGAGTGAGACAAGGTGGGGGCTAGAACTGCCGGTCTATGTTTGGAGGGTCTCCATGTTAAGAAGTCGAGAGTGAAATGTGGAACAGCCTGTCTCTCGAGGGAAATCCAGTCGGGCCTGCAGTTCTTGGTATAGATGGCGGAGAACTGTGATAACTGTGCTGCCTGGTAGTATAGCCAAAAATTTGGGAGACCCAGGCCTCCCTGAGACCTAAGTCGGAACAAAATTTCTTTTGCGAAGCGGTGACCTCTGTCCCCCCAGACAAATCTTATCACCCTGGATTGAAATTTGGATAGGATAGGCTTTTTAACTGGGATGGGAAGTGAGCGGAATAGATATAAAAGTCGAGGCAGGAGATTCATTTTGACTGCGTTGAGCCTACCCAACCATGATAAACCCTCCTTCATCCACTTCTGGAGATCTAGCTCCAAAGAGCGGAGCATGGGGGGGTAGTTGGCGGCATATAGGTCTCCTATATTTCTCATCAGTTTGATACCTAAGTAGGGGATTGAACTACCTGCCCACGTGAAAGGAAAGTGTTGTTGGAGTTGGTCTATTAACGGTGCCGGTACCGAGACATTGAGGGCCACAGATTTAGACACGTTCACTTGGAGACCGGAGATAGTGCCGAAATCTCGAAGGAGTCTGAAGACGTTTGGCGTAGTAATGAGAGGGGCTGTGAGGAACAGTAGCATGTCGTCAGCAAATAGGGCACATTTGTGAATGTCAGGGCCACACTGTACTCCCCTGATGTTCTCGTTCGATCTAATGGCAATAGCCAGAGTCTCGATCGCGATCGCGAATATCAAGGGAGAGAGAGGGCATCCCTGTCTAGTTCCCCTGCGGATATCGAAGGGATCCGAGTAGTGACCCATTAGACGCACCTGAGCCGATGGTGAGGAATACAGTGTGTGGATTATCGAGCGAAATCCTTCGCCAAAACCCCAGCGTTCAAGAATGTCAAAGAGGTAGGGCCACGACACGGAGTCAAAGGCCTTCTGCAGATCCAGTGACAACAAAAAGCCCCCCTGAGCAGGCCCACCGTCCCACTGGGTCTGCAGAAGGGAAATCAAATCAATAGCTCTGCGAACCTGATCAGGGCCCTGTCTCCCCGGGATGAAGCCCACTTGGTCCCTGTGTATGTAAAGCGCTATAAAGTCAGACATCCTGTTTGCTAGTATTTTAGTCATAATTTTGAGATCGTTATTGATTAACGAAATAGGGCGGTAGCTTCCCACTTCGCTGGGATCTTTACCCTGTTTCGGTATGACCGAGATAAAGGCTTAATTTGAGTCACTAGGGAGAGGGGCTCCATCCCGGAGGGAGTTAAAGAACCGGGCCATGTAAGGGGCCAGACGAGGGCCAAATTTCTTGTAATAACATACTGAAAAACCATCCGGTCCCGGGGCAGAGTTCGTTTTCAAAGATTTAATGACATCTAATATTTCCTCTGTGGAGAAGGGGGCATCTAGTATATCGCGATGTGTTTGCTGCAGGTGAGGTAGGTTAATGTCTCGGAGAAACAGTTCCCTGGTCTTGTGATGTGCGCACGGCAAATTCTCGTAAAGACGAGAATAGTAATTATGAAACGACTTCATAATAAGCGTTGGGTTTTGTGTCAAATTGCCCGATGATGCTCGAATTTTGGGGAATACCGAGTTACGGCTCCTAGGGCTAAGCTTGGTTGCCAACTTAGAACCTATCCTATCGGATTGGTAATAGAAACGGGCGCCTGACCACCGTAAGTGTTTCTCCGCAGATGTGGTGAGAGAGAGGTTTAGTTGCACTCGAGCCGAGTCCAGCTTGGCCAGGCTATCTGCCGTGGGGCGTTGTTTATGACTTTTGCTTAGCAGGCGGAAGTCTGCCGTGAGTCGCAAAACTTCTGCCCTGCTCTCCTTTTTAAGTTGCGAGGAGAGTTGCAATATCCTACCCCTCAACACCGCCTTGTGTGCCGCCCACAGACAACCTGGCGAAACCGACCCCGTGTCGTTCTCGCTAAAGTATTCGGATAAAGCCTTGTCTATATTCGTGCAATGGACTGGATTGCTCAAGAGAGATTCATTGAGGCGCCATTTGAAGGGACCTCTAATACCCAACCCCCCCCGTAATGATAGTGACATTATCGAGTGGTCGGATAGTGGTGTGTCATATATTTTGGAGGTGATTACTCTCGGGATTACATGTGGAGGGACAAATATATGGTCAATCCTAGAGAAGGTTTGGTGGGGGGCTGAGTAGTGCGTGTAATCTCTAGTTTGGGGATTCATTGCCCTCCAAATATCTACCAGGCCAAAAGATTGAACTGTCTGCGCCACCCGAAGGCTACGTTTAGGGGGCCTTTTGGACTTGGGCCTCAGGGTATTGGATTTATCCAAGGAGAAGTCAAACGGGGTATTGGAGTCTCCCCCCAATATTACAGTACCAATGAAATGCGGCTTTAGTACCTTCAGTGTGGACTCGAAAAAAAGGTCTTGGTGTGTGTTCGGAGTATAATATGAGACAAATGTGTAAGCGTCACCATTAATCGTTCCAGTCACTAGAATGTATCTTCCCTCAGGGTCTTTGATTGTGTGTGTATGAGCAAAGTGAGTTTTGTTTGAAAAGCAAATCGCCACTCCTCTCATTTTGTCGTTTGCGTTGGCTAGGTGAAAATTCATGAAGGTCTTGTGGAGGAATTTGGGTTGATATGAAGCAGGAAAGTGAGTCTCCTGGAGCAGAACTACATCCGCCTTCAGGGAGTGTAACTGTTGCAGTACCTTGCGTCTCTTCACAGGGGAGTTAAGGCCCTGTGCGTTATGTGAAAAAATCCTAAGCGTCCCTGTTGTCTGTGTGGAGTCAGTCATGAGGGGGGGAGAAATGCGGTGCTGAGTGTTTGTAAGTCTTACCTGACGACGTTGATGTCCCTGGCAGATAGGGGACGACCCCGGTGGAATTGAGAATTCGATCTGCGCTGCGGCCGAGGGGAGAACCAGCGGGAACCTGTAGAGGAAGATGAGGGAGATGGACGGGGGAGAGGAAAAGAGAGAGGGAAGAAAAGAGAAGTAAGGAGAGAGAGAGGAAGAGGAGGGTAGAGAAACAGAGCATTAGATAGTGCATCTTAAATTCATAACCCAAATCCCAACGGACCAGCAAAGGACCTTTCCCTGCCTGGACCGTTACCCAAAAAGAAAGGAGGTCTGCGACCCGAGGGTCGAGAGAGTCTGGGTCCGATAGAGGAAAAAACAGAGGTTCAACTATCGGAGCCAGAGGGGGGCGCACTACGACCCCTCCGGTCAACGCCGCCTCTGGATGAGACTATAGCAGTGTATGAACAATGCAGTGTAAGCCCTGCTAACAACTAATATTAATGAGAAAAAAACAAAAAACAAAAAAAAAAAAGAAACACACAAAAAAAAAAACAACAAAAAAAAAAACAAACCCCTGGATAGTGCAGGAAGAAAATAAGGTAATAACAGAAATGGGACAGAGGGACAACTGCCCGTGGAAGTTTTTAACCTGTGAAGAACTGAAAGGAAGGAAGTCCTGTGGAGAAAGTGACCAAGATACTAGCTGCAGGTCAAGCGCCGACAAAGGCCAAGGGGAGGGCCAGAAATAGAGTCATTTCAGCCTACAGGCCCAATCATGGGGGAAAGGATTCCTTGGAACGTTTGGGCAGCTGTTTCTGCCAGACTGGTGATACCGGGCTGGTAGGAGATGTTCGCTTGACAGACGATGCTCCTCGAGGGGCCGCCGGTTGTGGGACTTCCTGAGTGATCAGGCCCAGATGCAGGAGAAGTCGTTCCCCATCCTGGAATGTTGAGAAACTGTATGGTTTGTTGCGATATGAGAAGTTCAGTCTCAGTGGGAAGGCCCACCTGTACGTGATCTCTTTGCCCGCCAGGACTTGAAGAAGCGGTTTCAGAGCCCGTCGTTTTTGTACTGTATATGGGGAAAGATCTGTGAAGATTTGGACCTGGTGACCTAGGATCATCAGCTTCTCCGCCACCCTGGAGAGTTTCATAACTTCTTCTTTAACTGCATAAAAATGCGGTTTCACAATAATATCACGTGGCAGGCCATCAGAACGAGGCGGTTGTAGCGCCCTGTGGGCCCTATCGAGCTCCAGGCGGTGGGTTGGGATGGCCGGGATTAGACTTTTGATGAAGTCCTGAACTGCCGAGTGGGTGTCTTTGACGGTTTCAGGGAGCCCCCTGATACGGAAGTTGTAACGTCTCGACCTGTTCTTGAGGTCATCTATTTTGGATATGGCGGAATCCAGTTGGTCCTGGAGATCCTGGATTCTGGAAGAGTTTTGGTTAATTCTCAGGATGGCCTGGTCAGACTTTTGCTCGATCACTTCAATTCTAGCTCCAATCTGCTGCAGATCTGCGTGTATGGAAGCCGTGATCTGTGCAGCTGTGTGAGATAGGCCTTTTGAGAGCATCTGTGAAAAAGCAGCCATCATAGAGGGAAAGTCAGTAGGGGAGGGGGGGAGATCCCTGGTTTGTGCTTCCCAGGGGTCCGGGCTGTGAGGTGAATCCTGCTGAGGGGTGAGAGCAGCCCCCCCAAATGACCTCCTTAGCAGAGAGTCTGTGGATGCTGGTGAGGGGAGCCCTGGGAGAGAACTCACTGTGGCATCTGAAGATTGTGATGACGTGAGGGCCCCTTGATCCTGGTCAGCAATTGATTCAGATAGGCAGGGCAGGCCTCGTGAGGTGACGGGCGCCATCTTGGAGGGACCAGGCCGCTCCATGGAGTCGTTCAGCGCGGCTGTGAGGTTCCTCCGGGCGGGAATAAAAGACATCCGCTCGTGGCCGGGGGTGTCCCCTAGTAGCTGGTGCGGGTGGGGGGTCAGAACGAGGGCTTACACCGCCGCTGTGGCTGGCGTTAGGACGGAGAGGCGCGGAGCTCCCGGACTAAGCGGCCATCTTGGACGCTGCCGCGCATGCGCCCTTTTCTATTTTCTATTTTCTTCTAATCTTTTCTATTCGAATTCAAATTCATTCTGTACCAAATTTAAATTTCGGAAGATGGTTTTATATATATATATATTCCAATATATATATTATATTTTTTTCTGTTCATTGTTTTTTCTATTCTAGTCTTTTCTATTAGAATTCAATTTCATTCTATTCCTATATAACCATCTTCCAAAATTTGAATTTCGTATAGAATGAATTCAAATTAAAATATAAAAGATTAGAATAGAATAGAAAAACAATAGAACAGAAAAAATATAATATATATATATATATATAAATATCTTCCGAAATTCAAATTTCGTATAAAATGAATTTGAATTTGAATAGAAAACATTAGAATAGTGAATAAAAGAATAAACTAGAAAAACAATAGAACAGAATAGAATAAAATATATATATTATATTATATTCTATTGTTTTAGTCTATTCTTTTCTATTATCTTCTATTCTAAACTTTTCTATTCAAATTCATTCTATACGAAATTCGAATTTCAGAAGCCATCTTCCGAAATTCTAATTTCACATAGAATAAATTCAAATTCGTATACAAAAGTTTAGAATAGAAGAGAAAAGAATAGCATAGAAAAGCAATGGAACAGAATAGAAAAAAATTTCATATGGACTGAAATTAAATTTGAATAGAAAAGATTAGAATGGAATAGAAAATGATAGAAAAACAATATAACAGAATAGAAAAAAAATATAATATATATTATATTTTATTCTGTTCTATTGTTTTTCTAGTCTATTATTTTCTATTCTAATCATTTCTATTCAAATTCGAATTCATTCTATACGAAATTCGAACTTTAGAAGCCATGTTACGAAATTCAAATTTCGTGTAGAATGAATTCGAATTTGAATAGAAAAGACTAGAATAGAAAATAGAAAAGAAAAGCATAGAAAAACAATAGAAAAACAATAGAACAGAATAATAAAAAAAAAATATTATATATATAAAATCGTTTTCTATTTTTTTCGAATTCGATTCGAATTTGTTTTCGAATTCATTCGTTTTTTGGGGTTTTTTTGGATTCTTTTAAATTTGTTAATTTTGTAATTCGGAAATGCGGATGCATCCGAATTTCCAAATAATTAAAAATTCGTCCAAATTTCGATTCGGAACGAAACGTTATGCACATGCCTAGTACACACTACCACAACAGCCTGTCTTCCACCTCCACAGAATCCCTCATAGGCAGAACCCTGGAGGACATGCCCCTCTCCCCTATGGAGGATATCACTGCCAGCCCAGAGAGATGTAATGCTTCCACACGGGGCCCCCCTCTACGCCCCAGGACTTCTACTCCATGATGGCAATGTTTTTTACATTGCTTTCCAGAGGTCTGTCTCAAACTGCTACCCAAATAACCACTGCCATCCAGGTGGATCTACAGCATTTAGGTGCAAGAATTAAAGCAATCGAAACCAAAGAGGACCAGACTGTAAACCTGGAGTGAACCAGAATACTGCCCGAACTCAGGATCTGCATGACCAGCTTGAAAGCGCTTTTTCCAAAATTGATGATCTCGAAAATAGATTGCGGAGATATAATTTCAGGATTAGGGGGGTCCCCGAATCATTCAAGGATGCTAACCAAATAGTACGCTCTTTTATAAAGGAACTCATTCCCAACATCCCAGACCACCGCCTAGAGATGGACTGGGCCCAAAGAGCCCTGCAACCACCCTGCCATGATGGCCTCCCCAGAGACATTGTCGTTAAGCCACACTTCTACAAAGTAAATAGGAGGTTATGCACCGCTCCTGGGAGGAAGGTTCCCTTTCTTTCCAGGGTCATCCCATACATATTTTACATTGAACGTTTTTCATTTCAACAGGTTTCCTCTGTTTGTTGCCTGATATATAGACACCTACATATATCTTTGGCATATTTTTATTTAAAGTTTTGGAAAGTTTTCCAGGTGGAGGTGACAAGCGGAGTTTATTGCTTCGCTTGCCACCCTGTAATTTCCTGTTGGGATGAGCTTTACCCGAGCCCCTGACCTGTGCTAGTTCGGATCCCCTAGGGGGAACCCTGGCCGGCTCCGGGTCTGGAGGTGCTCATCCCCTCAGGGACCTTCAATCTTTTAGGGGCTCTGCCCTTATACATATTACCACTATTGCAGGTTGAGGCGGCTGGAGTGGATGTCCTGCTCCTCCACTTGTCGCTGACTGGGAATTTTTTTATCCCTGTCGGAGACTGCTACCTCTCCCCTGGTCCTGGGGGGAAATTTCCTTTTTTGTTTTGGGGAAAGGGTTTATGGTATGTAGGAATGGGCTTCCACACACCATCTTGGGTTTGGGATTTAATTACCTCTTGTTGTTTGAATTTCACATGTTTTGCTTCTCTTTTTTCCCTACAGAAGGTCCATATCTTCTTTCTTCGCTCTCCTCTTCTTTTCTTCTCCTTCGAAGGTCACCTAGATGTCAATTTTTCTCCAGGTCGGAAGTATACATCTGGTCAACGCAGGGTAAGACCCACACAGATGCTGTAGCTACCCCACCCTCTGATCCATGCCCGTAAATAACACTTCTCCATCTCAGTTACTCATAGTCTCACATAATGTACAGAGCCTTAACTCTCCAGTCAAAAGGAGAAAACTGTTCAAACTTTAATCCCAAAAAACAGATGCCCTCTTGCTCCAAGAGACCCACTTTCCCACGTCTTTCAACCCCTCCTTTCTACATCAAAACTTCCCTCAGTTTTACCTCTCCAATGTAGGGAATAAAACAAAAGGAATAGCCATTTGTTTTTCTAAACATTTAAACTTCTCCATGACGGCGGTAACCAGAGACCCCTCAGACAGATATATTTTGGTAAAAGGCACGATAGATGTGATGCTATATTCATTTGTTTCATTCTACACTCCGAATAGTGCTCAAGCTAAATGTTTTGCATCCATGCTACACTCTCTTGAGCAGCAGTTAGAAGGAATTATCATCCTCGGGGGAGACTCAAACGTTGCATTTGACCTTTCACTGGACAAATCGGGATCTAGACTTCCCCGCACCAGATGGCCCCCTAAACAAAGCCTAAAAATAGCTTCTCTATGACTCAGGGTTGGTTTATATTTGGAGAGAACTCAATCCCTGTTCCAATGATTACATCATTACTCTGCTCCCCGCCAGACCTATGCCAGTATACATCATGTTTTCTTTCAAGCCTCACACATACCTCTCACAGTAAAGTCAACTATTAGGGACTCCTCAGATCACTCCATGGTGACTCTTTCTATCCGCTATTCCAACAACTCAAATAGAGAATGTAAGTGGGGACTTAATGAGGCGCTCCTAAGTAACCCAGTCCATTGCACCCTCACAGATAAAGAACTGAATAATTACTTCCACATGAATTACACTGATGCAATTACCCCAGCTACTCTATGGGCGGCCCATAAGGCGTTAATAAGAGGCGGGATCATCCAGTTGTCCCCCCATCTAAAAAGGGAACATCGAGACGAGATAGATAACCTCACCAAAGAATTTCATGCTTTATGTAAACTACATAAATGAGAACACAACCGAGTTTCATGTCCAAAACTGAAAGCAGCCCGTTTGAACCTAAACCTGGCTCTTACCACCGAGGCCGGAAATTGCCTTTCTTGGTCTGGTGCAAGATTTTACTCCAAAAGGATAAGATTGGTTCTAAATTGGCCACCAAACTGACCCCCAAACCCCGCCCTTTGGCTTTCCCCAAAATCCACATGCCCTCTGGTGTGTTAACACCCACAACGTACTATGGAATGCTTTCACGAATCCTATACTACCCTATACAAAGACAATAACTCCTGCCCCCCCCACCCAACTAGAAGAATTCCTTGATACAATATCTCCTCCCAAACTCTCGGCCGATCATACAGCTCTCCTAGAAAAGCCTATTACCTCCTTCAAGGTCATCGAGACTATGAAGAAGTTCTCCAGTTCCCTATTACCTTACCTGGTTCAGTTCTTTAACTCCCTACATTTGGGATCTTCATTAGAAAAATCCTTGTACCTGGCATATATTTCGGTCATCCCTAAACAGGGCAAGCACCCAAATGCAAATGGCAACTATCGCCCAATCTCCCTGATCAATAATGAACTTAAGCTTTTAACAAAAATACTAGCAAACAGACTTTCGTCATTCATAGCCCAGTATGGGATCAAGCAGGATTTATCCCAGGGAGGCAGGAACCAGATCAGGTAAGAAGGGTTATAGATGTTATAACCCTGCTGGGATCACACTGGGATGGGGGAGCCCCTCAGGAGGGGTTTTTGCTTTCCATAGACCTTCAGAAAGCCTTCGACACAGTTGCATGGCCCTATATTTTCAGGGTTCTGGAGAGATGGGGACTGGGCCCTAACTTATTAGGCATTCTGCATTCCCTTTATTCTAAACCGAGTGCTCAAGTGAGAATGCAGGGCAGATACTCAGCTCTTTTTGACATAGAGAAAGGCATCAGACAAGGCTGCCCACTTTCACCCTTAATATTCGTCATCACCATAGAAACATTGGCGATTGCTATACAAAATCACCCTGACATTAAGGGAGTTATGTGCGGACCCCAAGAACATAAATGCGCCCTATTTGCAGATGATCTGCTTCTCTTTGTTACATCACCCCTTATCTCTACCCCCAACATCCTTAAGCTCCTTCAACAGTTTGGTGCAGCCTCTGGTCTTCGGGTCAATGTCTCCAAATCCTCGGCTCTGAACATATCAGTCCCCCCCTGACTTGTTGGAACGTATGTGGGTACACTTCCCATTTTCCTGGAGCCCAGCTTCTATCCCTTATTTGGGTGTTACCCTAACCCCCAAATTTGACCTTTTGTACTCCTGTAACTACCCCCCAATGTTTAAAAAAACTAGAAGCGGACATGTCCACACGGTCCAAACATGATCTATCGTGGCTGGGTAGGGTGAACTCCATCAAAATGACCCTTCTACCACGTCTCCTGTACCTCTTTAGATCCCTTCCAACCTGATTAGAAAATCGCAACTACTACAATTCCAATCCAAAGGTAGACACTGTTCCAAGGACATACTCTTCAGACTCAAATCCCAGGGAGGCCTAGCCCTTCCGAACATAATGTGGTGTTACCAGGTGGCACAAATAGCTCAGGTCTCCATTGTCTACTCACGCGGCCCTAAACCAGATTGGCTTCTAATGGAGAGACAAGCGGTATCCTGATACACAATAGATTATCTACTCTGGTCCCCTCTCTGCCTCAGACCGGTGATACTAGCCCTCACCCTCTCCTATTCGATGGCACTCTGGGAACGACTTCAGAAGCATTCCACTTTGACATCCACCTACCGACCACTTGCTCACTTATTCCACAATATTCCACTTATTCCACAATCCAGACTTTCCCCCTCAAAACATCCTGGCCTTCAAATGGTGACTTGATAAGGGATTTATATAGGATAGGACACTTTCTCCACCCAATGGGGCCCCCTTCCATCGGATACTGTATTACCAAACTAAAAATGTCTAACTCTGAGAGATATAGACTAACCCAAATTACTCACTTTTTGCAATCCATATGGCATAATAAACCGGAACCCCCCACACTGACTGCATATGAGACATGGTGCTCCGACATCAAGGATCAGAGGGCGGTATATCTATAATCTATTCCTCACTCGCCAGGGCCACAGATAAACCTCTCTACGCAAGACTCTGGGAACAGGACCTGGCGGAAGAGTGCGACCTAAATAGGTGGTATCACTGCTTCCACCAGTCATTCAAGGTCATTCTGAACATTTCCTTGATGGAAGCCAACGTTAAGATTCTCACATGCTGGTACCGAGTCCCCTCTGCCCTCGCTAAAATATACCCAGACTCTTCCCCTATGTACTTCAGGGGCTGCGACCATTTAGGCTCCTTATTTCACATTGGTGGTCCTGCCCACGAAAACTGAGCTTTTGAAAAAGATTTTTCCACATGTTGCGAAGGGTCACAGAGATCGCGGTCCAACAGATCCCTGCAATAGCGCTCCTTAACCACAAGGTGGAGAAAATACCCAAAAATACACAAACAGTGATCTTTTACATGCTCCTTGGAGCCAAAATCAGCATAGCCAGAAAATGGAAAAGGCATTCGGTGCCAATTTCTGCAATGAAACGTAAGATCTCCTGGATCATGGCTCAGGAGAAGATTATAAGCATTCTTCTACACAAATCCCACAAGTTCGAATTAATTTGGGAACCCTGGGCTACCTTCACTAATACTCCATTACACCTAGGTAGCAATAAGGCCCCTATACCAGAACTGTAGGTGTCCTTCCTCCCTCTTCTCTTCCCTGTCCTTCCTTACTCTTTTTCTCTCTCTTTCCTATTGGAGACAAGCCGTCTCTTTCTGGCATGTCTCTAGCTTGGTTGACCTTCATCTGTGATATTCGAATTGCTTTAAAAGCTATAACATTCCATGCCGAGGCATAGGGCACCTAAATTCAGACCTTGAATACCCTGGGGACCAGAGTGAACTGTCACTCTGGTCACCCGGAGGTTTCCAGGACTCCGCCTTACCCTGTTTTGGAGAAGACAGGGTTGGAGGCGTACAGCATAGATGTCCCAATATAGCTTTGCCTCTAATGCCCCGTACACACGGTCGGATTTTCCGATGGAAAATGTCCGATCGGATCGTGTTGTCGGAAATTCCGACCGTCTGTGGGCTCCATCGGACATTTTCCATCAGATTTTCCGACACACAAAGTTGGAGAGCAGGAGATAAAATTTTCCGACAACAAAATCCGTTGTTGGAAATTCCGATCGTGTGTACACAAATCCGACGGACAAAGTGCCATGTATGCTCACAATAAATAAAGAGATGAAAGCTATTGGCCACTGACCCGTTTATAGTCCCGACGTACGTGTTTTACGTCACCGTGTTCAGAACGATTTGATTTTCCGACAACTTTGTGTGACCGTGTGTATGCCAGACAAGTTTGAGCCAACATCCGTCGGAAAAAATCCATGGATTTTGTTGTCGGAATGTCCGAACAAAGTCCGACCATGTGTACGCCCTATAACAGATTATTCACACAGAACTTAGGCTAGTGCCTTCTCTTTGCCAGATGTTCCTCTGGCTGTTTGGTACAAGAGATACAACTGGCCCACGTAATGGCACAGCGAGAAAGGCTGCTAGATAGTGACCCACCTAACCTGCACAACACAGTAGTCACAATAGCTGGGTTTGGTCTCACTGGTCTATCTGGCTGGTTCCTTATCATTTCTGGAGCTCCCATTGGGGTGGTGGAATTTGTCTACTGGGGTCAGCCAGCATCCAAGTTTGTCTCGCTATACCTCTTTGGCCGGGAGACCAGTGTTAACATCCTACAGTTCTAGAATAAAATGTCTGAGAGCTCTAGACCACTCACTCTCTTGTTCACTCAGAGATTGGAGGCTCCATAGGTTAGGTGGATATTGGTCCATGCTATCAGTTTGAATAAGACAGCTGTTTGATGCATATACGTTCTTGTCTTGTACGTAGATCTGATCACCTTATCTAATGTTGAGCTTAACATGTATTCTTGTATTCTGTAAAAACAATAAAAACATTGTAAAGAAAAAACACAAAACGCCTCAAAAACACATAAAAAGCGTATGTGCAAAACACACTGCAAAAAAGCACTGCAGGAATGGATCAAAAGCAAACTGCATAGATGTGAACCAGGCCTTAAGCTGTGAAAAGAAATAGACGAGGCTTCCCTGATGAGACAGCACTGATAGTCAGCACTGATGGGCATTAATAATCAGAACTGATGGGGTTGCACTGATAATCAGTGCTCTAATTATCAGTGTGAACACTGTACTTACTGTGCCCCGTCAGACTTTCCAGTGAGACAGTGAGACAGGGACAGGGTCTGTTTACATGTGACCAGCTGTGATTAGACACAACTGATCACATGGTAAAGGGCCACTCTGATTTGCCTTTTACCGTTATCTGTGATTGGCTGTGTCAAAAGGACAGAGCAGTCACAGAGCGCACCCGATCTGAGGGAGGCGAAAGCGTGGGAGGACCTCCTCTCAGAAATGGTAGCTGTTGGCTACAGGGCAGGCAGGAACCAGTTCAAATAGCATTATGTTTCTTGGACATTTGGTGGGCTTCCCATGCCATCTTGTAGCATTTGACCACTGTAGTTTCCCTCAAGAGGCTCAAACAAACCATACATTTTTTTCCCCGTCAACTTTAATGTGGTATAAACATTTTGACGTGTTTGGTTAAATGCCCATGAATTGGTAATGCTTTCAAGCAACACTACGTACTCAATTTTAGAAACTTTACTTGTATTTATTAGTGGCATCATACCGCCATCTAGTAGCAGAAAATAGCTAGTGCAGCAGCAATAAATATATTTCTGAGACTTATTTACTGTAGAGAAGGAAGAACTGGCTAAAAATGCTATGGTGCAAGTGGGTCTACATAAATGTGTGTATGTACATGAACACATTAATATTGATATCCCTGAACTTACTCAGCTGATCCTACACTAATATGCTGCAAATGGTGTGTTTATTTTTGTTGTAAAAGGCAAACATTCAAAGCATTCCTCTTTTTGGACCTTCTGTTCTGGTAAAGTGCAATGGTTTACCTAAAAATGAATGAATGTGACTGGCTTGCTAAGCACTGAAATGCACACAGTATGGCTTATCCAGTGTACTTTTAGACATTGGAGCATAAATTCCACAGCAAACCACACGTGTCATGAAATATATGGTATATGCAGTATATATATATATATATATATATATATATACACACTCACATTGCAGCCCATGAACATGTGAATATACAAAAAGTAAATACCTTGGGGATATGATTTGGTTGTCTACACATGATGTGCCAGCATACATACACCCTTATCCTTTAGCAATTCAGCTCCATTATGTTAATTCATTATGTTTATGCTTTTTTTTATATATATATATATATATATATATATATATTTTTTTTTTTTTTTTTTTTTTTTTTGTGCACTTGATAGGTTTAATTAATCTGTCTATACTTCCACTATTTTGATTCTTTATTCAAGTCTGCAAAAGTACATGATATTCACAATACTTGTAAAGGTATATTGAGCTTATAAAGAGTATTGGGTTATTAACCTTCATAAGTTTTTAGATGTACAGGTTTTTCCATGCAAACATAATAATAAATAATATTTGTATAATATAATATACTGCAGGGGTAGGCAACCTTAGAGAGGTGGAGATCTACCTGAACAACTCTGGTAAGGTCAAAGATTACCAAAGTGTCCTGTTGTTAGGGTTGGTGCACACCAGAATGAGGTGCCAGTAAGGCATGTTCCATGTGTGTTTCCTGCACTGTGTTCAAAATGCACTGTGTTTGCGATCTACTGCGGGTGCCAATACATTATTAACCCCAAACCTGCAAACACAGAGGTGTTAGGTATGTGGTAAGGAGGCGATATGTCATCTCTTCACCGACTGGTTTAAACCTACAATGGTTGTACCACCAAATTATTGGTTTAAATCAGCCTGTCAAACATGCTTAGATCACTTTTCAGAGGAGCAGCACTGCCTGTTGCACTTGTAAACCAGCCCCTACATTTGGCGACAGCACCCTTAGGGCTTGTTTACATGTGAGGTTGGGGTTGGTAAAATGCTGTGGTTAAGCTGCTGTGTTACCTTACTGAATCCCTACCATCTTTAGCTGCAGAGGCAGCGGCTAAAGGTGTATACATGTCATGTTGTGCTGTGCTCATATAGCTGTTATTGTGCATCTATATGGGTACAATAGAATCTATATGGGCACAATAGCATCTTTAAGCCATTGTGCCCATATATATGCTGTTGTGCCCTATAGCTGTTGTTGTGCCCACATAGATGCTGTTGTGCCCTATAGCTGTTGTTGTGCCCACATAGATGCTTTTGTTCCCACATAGCTTTTACTGTGCCCTATTATGCCCTCTGACCTTAACTTCTTGCAGCGCTTCCAGCCGCTGTGGATCCCGCTACCAAGAATGAGAAACAGAGTGCTATTGGTATCACTCCCCCTGACATTGCAGCCAGAACTATAGATGAGGCATCGGCTCATAGGGCAGGCTGATGCCTCACCGGCCGCCTGCTCCTTCCTGCCCTGTTTCTCTCCTTCCATGGCTGGCCATCACCTTCATCCATTCCAAGTGAAAGCAGGCTGGCAAGCCAAGGACCGATCTACTATTTACTTGGACGTAATCGACTGATAGATCATGGTCCATGGGTTGCCCACCCGGGATATACTATATTTATATATATATATATATATATATATATATATATATATATATGCAGTGATTTGCTTCCTATTTGTTCATTTGTACTTTCCTCAGATTCTAGAAGTAGTAAAATGTGTGAAATGTGTGTTGATATTAAATAAGTGTAATAAAAATAACAATTATAACTTAAACAGCCATTAGTCTTTTAGTGTACTCGGGTTTGTGACATTATTTCAGATTAACACTGTGGGAGAGATTTACAAACCATTACACTGTATATTTTTTATGCATCCCCTTACAGTTCTTGCTGTAATAACAGCAGTTCATTTACAAATTTTTTCCATATTCAATTTTTTTTTTTTTTTTAATGTGCATGCTTGCATACAATTCTCAAACATAATAGTACATTTCCCAAGAGGAAATGCTATTTACTTTCTCAAATAATTTAAACAAAGAGACAATATAAAACAGCGGTAGCAAATAATATAGAACACAAATAATACAGAATACAAAATCCACATTGATCTGTTTCCATAACTATAATCAAAGAATGTTAAAAAATAAAAATGTACTTTTAATCTAAGACAGTAAAAAAAAAAAACTTACTAATTTTAAATTAGTTTATGTAATGGTAGAAACCTTAAAGCAGAACTCCAGGCAAACAAGTGAACCTAGATTCAGGAAAACTTATCCTTCAAATAATGTAAGATGAGTCAGTCGTGAATGTTACAGCACTTACATTAGGTATTCCACAGATGGTCTTTTGCCCAGACTCACTTTTACGTTTATTATAGTGGAACATATGTTTCTGTTCCTAGAAGCCACCCCCAAATCATTCCATCCAGTAATCAGAGGCAGAGTGGGCAGGGTATGACTATTGAATTCCTGATAGGCTATTCTGAGGCAATGGGACTAGGCACTCTCACATTTGTGGAAGTTCTCTGCTGCTTTGAATTAGAACCATAAGCATTTATTTTACACATTATAATATACTAATGAATCCATATTAGCCATCCAAAGTTCAGATTTAAAGTGTTTTTAGAGGCTCAAGTTTTTTTACCTTCATGCATTGTATGCGTGAAGGTAAAAAAAAACTTGTGTATGCAGCGCCCCCCCCAAGCCCCCCTAATACTCACCTGAGCTCCCTCTTGATCCAGTGATGGGCACAAGAGCTGAGCTTCTCCTGGGTCTCTCATTCCTCATTGGCTAAGACAGTCAATCACAGCCAGTGAGCCAATGAGGAGAGAGTGGGAGTGGGGGCGAGCTGGGGCTTAGGGGGGAGCATACACCAGTGCCCCAGAGCAAGCGGCTTGACTTTGGGGGCACTGGCTGAAAAGGAAGAGCCAGGAGCAGTGACAGAGGACCTGCAAAGAGGAGAATCAGGGCTGCTCTGTGCAAAACCATGACAAGTTTGTTATTTATTTTTCCTTTTTATTAAAATAACCTTTAATGTCACTTTAAAGAGTAAACTCCACTTTTGTTGAGTAAACAACTAAATTCCTTCTGGTGGATTTACATTGTGGGGATTAAAAAAATATATATAGATATAGGTATCTATATCAATATATATATATATATAGATATAGATATATATCTATATATATCTATATATCTATATAGATATATATAGATATATATTTATATATATATTTATCAGATTCCTACCATTTGTTGCTTTGAAGAAATAGCTTTGTTTTAACGTACTGATTTCATAGTGATTTTGAATAAGAGGGTCTGGTTTATTTATAATCAGCTGGTGCACTTTCTGTGTTGCAATGAGAAAAACTGCAGTGTCTGCACCCCTTTTGAAGTATTTAACCCTTAAGCCTCGTACACACGATCAGATTTTCCGACGGGAATTGTGTGATGACAGATGTTGGCAGAAAATCCGACCGTTTGTATGCTCCATCGGACAATTGTTGTCGGATTTTCCATGGGCAAATGTTGGATAGCAGGCTTTAAAATTTTCCACGGACAAATGTCTGTTATCGGATTTTCCGAGCGTGTGTACACAAGTCCGTCAGACAAAAGTCCAAAGTACAAACACGCATGCTCAGAAGCAAGGACGCGCCAGAAGCAGTCGGTCTTGTAAATTAGTGTTCTTAATGGAGAATTAACATTTGTGACGTGACAAATTATGAAATCTCGAAATGCAGCGCACAATTCTATTCTTCTCTAATGGGATAGTAATGAAGCTGCTTTGCTGGTGATACTGATGGAGTTATTGCAAACAAATTTTCAAAGGCTTTTTTTTTCTAGTGATATCAAGAATAATATTATTATGCTTTTTTTTTTTTTTTTTTGGGCAAGTTACCACAACACCATTATCCCATAGTTTTTAAGATCAAAGATGCAACTATGTTGGTGTCCCTTGTCAAATTTACATTGTATTTTTTTAAATATAACTGCCTACTCCCAAACTGTCATTTGAAGTAAAACACATAGCTAAGTATTATTCTACACAATGTTTTTATTGTGCATTAAAAAAAGAAAACAAATAAAATTAGACATGCTATCTGCCAATAGAACTGAACCAAAAATGCATTCTATGCATCCAAAAAGAAAATATAACAAATCAAATCATTATTATTCAACCAAAAAATAAAATAAAAGCCTCATGCATGTGTCCTGCTTCTTAATATAGGGGGTCAACAATGCCAAGAGTTGGTGAAAGCAGGGGTCCGTCATCTGGAGATAATTCCGAAAAACATCTGGATTATTCTCCTGGAGCTCCCGCAGCAAAGGCATATGGCATAATTGGTCACGATTAATAAAGCAACCAATTTTTGGTCCAAGAACTCCTCCTCCTCCTGTTCCTGGCTTGGACTTGGGTCAAAGCAATAACTCCAAGGCCAATAATAAATAACATATCTCCTCCGATTCCGCAATATGTCTGGTTGACGAACGGCCGTTCAGAAATGAACTGAAAAGCGCGAAATGAAAAGCGCGAACTGAAAAGTGCTAAATGAAAAGCGAGAAATGAAAAGCGTGAATCAACACTTACTATACTTCTACTAACATGAAATTAGCAGAAGGAGCCCAAAGGGTGGCGCTCCAAAAATAACAGCGTTCCAGCCACTTGCCAACCACAGCTATATTGAAAGGCTTTACTGTGGCTGGGTTGTGGTGGTAATTCCGCTCTGGGACCTTTGTGTGGGCTTTTCCAGACTCGGACGGAATCTATCCTCCCTTTGTTGGACAATTGATGGCAGAAGTTTATCTAACCTTCTAAGGAAATCACTTTTCTGCACATATATTTATAAATATATATATATATATATATATATATATATATATATATATATATATATTTCTTTACATAATTCAATACTGAACATACTTTTTTCCACTCCTAAAAACGCCTCTGAAGAAGGGACACCATCCTGAAACATGTTAGGCTTATGGAGGAATTTGTACTCACCTTTGAAGAATTTGTAGAGAATATATTATGTGCAAACTATCTTGTATTGTACCAATGTTCTGTATAGATTACTATCATGGTTTTATATATGCGTTTAAAGCTTTTTTTTAAAAAAAATAACATGTTTTTATACATTTTCTTTTGTTCGCCTTCAAAGTCCCTCTGTACCAGGGGCTACAAGTGTCCTTTTCAGGAGCGTCCTTTTAGAATAATATATTTTGGGATCTTGGCTTTATTGAGAATCCAAATGTTCTCTTTGTGGTTCACCCATATATACAATAGTGTACTAATAGTGTGGGTGGCTCCACTCTGTATGCTGTTAAGAGGATAGTGTTAGTTGGATCAGTATTTAGATGGAGCTTCTCATATACCACTGCAGGACTGTGCCCTCTATTGGCAGGGCTGTGTTTGTCAGACACTTATAGAGATTTTTTTTTTTTTGAATGGCAGCGCTCATTTCCAGAGTGGTTTCTGATGCCAGAGCTGTCAATCACTAACCTGTTCCTGTCTAGCAGCACTGTCAGACAGATGCAGGGGTGGGGGGGGGGGGGGTGTCTGACCACGGTGCTTAGAAACAAGGGAATGAATGGATTTGAACAGTAGCAAATGCTATATGCACTTAGTCCCATGGGGAGTTAGACAAGATTAAAAACATAAAGATAGAGCTTTTTAAATGACCTGTTCACAGGTGCAACATTTCTCTAAAATATCTGCCCTTGATCACATTTCCACAAAGTATGATAAGGTACCAATAATCATGTTAAAATAATATATGGATCCGTACGGAATGAGTCAGTCACATTCTATAAGGACGTTTTACAGTAATCATTATTTATAAGCATGTTACATAAAGAACCAGATCTAATTGACAGCCATTACCAATATGTAATTTCAAAACATAAAATGTTAATAAACCGCTCTCATGAGCTTTTTTATTCAGCAATTTAGGTTTTTAACCATCCATATAACTAGGTCAAGGCTAGAAAATAGAAAGATGTTTTCCACAAAGAAGTGTAGTGCCCCGTACACACGGTTGGATTTTCTTATGGGAAATGTGTGATGGGAGCTAGTTGTCGGAAATTCCGACCGTGTGTAGGCTCCATCACACATTTTCCATAGGAATTTCCGTCACACAAAATTTGAGATCTGGATCTCAAATTTTCCGACAACAAAATCCATTGTCGGAAATTCCAATCGTGTGTACACAATTCCAACGCACAAAGTTCCACGCATGCTCGGAATCAAGCAGAAGAGCCACACTGGCTATTGACCTTCATTTTTCTCGGCTCATTGTACGTGTTGTACGTCACCGCGTTCTTGACGTTCAGAATTTCCGACCAACTTTGTGTGACCGTGTGTATGCAAGACAAGTTTGAGCCAACATCCGTCGGAAAAATTTTGTTGTCGGAATGTCCTATCAATGTCCGATCGTGTGTACGGGGCAAACGAGGTACCAGTATTCTAAATGATGTATATTTGTAGCACACCCCCTAAGGAGCCACAAGTAGATTGGTCCCCCCCACCCTGCACAGCCAAGCACACCAAATTTTCACAGTTACTCCAGAGTCAGAGAACAGTCTATGACTTTGTTTTTTTTGTTGTATTGTGGGACATAACTTGGATAGGGATGGGAGGTTATGGGATGCCCACTTGACTTCAAACAAACTACAGGGGCAACTCTTCCTATATGCAGTCTCTATATACAGCCCCTCTTCTTCCTCCAGCACATACTTTCTTGCAGATCCCAGCTATGTCACCCTGTTTGGTAGCACATGCTTATTACAGGCAGGGACTTGCAGCCCCAATACTTGAAGATAGGTTGACACAGCTCACACTTTCCCAGCACTTCCTCTCTGTGGTCACTGATCCCAGCACCACCTCTTCAGGCACTGCCAATCCACCTGGCTGCAGCTGCCCCTTTCACTAGCTCTCCTGGCTAACTTCTCCACAGTCCTCCCAGACTGAACACTCTCCAGCCCACCCGGCTGACTTCTCAGGAGATCTCCCGGACTTGATAATCTGCTCCTGCTGTCATCTCACTTGTTCCCTTCAGGAAGTGTTTCCTCCGTGTGTTGTGGGGGATCCTTCCAGCACCCCCCCAAGACTAGGGGGTGCCCTGTGAGGGTCTCCAACAGCCTCCTCAGCATTCCATCTCCATCTTCCACCTGACTGCCCCTGCTGGCATGACTCATGTCTATTTATGAGGTGAGCATACCTCCCAATTTTTGGAAATGGGAACGAGGGGCACCTATTACCAAAAGTATGTGGGCATAGGACACACCCCCAGACGCACAACCTTAAAGGAGAATTATTTAAAAAAAATATTTGTTAAAACCACAAGTTCATTTTTTTTTGCAATTACTATTCCTTTATACTGGCTTTTGAAATGTACAAATGCAACAATTAAGAAATTGGATGTAGGGTTTTGCACTGGGAAACCCTTTTTAAAAAATAAAAAGTGCATTGTTTATACAACTATACAGATCTGACCAGAATGAGGGACAAATGGGGAGTTACGAGGGACAGAGGGACTTTGTTTGAAATCAGGGACAGTCCCTCAAAATCAGGCACAGTTGGAAGCTATGGGTGAGTCTGCCCCCTGCCAGCCCATTTGCTGGGGATTGGCTAGGGTCCTCATAAATATGCATGGCAGCCCCTCTTTACTCCCACCCTCCAGTTCTGGAAATTTCTACTAATTTCCAGACCAGGGGTAGTGTCAGAGAGAGCTGCCAGATCAGTCATCCAGCCTCCCTGAGTCACTAAGCCCAGATACAGATTCAGCCCAGGCCTGTCTTTATGGACCTTGTTTTGTGCACTGGTTCAAATCATTTGGTGGAGAGGGGGATATAGTGTGAGGTTGTTTTTCAGGGGTTGGCCTTGGCCCTTTAGTTCCAGTGAAGGGAACTCTTAAGGCATCAGCATACCAAGACATTTTGGACAATTTCATGCTCCCAACTTTGTGGGAACAGTTTGGGGATGGCCCCTTCTTGTTCCAACATGACTGCGCACCAGTGCAGAAATCAAGGTCCATAAAAACATGGATGAGTGGGTTTGGGAAGAAGGAACTTGACTGTCCTGCACAGCATCCTGAACTCAACCCGATAGAACACCTTTGGGATGAATTAAAGCAGAGACTGCGAGCCAGGCCTTTTCGTCCAACATCAGTGTCTGACCTCACAAATGCGCTTCTGAAAGAATGGTCAAATATTCACATAGACACACTCCTAAACCTTGTGGACAGCCTTCCCAGAAGATTTGAAGCTGTTATAGCTACAAAGGGTGGGTCAACTCAATGTTGAAACATACAAACTAGAATGCCATTTAAGTGTTTGTTAACCCAAAAAAATAAAAATAAAATTCTGTTTCCTTAAAGCATGTTATACAGTACAGTGCTTGTGCTGTCTAATTTGGCCCCCCTGTAACATCTGAAATACCTGGCTGATCCTACCAGTTTCTACCCTCCCCTCTCTGTGCTGACTTTGATATATCAGGGCTGCTGAGCCCTGACACCAGAGTCATCCGTACTGGCCTCCGTCATCCGCAGGTTGCTCTCCTGTGTCTGTGTCTCCCTCTGTCCTCTCCCCCCTCCTCTCCCCCTCCCTTCTCTGACTGTCAGCTCCCCGATCCTCCCCTCCTGCTCTAAAAACAGTAGTTTTTTTTCTATAGTTCCCTCTCAGATATAGAACAATTATAAAAATATGCGGTATAATAGCTAACTTCAGAGTGCGGTTTGGCACTCACATGTTTGCCCGCCAGTCTCCTCCCCTCCTCTCCTCTGCTGACATCAGTAAGGGTTTCTCAGCACCCCCCCTGCAGCTATCGCATTGGGAGAGGAGACCAGCGGACAGTCAGCTGAGCGCCGAACGGCGCTCTGAAGTAAGCAGATCCATTACAGAGGAAATCAATAAACATTTGCAATGTGTTAAAAGATCAATCCACCTTACAGAGGAATTTCAATTATAAGTGGAGTCTGGAGCCCGGAAAGCATTGTACCTGCAATCACTAGATCATCAGCAGTCCGGAGAAGACGGGTGTTCATTAGCCGGCCGGCTTTTTTATACAATGCTTCATTTTAAAGCTTTTTATATAAGTACAATTCTTTATTAAAACTATTAGTGGTTTACCTGATTTATACTATGGAGAGCCTTTTTTTTATTTCTGGGTATACGTGTCTGATGTATGCTTATGACAATGGAGAGATCGAGGTATACTGGGTCCTGGTGTATATCCTGTTTTGCAACATTCAAGTACTCTGCTGTGAGCTGACATTTCCACACTTCCAGGATAAAGGCCCTGGCTGGGTTGATAGCCGCAAGCTTATACTGCTTGCCTTCTGTTAAGCTCACACTCTGTGTGGTGGAGGTGCACATATTCGTTGTGGTGTCATTTGAGATTTATTCACTTATTTCAACTATCAAGTTATTTTTATTGTTCATTGGACTATGTTTAACATCATGATTTTATATGTGTTTTAAGTGTTTTCATTATTTCACTTATTTAGTATTGTTCGCGCAGCTCCTTTTTTTTTATTTGATATTTTTGGGGTGTGTATTTTACCTAGAGCTTTCAGCTTGTTTGTCACTATTGAGTAGCGTGTTTTTTTCTTCTTTTTATATTGTTGTATTGCCTGCCAGAATTTTTCTTGATTGGGTGTTTATGAAGGAAACTCTTTGTGTTGTGTCCTGTAAAATGTATTCAGTGTGGCATAAAATAAGAAGCCAATGCATTTGAATGGCTCCAAGTGGCCCCTCTATCAAGGTTTAAAGGATACTGAAAAAGGTGTGTTCTGGACAAGATGAGCAATAATAGAGTAATTATTAAAGCTCGCTCCAGTCGCTACCCTTAACATATTACAAACAGTGTGGTACAATGCCAAACAATGGCAGTTATATTCAGTAAGAATGAGCGAACTGCCCTGGGTTCAAGAACAAGGGCCTCTTTCCCATAATCCTGGCAGGTAGTTGTGGGGGTCTGTGATTGTGGGCTTATTACAATCTGGAAGCCTCCTTTAATAGTAAGGGTGCCCCCAGATAACAGCCCCACGTGAATGAGTGTTGGGTATGTATTACCCCTATTAATGTTCAAAAAAAAAGAATCGTAACCAAAGAAGAAAATATTGAGGGGGGCATCCCCTGCTTGGCAATAAAGGACTATACTGGTTGTGTAGTTGACTGTGAGGTGACACAATTAAATCAACTGTTTAAAAAAGTAGAAAAACAACTTTATTACATATAAGTAAAAACAGGTCACCATGCAAAATGTTCTTTAAAAACTTTTCAATAATTCAAGATATTCTGTTTTAACTTGTTTCACAGAGTGTATCTGCTTCCTCAGGGAACTCCTTTATATATCTAGAAAGTTTTTTTTACAAGGTAATATTACATATTTCCATATTCAAAGCACATTTGTAATCCTCTTACAAAACAACAATGCTCACCAACTCTATATATGTCTGAATGTGTCCATTCGCTGCAGTCCAAAGAGGGGGAGAGAGCCACATCTGCACACCACTCTGCCCCCAGCAAGTACATAGGGGGTGGTAAAATGGGCACTGGACTATCCAGAGAGGACAGAAATGCAGCCCCAGCCAAGCCCACCATCACAGCTGAAAGAACAACCAAAAGTATTCAACTCTACGTTGCTCCAATATGGGCAGAAAATCCAAAATGACAGTGTCCAAATACAGCGAGGCCCCACATAGCATAACTCTATTACAGGACCACCCCCTCATAGGGGCCTAACATATACCACAATCATGCAATCAGTTCCACACATAACACAGCCCACAGCCACATTGCAACCATCGCAGCCCTATCCTTTTTGCACACACACATCCCCACGCATAAACCACAACCCTAACCATAACTAGACTCACCCTGGGGGTGGGGGGGGCAGCTATCTGAGCCATTATAAGCCATAGAAGGGGAGGTGCAGGGATGGTGGTGACATTATTGACCATATCATGTCAAAGTGAAGGCCATGGTTATGTCACTGCTATACGCCCCTTTCCTTAAGTGGCTATACCCACCTATTTTTTTTAAATAACAGGGATTCCCAGTGACATCAGTAATTCCTAGGGATACTGGGGTGGTTCCTTAGGAACCATTACAACATGAAGCTGTCATTCACAGAAGCAGTAGAAATACCATGTCTATATATGATTTTCTGTTCCCAACCAACAGGGGGCCGAATGGGCACATTCCTTCTATTGAGATAAGTGCCAAGTGGTAGCACTGCCCTTTGGAAAGCTACCTAGGGAAAACTCTCCAATACAGAGGAGTCATCATACTTGAGCCCCTCACAAGAATGAGAGATCCAACACTCCACATTTTCACCTTGTTTCCTAAGCTTTTATTTCCTTTTTTATTCTATTAATATTATTTATTTTTTTTTGTTCCATTTTCAGGAAAATTTTCTTTAACTCCCTGTTGAGTAACCAGGACAAAAAATAAGTAGAAGTTTTCCCAAAGATGATACAGGCAGCAATTACAATACAGGGTAGCATATAGTAGGTGAGGTTGAAAAAAGACACAAGTCCATCAAGTCCAACCTTGTGTGTGATTAAATGTCAGTATTACATTGTATATCCCTGTATGTTGCAGTCGTTCAGGTGCTTATCTAATAGTTTTTTGAAACTATCGATGCTCCCCACCGAGATCACCGCCTGTGGAAGGGAATTCCACATCCTTGCAGTAAAGAACCCTCTACAAATTTTAAGGTTTAACCTCTTTTCTTCTAATTTTAATGAGTGGCCACATGTCTTGTCAAACTCCCTTCTGCGAAAAAGTTTTATCCCTATTGTGGGGTCATCAGTACAGTATTTATAATTTGAAATCATATCCCCTCGCAAGCGTTTCTTCTCCAGAGAGAATAAGTTCAGTGCTCGCAACCTTTCCTCATAACTAATATCCTCCAGACCCTTTATTAGCTTAGTTGCCCTTCTTTGTACTCGCTCCATTTCCAGTACATCCTTCCTGAGGACTGGTGCCCAGAACTGGACAGCATACTCTAGGTGCGGCCGGACCAGAGTCTTGTAGAGCGGGAGAATTATCGTTTTATCTCTGAAGTTGATCCCCTTTTTAATGCATGCCAATATTCTGTTTGCTTTGTTAGCAGCAACTTGGCATTGCATGTCATTGCTGAGCCTATCATCTACTAGGACTCCCAGGTCCTTTTCCATCCTAGAGTCCCCCAGAGGTTCTCCCCCCAGTATATGGATTGCATTCATATTTTTTCCACCCAAATGCATTATTTTACATTTTTCTACATTAAACCTCATTTGCCATGTAGTTGTCCACCCCATTAATTTGTTTAGATCTTTTTGCAAGGTTTCCACATCCTGGGGAGAAGTTATTGCACTGCTTAGCTTAGTATCATCCGCAGATACTGATACCCCATCCTCCAGGTTGTTTATGAACAAAAAAAAATAGGATTGGTCCCAGCACAGAATCCTGGGGGACCCCACTACCCACATCTGACCATTCTGAGTCTTCCCCATTTATCACCACCCTCTGAACTCGCCCTTGTAGCCAGTTTTCAATCCATGTACTCCCCCTATGGTCCATGTCAATGGATCTTATTTTGTACAGTAAATGTTTATGGGGAACTGTGTCAAATGCTTTTGCAAAATCCAGATACACCACGTCTACGGACCTTTCTTTATCTAGATGGCAACTCACCTCCTCATAGAAGGTTAATAGACTGGTTTGGCAAGAACGATTCTTCATGAATTCATGCTGATTACTGCTAATGATACCGTTCTTGTTACTAAAATCGCATATATAGTTCCTTATCATCCCCTTTAAGAGCTTGCATACTATTGATGTTAGGCTAACTGGTCTGTAATTCCCAGGGATGTATTTTGGGTCCTTTTTTAATATTGGTGCTACATTTCTCCAATCACCTGGTACCATTCCAGTCAGTAGACTGTCAGTAAAAATTAGGAACAATGGTCTGGCAATTACTTGACTGAGTTCCCTAAGTACCCTCGGATGCAAGCCATCTGATCCTGGTGATTTATTAATGTTAAGTTTCCCAAGTTTAATTTTAATTCTGTCCTCTGTTAACCATGGAGGTGCTTCCTGTGATGTGTCATAAGGATAAACACTGCAGTTTTCGTTACTGAAGCCCCCCAATTCCCTTGTGAAGACTGAGGAGAAGAATAAATTCAATACCTTCGTCTTCTTCCCATCCTTTGTAACCAGATGTCCTTCCTCATCCTTTATGGGGCCAATTTTGGTCTGTCCACCCTTTTTTACTGTTTACATACTTAAAGAATCTCTTGGGATTATTTTTGCTCTCCTACGCTATGTGTCTTTTGTATTCTACCTTAGACGTCCTAATTGCACCCTTACATTTCTTGTTGCATTCTTTATAAAGTCTGAATGCTGATGATGATCCCTCAACCCTGTATTTTTGAAGGCCTTCTCCTTTGCTTTTATATGCATTTTTACATTGAAGTTAACCACTTCAATACAGGACATTTTCACCCCCTTCCTGCTCAGACCAATTTTTAGTTTTCAGCGTTGTCTCATTTTGAATGACAATTGCG
The DNA here is from genome assembly GCA_037952925.1 of Lithobates clamitans. NCBI lineage: Eukaryota > Metazoa > Chordata > Amphibia > Anura > Ranidae > Lithobates > Lithobates clamitans. Next base: position 2,190,359 of record JBBGZY010000213.1, on the reverse strand, counting down.
CGGTCCTGCGATGTTGTACCCAAACAAAATTGATGTCCTTTTTTTCCCACAAATAGAGCTTTCTTTTGGTGGTATTTGATCATCTCTGCGGTTTTTATTTTTTGCGCTATAAGCAAAAGAAGAGCGACAATTTTGAAAAAAAAAAAACACAATATTTTTTACTTTTTCCTATAATAAATATCCCAATTTTAAAAAAACAAAAACAAATGTTTTTCTCAGTTTAGGCCGATATGTATTCTTCTACATATTTTTGGTAAAACAAAATCGCAATAAGCGTATATTGATTGGTTTGCGCGAAAGTTATAGCGTCTACAAAATACAGGATAGATTTATGGCACTTTTTTTTTTACTAGTAATGACGGCGATCTGCGATTTTTTTCATGACTGTGACAGTGCAACGGACATGTTGGGCACTTTTGACACATTTTTGGGACCTTTTACATTTATGCAGCGATCAGTGCTATAGAATTGCACTATAACACTAGGGGGTGATCGAGGGGTTAATTATGTTTCCTAGGGAGTGATTCTAACTGTAGGGGGCGGGGATTCACAAGGGGAGGAGATCAATCGGTGTTCCTCTGTACTGGGAACACACCATCGGTCTCCTCTCCTCTGACAGGACGTGGATCTGTGTGTTTACAAACACACAGATCCATGGTCCTGCTGTGTTCACGGACATCGCGGCGGTGGGCGTGCACCCCCTAGACGGCCAGGAAGCCCAGGACGTTATATGATGCCCGCCCAGGATGGGAGATCCCTCCTGCGGGCGTCATATTACTATGGGCGGGTAGGGAAGTGGTTAAGCCATCCAGGACTTTTGTGCGCTCTTTTTAATTTATTACCCAATGGGATGCATTGGCTAATGCCCTGATTTAATATGCTCTTAAAGCAAACCCATCTCTCCTCTGTGTTCTTTGTTCCTAAGATTTTATCCCAATTCATGCCTTCTAACAAGGTTCGTAGTTTAGGGAAGTCCTCTTTTGAAATTCAGTGTTTTTGTATTTCCCTTATGTTTCTTATTTGTGTGATTTATACTGAAGCCAAATGATCTGTGATCGCTTTTTCCTAAATTGCCCCGTATTTCCACATCCGTGATTTGGTCTGTATTGTTGGTAATCAGTAGATCCAATAACGCTTTATTTCTAGTTGGTGCGTCTGTACCATCTGAACCATGAAATTGTCCTGCAAGAGATTTAGGAACTGGCGAGCCTTAGACGAATGCGTGGTTCCTGCTGCCCAGTCTATGCCTGGTTAATTCAAATCCCCCATTATGATAACGCCTTCCATCCTTGCTGCTAATCCAACTTGTTATAGGAGATCCGTCTTCCCCTCCTCACTCCTTTTCCCCTTAGCTTCATTCCTTTGGAGCTCTACCCATAAGGATTCCACCTCCTTCCTAGCTCCTTTAGTGATATCATCTCTCACATTCACTTGTACATTATTCTTGATATATAGGCATACCCCTCCTCTGCCCATGAGAGCTGTTGAACCAGGTCGCTGAAATTCCCACAAAATCCAAATCCTCCTTGTACAACAGTATCTCTAGTTCACCCATCTTGTCCGCCAGGCTCCTGGCATTGGTGAACATGTCACGTAGTTTAGACCGATCGCATACTATCCTCTTATCGGGTGTTCCGAGATTGCAACTAGGACTTGTTACTATACTTACTAAACTGTAAATTGAGATTGTTTATTAAAAACACATTGAAGATAACTGGAGAAATAGCATTAACAAAAAAGGACATAACATAACTTAAAATAACTTTTAAGTGGTTAGACCAAAAAATTTACATCCATAAGCCCATTAAGTGTACAGTTGGTACACTTGGGTTGTCAACTATTAGTCATTTAGACAATAAGAAGAAAACCCATAACTTGCTAAAGGGGGAATACATAGGTAAATTCTTATAACCAAAGGCTTGTACAGTACATTGTTATGTCTTCACACATAGAAGACCATAATTCTTGTTCAGGGTTTCTCAACTAGGGTTCCTCCAGAGATCTCTAGGGGTTCCTTGGACAATGAGCCATTTCTGCCTCTCAGATAAGTTCCCACTGACATCATTGATCTTTTTTTTTAGCTAACTTTAATAATTCTTCCCAATGACTGCAAGTATAAGGAACATTCTTCCCACTGACCATCACACTAATGTATCATGGGTTGTAAATATAGTAATTTTTAGCAGGGGTTCCCTGAGACCAGAAAGATATTTCAAGGGTTCCTGTGTTGAAAAGGTTGAGAAAGGCTGCTCTAGTTTTTTACACTCCTAAACCAACACTCCAGTCTCTGCCTGGTCTCTCTAGACCTTTTTACCTTTAATAACTGATTCTGTTCAGCTCTGAACTTACACTATGCTTCTCTCAATTAGATTTAACACTCAGGAATTTTAAAAAGCCTCCAGATCATATATTTCCAGTAGATCACTGGTGCCTATGAGTGGTTTGGAACCTCCATCAAGTTTTTTTTTTGCTGCATGCCCAATTTAGCTTGAGTTAAAATTTTTGTAAAGTCTTGTTTTTTTCCTATAAAAATAATAAACATGTTATACTTACCTACCCTGTGCAGTGGATTTGCACAGAACACCCGGGATCCTCCTCTTCTCGGGTCCCTCTTCTGTGCTTCTGGCCCCTCCCTCCTGGTCAGTGCCCCCACAGCAAGCAGCTTGCTATAGGGGCACCCAAACTGAGTCACTGCTCCCTCTTTTCATTCAGACACAGAGCCCTGACGCGGCCCTGCCCCCTCTCTCCCCTGATTGGCTAGCTGACTTTGATTGACAGCAACAGAAGCCAGTGGAGCCACTGCTGTGTCTCAGCCAATCAGGAAGGAGAATCCCGGATGGCTGAGACACCGGTGGACATCACTGGACAGTGAGGGACCTCAGGTAAGTGTTAGGGGGGCTGAGGGGGCTGCTGCACACAGAAGGCTTTTTATCTTAATGCATAGAATGCATTAAGATAAAAAACCTTCTACCTTTACAACCCCTTTAAGTAAAATGTATTTTTATGTGCTTATTGTAAACCATGAGTGTTACAAACATGTGCTTGGGCATACAGTTGCCATCCTTCTGATATTACTCAACAGGCCATTTATTTATGTATTTATTTATCTAAACTTGATGGATTTGCGTCAAGCTGTGAAGGATAAGTCGTTGTGCATATATATGGAAGTCATTACAGAAGTCGTTATAACTGTTACCATACAAAAAACACTGTATTTCACAGAACATATTTAAGAGATGGGCTATTTGCTGAATTTAGTTTGGCTTTCGGTGCAAATATAAATTAAAACACTAGAGGGAGATATTGTATAGTGTTTGGGAAATGTAGAAACATTTGCCATGAAGATCCTTTATTTGCAAGAAAATACAAGACTATTTTATAGTTTGTAGTTATTTTAATCTTCTATGGACATTAATTTATTAAAAAATGTTTTCACTTTCACAAAAGGCTGGCGCACATAACTTTTGGGGAAATTGTAAGGAGGTGAGATTTCAAACAAAGCAGGGATAGAATTATCCAAAATAAATGCACTGCATGATTACCAATAATACTGAGTGTAACAAAAACTGCATTCCGGGCACATGTGTTGGTCAACACAGTATCAATGCATGGACAAGGCAAAAAGCCATATTTTCTATCATGCAGACCTTATTTTATTGCAGCAAGTGCCTTCTGACACATTGCAGCATGCATTAAGTAAGAGCGAAAGTAAAAAGTCATCACAATTCATATAAATAAAACACAGCATAATGCATATCGTCAGCACATGTCAACACATATGGTGTCAACCTACCCTACAAATACTACTTTAAATAGGTTTTCTTAGTCTTATGCCCTCAACCAAAAACTGGTTTTGCACAAACAAGATAATGTTACAGATGTATAAAGTTCTAGCTAGTCTAACTATTCTTAAAATGTACACTCCTCCTTTCTCCTACCCATCCAGTCTAACCTGTATAAAAAAGATGTGTGTACTTACCCATATTTATTCTGCTCCGGTCTGGTCTCATGATCCTATAGCTCTGACCCTCCCACAACTCTGACAACGGCTGGTCTATGAGACCCAGGGTTCTAGAAATTCCCAGCCATTGTCAAGTGCTCCGTGAATCAGAGCTACGCGATCACATGACCTGATTTAAGCAAATTAAAAATAGGTAAGTACAGGGGGAGGGACCATTTTAAGAATAGATAGACTTGGACTTTTCTTCCACTACAAACAAGAACGGCAAAAAAAATTGTTTTGATTGCCATTAATAATGCACTCTACACCCATCCTATATTTGGAACAAGGGCATAGTCCTATTTAGAAAGAATGGCTTGAATACTAAATAAATAGAGGCTGTTCACCCATCATAATACATGTTCACTTTGGAAAGGTGTATGTTCACTTTTTAAAGTGATGGTTAGTGTATAATGTGAAGATGTGTTCACTTTAAATACCCAGTTGTGTACTAGCAAATATCCTGTTTTTTAAGTTTCCTTTCATATTGTTTTAGGTATCTAAACTAAGCACATCTTCACCTTACTTGCTATTATATGTGAGCATACACTTTCCAAAAGAAACATTCATTTTTCTAGGTGAACAGCCTCTATTAAAATGTAACTTAAGGCAAAACTTTTTACTTGTTTCGGACAGAGTAGAGCAAGATTAGAACACCTGTCAGGTTTTATTGCTGTCTGTGCCCCCATTAGCGAGATTAACCCTCTCTATTTGTCCAGTTTACTGTTATCACCGTGAGTGAGACTAAAAGAAAATTCGAAATGTACCCGAGCTCTAGACTACAAGGTTTAGGGTCTGGCATTGTTGGTAGCATTGAAAGCAGTAGGTCAAGCTGGACTTCAATAGTCTACTGCTTCCCATCAGCATGGGGAGTGGGAGTGCCAGCAGCGCCCGATGACTGCGAAGCTGACCTTGTAGTTCGCACAGGGGGGGTGTTATTATGGGCCTCTATTACCCTCTATTGCCAGCGAAGAGGAAAACGAAGCAGTATCTTCCCAGGCTGCTCTTAGATTTTCATGGTCTTTTGCTGAGAGGAGTGGGAATGAGCACATGCCTGGAGACGGGCTGTGGGTAGAGCTGAGGCCTCAAGCACACCACTGTGAGACCTGAGAGAGAATGAGAACATTAGACATTGTGGAACTAGGACTGTGTTACCACAACTGTGAACTTTGTGCTACACCCACATCAAAGCAGTATTGCCAGGTGAACCAGAGTCTGGTGAGAAGACATTAAAGACATGCTCTACTGCTGTTAGAGAGACTGAGCCATTTAGAAACCACTTACCTAGCTGTCCTATAATCTGTTACTACTTTCAGGCCTCGCTATGTCTGTCCTTATGTGCACCAATGGTATGACTGGGCCCCAACTATAGCCAGCTGAAGACTCAGGACTAAAAACTATTTACAATTGCCACATAGAGACCTTTGCTAGTTGATTAGTTTGGAGGTACCACACAGGGGTATCATATAGGACTTATTCATACCTTGGGTGCACCCTAAGTGCAACATACAGTACCTATTTCAACACAGTTAACATAAATGTTCACTGCCTATCACTGGTATTGTTGGTTCCTATGCTATCATCAGTCTAGTGGTACAGAACTCACATCTATGTAGCTATGACATAGCGATTCTACTGTCTAGCATGTTGTATGTTTGTTAATGCTTAAGCCTCCATTTACTCCAATTCATCCTAATGCATTGAGTTTTTTTTTACCACTAAACAGTCTTGTGTCCATTCCCTGGTATTAGCTTGTTACCAAGTCAAGGATATCTCTGCTTGCAATTCCCTAATTGTTGTGGTCATTTCCTTTTAAATTGTTGTGTCCGAGGGGCTGGGAGAGTTATCCGAGTTGAGCCGCACAACAGAAAACCCAGGTTACTAAGCGGCTCATTCGGGGTTGGTGCTACACAAATTTAGTTTGTCACCAGAACAAGGATAAAGGGAAATATTTCAATGGGGACACTAATTTTGGTTACAACCAGAACAGCCTCACTTTGGAAGGATTTGCCCTCTCTTTATTATTTTGGCTATAGGACAAGAAGTGAAGGTAAGTTTACTTAATGGGACACACATGGTGCAAAAAAACATGCAGAGGTTATAACCCTCCCTCACACTATCCAAGTTTTGCCTTTAGTTCTACTTTAATTACTAGCATTCACTTTGCCAGGTAAACAGTCCTAATGTATTTTTCATGATATCCAGGGGAAGGAACAATCCTCCCTTCACAATGTGGCTACCCCTACACTGCCAGGTTTAAATGCTAATTTATGCCTAGGACACCTGGAAAAACTGTTTTACTTTTCTAATCCTCTATTCCCCCAGCTGCTACCATGTTTCCTCACGTCCAGTACAGGGCTATGGCTTCTGCATTGAACTTGGCTGATGTCCTGTAACTATCAAAGCACAGGGAATAAGTGGCTACATATAAACCTTTTAGTGCAAGTGGCAGCTACACTGCAAGGAAGACTGTTCCCTTTCACTGGAGTTTGTTTCTAAATAGTAGACTATACCCTTTATTCCACATATAGGACTGGATTATGACACTTTATTGTCATTATGACTGGGCCCCAACTATAGCCAGCTGAAGACTCAGGACTAAAAACTATTTACAATTGCCACATAGAGACCTTTGCTAGTTGATTAGTTTGGAGGTACCACACAGGGGTATCATATAGGACTTATTCATACCTTGGGTGCACCCTAAGTGCAACATACAGTACCTATTTCAACACAGTTAACATAAATGTTCACTGCCTATCACTGGTATTGTTGGTTCCTATGCTATCATCAGTCTAGTGGTACAGAACTCACATCTATGTAGCTATGACATAGCGATTCTACTGTCTAGCATGTTGTATGTTTGTTAATGCTTAAGCCTCCATTTACTCCAATTCATCCTAATGCATTGAGTTTTTTTTTACCACTAAACAGTCTTGTGTCCATTCCCTGGTATTAGCTTGTTACCAAGTCAAGGATATCTCTGCTTGCAATTCCCTAATTGTTGTGGTCATTTCCTTTTAAATTGTTGTGTCCGAGGGGCTGGGAGAGTTATCCGAGTTGAGCCGCACAACAGAAAACCCAGGTTACTAAGCGGCTCATTCGGGGTGGGTGCTACACAAATTTAGTTTGTCACCAGAACAAGGATAAAGGGAAATATTTCAATGGGGACACTAATTTTGGTTACAACCAGAACAGCCTCACTTTGGAAGGATTTGCCCTCTCTTTATTATTTTGGCTATAGGACAAGAAGTGAAGGTAAGTTTACTTAATGGGACACACATGGTGCAAAAAAACATGCAGAGGTTATAACCCTCCCTCACACTATCCAAGTTTTGCCTTTAGTTCTACTTTAATTACTAGCATTCACTTTGCCAGGTAAACAGTCCTAATGTATTTTTCATGATATCCAGGGGAAGGAACAATCCTCCCTTCACAATGTGGCTACCCCTACACTGCCAGGTTTAAATGCTAATTTATGCCTAGGACACCTGGAAAAACTGTTTTACTTTTCTAATCCTCTATTCCCCCAGCTGCTACCATGTTTCCTCACGTCCAGTACAGGGCTATGGCTTCTGCATTGAACTTGGCTGATGTCCTGTAACTATCAAAGCACAGGGAATAAGTGGCTACATATAAACCTTTTAGTGCAAGTGGCAGCTACACTGCAAGGAAGACTGTTCCCTTTCACTGGAGTTTGTTTCTAAATAGTAGACTATACCCTTTATTCCACATATAGGACTGGATTATGACACTTTATTGTCATTATGACTGGGCCCCAACTATAGCCAGCTGAAGACTCAGGACTAAAAACTATTTACAATTGCAACATAGAGACCTTTGCTAGTTGATTAGTTTGGAGGTACCACACAGGGGTATCATATAGGACTTATTCATACCTTGGGTGCACCCTAAGTGCAACATACAGTACCTATTTCAACACAGTTAACATAAATGTTCACAGCCTATCACTGGTATTGTTGGTACCTATGCTACCATCAGTCTAGTGGTACAGAACTCACATCTATGTAGCTATGACATAGTGATTCTACTGTCTAGCATGTTGTATGTTTGTTAATGCTTAAGCCTCCATTTACTCCAATTCATCCTAATGCATTGAGTTTTTTTTTACCACTAAACAGTCTTGTGTCCATTCCCTGGTATTAGCTTGTTACCAAGTCAAGGATATCTCTGCTTGCAATTCCCTAATTGTTGTGGTCATTTCCTTTTAAATTGTTGTGTCCGAGGGGCTGGGAGAGTTATCCGAGTTGAGCCGCACAACAGAAAACCCAGGTTACTAAGCGGCTCGTTCGGGGTTGGTGCTACACAAATTTAGTTTGTCACCAGAACAAGGATAAAGGGAAATATTTCAATGGGGACACTAATTTTGGTGACAACCAGAACAGCCTCACTTTGGAAGGATTTGCCCTCTCTTTATTATTTTGGCTATAGGACAAGAAGTGAAGGTAAGTTTACTTAATGGGACACACATGGTGCAAAAAACATGCAGAGGTTATAACCCTCCCTCACACTATCCAAGTTTTGCCTTTAGTTCTGCTTTAATTACTAGCATTCACTTTGCCAGGTAAACAGTCCTAATGTATTTTTCATGATATCCAGGGGAAGGAACAATCCTCCCTTCACAATGTGGCTACCCCTACACTGCCAGGATTAAATGCTAACTTATGCCTAGGACACCTGGAAAAACTGTTTAACTTTTCCAATCCTCTTTTCCCCCAGCTGCTACCATGTTTCCTCACGTCCAGTACAGGGCTATGGCTTCTGCATTGAACTTGGCTGATGTCAAACTATCAAAGCACAGGGAATAAGTGGCTACATATAAACCTTTTAGTGCAAGTGGCAGCTACACTGCAAGGAAGACTGTTCCCTTTCACTGGAGTTTGTTTCTAAATAGTAGACTATACCCTTTATTCCACATATAGGACTGGATTATGACACTTTACTATAATTTCAGTATTCACGAGGCCCATGTTTTACTTTTAATATCATAATGTTTTAAATATTTATATTCATAAAATATTTATATTCATAAAAGTCAAGATTATTTTAATAAGTTACCATAGTATAGCTAGATCTAATGCCTTTATATACCTGCTCAGAAGAGAGGTACTTATAGTGAGCCATCACAGGGGCTTCTTATATGTGATGACATAACCCAGAAGTTTGGGACCATCTGGCAGACATGATATGTGCTACAGATGAGCAACAAACATCTTCAGCTGAGCTTCATATTCATATTTATTCTACATAGCAAAATAGGATACTCCCTTATATCTCTGCAATACCTGTAATATTAAATAATTTGTATAGTATTTTTAGAAACTTTTTGCCCATGTCTATATTGTGGCATTCATCAGTGTTATCATTTATTTGACTTGACTTCACATTGGCCTTCCAGACTTACTTTGGCATTCAGGTCCAAAAAAAGGTGGGTGGTATATTCTGCACATTATATATGTAGAATATTTAGTATAATGTCAGAGACTAAGAAATGGTTATTTGGTGTTTTTGCCACTACTGTAAGAATAGTTCTGCTTCATTGCAGCGGGTATTTGTTAATATTTTTAGCCAATAAAAAAAGATGCTGGTATCTCTTTTTTCTAAGGACTGCATTTAGTTCACCTAGTTATCTGTAGTTTATTTTACATAATTTCTGCACTATAAAAAACTCTGACATTGTTTCCTTGTTAATATTAAAAACCACCACAAGGTGTCAGGCTCAGCTAAAAGGTAATGTTATATAATACTGACGCTTACCTTCATGGAGTAAATAGACATATAGTAAACTTAGTGTTTGTATATTATCGCAAAGGTGTCATTATTCATAGTTAACCAAATTGTCAACAGCAAACTATAACTATTGATAATGCTTTTTACTCTTTATCAAGTCTAATTTATATTTCCTGTGCAAGTAAGTAAACAGGAAAGCAAATCAACTCTTCTGAAAGTTAACTCACACAGGGTGAACCTGCTCATAGAGAAACAATTGTGGCTGATAGTAAATTTGATATGGTTGCATATTTGGTGATTTTTTATTTATTTTTTTACAGTTTTTTATTTCATTGAATTAATATATTGAAAAAAAAGGCATTCACTAATCATCTACTCACTAAATTCTGTTACAAAATTCCTGTTATGGTCTTGTCCCAACACGGTGCTGCAACTATATGCAAGTTGCAAGAACACTTTAGGAATTTAGCCCCCCTCTTCTCATATTTTGGAGGGAAAGGAACATTCTTATTTTTCCTTTAGAGAGTAATGAAACTGTATGTCTTGATAAATAAAATATAAGTACATTTTTGCATTACATTGCCTCATACATATGTAAGTACAGAAAACTACATATTAATCTTGACAGAAATCCAATGAACTTTTAACTTCCCATAGTGAGCTGACAACTATGTCTCTGCTGCACTGAAATCCCAGACAGTGTTGTCAGCCTTGCTTGAGTTCTTCCCTTCTGCAATACAACCCCCCTACCCTTATGCTATGGAGATGAGTACGGGGGGGGGGGTGATTTGTTGTCCAGCAGGAAAAAACTGGGTAGAGCACCCAGACAGAGTTATCAGCCCTGTTTGAGTTCTTCCCTTCTGGACTACAAGCCTCAAACACCATTTTGCTTCGGAGATGAGTCAATTGGCAGGTATTCTGTTGTCCAGCAAGGGAAAACTGGACAAGGCAATATTTTGGATTTCCCTCAATATTGGTTCAAGTGGTAATCATCACCATGACAAATTGTTTTTTTTTCCTTGCAATTGATTGGGTATTCTTTGCAAAGTGAAACTTTACCACATTCTCTAAGCTCTAGGACAAATTCCCTTGCACAAGGCCCTTTCACACCAGTGGCACGATATATGCTCGCTGATGTGCATTGTGTTGGGGGAGGGCAATACTTTGTTGTAATGCATCACATTACGTTTCTTTTTTTAAACTTTTTTGAAATGTCACAAAATTATAATTCACTTAACTAAATGCATCACAGTATGTTGTGATGCATTGTAACATGGCACAATGCATTTCGCTGCTTTAAAATGAAACCTGATCTACTGTTTCAGTGCACACCAATGCGTTGCTGTGAGCCTAAACAATAAGACATAAGTTGCCTTGCCTATGCGTTGAGATGGAGGCTGATGTGAATGAGCCCTACAGCACCCTTATGGAGAAACAGAGGACAGAATTAGAAATAGACTTGAAAAACTTAACATTAATAAGTGACTGGGATGGCTTGCACCCGAAGGTCCTTAAGGAACTCAGTAAACTGATAGCCAGACCATTGTTCCTAATTTTTATGGACAGTCTACTGATTGGAATGGTACCAGCTGATTGGAGAAAAGCCAATGTAGCACCAATATTTAAAAAAGGTCTTAGAAACATCCCTGGGAACTATCGGCCAGTTAGTCTAACATCAATAGTCTGCAAGCTCTTGGAGGGGATGATAAGGAACTATATACAGTAGTAATGAAAACTGTATCATTAGCAGTAATCATGAATTTGTGAAGAATCGTTCTTGCCAAACCAATCAATTACCTTCCATGAGCTGCCATCTAGATAAAGGAAGGCCCATAGATGTTATGTATCTGGATTTTGCAAAGGCATTCAATATAGTTCCCCATAAACGTTTACTGTACAAGCTAAGTTCTGTCAGCATGGACCAAAGGGTGAGCAGCTGGATTTAAAACTGGCTACGGGGAGCAAGTCCAGACGCTGATGTTAAATGGGGAATACTCTGAATGGTCTGCTGTGGAAAGAGAGGTTCCTCAGGGTTCTGTCCTAGGACCAATCCTATTTAATTTATTCATAAACGATCTGGAGGATGATATAAACAGTTCAATCTCTGTATTTGCAGACGATACTATGCTAAGCAGGGCAATAACTTTTACGCAGGATGTGGAAACCTTTCAAGAAGATCTAAACAAATGAATGGGGTGGACAACTACATGGCAAATGAGGTTTAATGTTGAAAAAAGTTAAATGTATTTGGGTGTCAAAAATATGAATGCAATTTACTCGCTAGGGGGAGAACCTCTGGGGGAATCTTGGATGGAAAAGGACCTGGGGGTCCTAGTAGATGACAGGCTCAGCAATGGCATGCAATTCCATGCTACTGCTAGCAAAGACAACAGAATATTGGCATGCATTAAAAAGGGGATTAACTCCAGAGATAAAACGATAATTCTCCCACTCTACAATACTCTGGTCCGGCCGCACCTGGAGTATGTCATCCAATTCTGGGCACCAGTCCTCAGGAGGGATGTGCTGGAGCTGGAGAGGGTCCAGAGAAGGGCAACAAAACTAATAAAGGGACTGGAGGATCTCAGCTATGGGAAAAGATTACAAGCATTGAACCTATTCTCTCTGGAGAAGAGACGCTTGAGAGGAGATATGATTTCAATGTACAAATACCATACTGGTGACCACAGAATAGGGAAAAAACTTTTTCGTGCAAGGGAATTTAAAAAGACACACTGCCATTCACTAAAATTAGAAGAGAAGTGGTTTAACCTTAAACTGCGTAGAGGGCTCTTTACTGTAAGAGCAGTAAGGATGTGGAACTCTCTTCCACAAGCAGTGGTTTCAGCAGGAAGCATCGATAATTTCAAAAAAATATTAGATGGGCAACTTAACGACCACTACATACAGGGTATACAATGTACTATTAACATATAAGCACACACACAGGTTGGACTGGATGAACTTTTGTAACTATGTAACTATGAATGAGCCCTAAAGGAGTTGGGAATTTTTACTTAGGTGTCCGTTTATGAAGCAGTGATCAGCGGTGATCCCGAGGATCACCGCTGATCACAGTCCATAAACAGTTTATCAAACAGTGATAATCGGGGGAGAACATGTTTGAACTTGTTCTCCCGCCGATTATCTCTACACACGGAGAATCCTCATTGAATGACACAGTAACGGCCAGTTTATGAAGCGGTGATCTCACCGCTTCACTGGCGATCTGTGTCAGAATTCACACTCCCAGGTTCACCAGCTCAGAGGTGGTGAATCGGGGAGTGAAGAGGAAATCTGAGGGGATCTGGGGGGGAAGGAGGAAGATTTTTAACTTCCTTATGCCTCGTTCAGACCCCCCAACACTGTAAGCATGTCCCCCTGTCATATTTATGTATATACATATTTATACATATATACATATAATGTGTATATGTATATATATATCATGTGTGTGTATATACATGTATATATAGTGTGTGTGTGTGTATACATATGTGTATAATGTAGGGGGACACATTATTTTATTAACATTAATCCACGCCGTTGAGCGGTGATAATTTATCACTGCTTGATAAACTGACATCTGGTATTGTAATCTCGTAAAGTCTCACGAGATTCCAGTATCAGGGGCCGTTCTCCACTATTTGAAGCATTTGTAGATCGCTTCACTCCTCCAGAGGAGAAGCGATCTACACCGCTTCATACACTGGCACACAGAGGAGAAGATTCTTCACTGTGAATGCCGGAGAACGAAGCAGTGAATAGATTTCACTGCTTCATAAACGGACACCTTAATAAATTGCACGATGATTCCCTTCAATTATCCAATTACATCCACATCTAGAATTTGTTTAATCTGCAGATGATTAAGTATTTAGAGTGAACATGGCTACAATTTATTGAGAGAAGATTCTCAAGTCCTTTAACAAATAAGCCTCACAGTCACCAGGACAGCTGACCACAATGTAATTACTCATTTTATATGATTCTGTATTTGTTACTATTTTTATATTCTTAGGGGCTTTCTGTGGTTGTGACCTAAACATAATATATGAGCAAGCTTGGAGTCTGCATACAGCCTTTTGTTCCAATGCCCCCATTCCCCCACTGTCTTGTCTGCCAATATGCCCCAAGAACTACCTATTAGTTGTGGATATAGGAGGACGCATGATACTTCCCCCCTCTTCCCCAATGCAGCACTGCATAGCCAACTGATAGACCTGCACACTGTCACTTTGGATGGTGCTTCTTAAAGGAGAATGCATAGCCCTTTTAAAGTTTTGACATTCAGAATTTTGACACTTGTAAAGAAATAGTATAACTAGTAAATCACCATTTAGCCCACTTTTAGGTTGCGCTTATGAGCATTGATGCCCTGCCTGTCCCTAAAGGATACTGAATGCTATTTTTGCAAAAAGAAAGGCCATATTATACTTGATTGCAAAGCAAGGATCAAGCAGAAAGAACAGTGTGATTCTCCCGAAAAGACAATTACAAAAGCCACTGTTAAGGCATAGGCCAAACAACTTTTTCACATGCAGAATATTTACAGCTTGGACACAGAATACCTAGAAATTACTACAGACATTGTAATAAACAGTCTTGCATATGAAATGGAGGTTGATTCAGCATTTACTATACAACAATATACAACAATATACAACAATACAGAATTTACAGGTTCATTTTATAGGAGAAAACAAACCAAAACTCATATTGCAGTACTAAAAGAGACAGGATGGGTAGCCTAACCCCCCCTACTAACTCTAATGGTAAGACATCCTTCGAGCTCTCATCATATGTGCATACTGTTACTTTAGTATAAACCTTAAGACAAACATTTAAAGTGATTGCAAAGTCTTGTTTTTTGTTTGTTAAAAATAACAAACATGTTATACTTACCTACTCTGTGTAGTGGATTGCACAGAGCAGCCCCGATTCTCCTCCTTGTTTGGGGGAGCTGAGGGAGGCTGCTGCACACAGAAGGGTTTTTATCTTAATGTATAGAATACATTAAGATAGAAAAAAACCTCCTGCCTTTAAAGTCACTTTAAGTGCCTTTAAAAGCTATATTTTTGTTTTAGGCTTTTTTTCCTTTATTTACACCTGGTGATCAGTTCAGTAACACACTTCCTATCTCAGTGTGAATTTTCTCGATGACAGAGCAACAGAGCCACCCTTGGGCAGCAGCATTGTCAGTCTGAGGAGAGGGTAGTGTAAAGCCAGCCATAGACAGTTCAAATTATGGGCAGTTCAGTAGGGACCGGTCAAGATGAGCAGGCTGACTGTACCCAAGTAGATCCATCAATCGACTTGGGAACAACCGGTATGACAGAATTTTAGGATGCAATTATTGCCAGCAGATATAGCTGCTATCATTAATCACTGTGTTCAGCTCTGACTGCGTTGACTTGTGGTTGCAGGAAAGAAAATCCTATTATCTATAGTCTGCCTTAGATGTACTAGCAGATTTAGATAAACTTAACTAGCAAATTGGAGCTGCATTCTAGCTAACACATTTTAAGCAGTTACAGCAACATTTTTTTCTATTTGGGATAAAGGTTTTATATAAATGAACAAAAGATGACCATTGTAAGCACCCCTGTAGGTGTTAAATGGTTTGTCTCATCCCTCTAACTGCCACTTTTGCTGGACAGCTCATGGCTCCATTCACACTTGTACGACTCCAAAGTTGCACCGACTTTGGAGTGCAACTTTGGTATACCTTTTATGCAACTTTGTCGCAACTTTGGAAGGATCCAACTTGGATGAGACTTTGACTTTGACCAGTGATAATGGACAACTCTTGCATTGTATAAGATTCAGGTACAACTTTTATGCAACTTTTGAGGGTTAACATTGAAGTCTATGGCCCTCAAGTTGCATGAAAGTCGGACCAAAGTAGTGCATGAACTACTTTGAAGTCGCTGCAACTTTATGTCACACATATATGAATGGTTATCATTGGAAAACATGGGGAACAACTTGTCATGCAACTTTGGACATCAGGTCGCACAAGTGTGCATGGAGCTTTAGGGATCATTTACACTTGCTTCGGCTTCAACCCACATTAACGACTAGTTTACACTTGCTTCAAAACAAGGCTTCAGACAGTCCTGTTTACACCTTGCTTTTGCTTTGCTTCTGCTTCGCTTCAAAAACTATACCCCATGTAGCTTTAGGCCCCTTTCACACTGGGGTGGTAGAGGGTGTCGGCGGTAAAACAGCACTATTTTTAGCAAATATTTATTACATTGCAGCTTACCGATTCATAGATGTGATGGCTGCATTTGTTTCCTTTTTAACTTCCCTGGCGGTGTGATTATTTCGGATTTTAGGTGCTGAAAGCGGTACAATTATTTTGCATGGAAATTTGGCGTTTTATATTGTAAGCCTGTAATTCTTAACAATAACACATTTAAATCTGTCCACCAAGAGTCTAGTAGATATCCCGGGTATGATGAAGTTTGAAACACAAAATCATAAATTATAATATAATAAATAAATATAAATAATTTAAAAAAAAATATATAATAATAATAATAAAATACATTTCCCCACGATTCACTATCGCTCAATTCTGCAAGTGTTCTAATTTACTATCACTGTTTTCTAGCTGGTCTAAAGCCACTTTTGATGTAAAGGGACTCTTTTTGGTTGCTATGGACAATCTCAAGTTTCCAGGCAGAAAGAACAGTATATATAATATAAAACTGCATGCAGGACATTGGACAAAGCACTGGGGACAAAAGGGATGTGAAATGATTTCATACAGTACTGTAATCTGTAAGATTACACTGTACTGTATGTGTTATGTTTTTTACACTATTTTAAATTTGCCGCCAGGCTCTGCCCCTGTGCGTTGCGACGCTCGCAGGGAATGGAGCCTGGCACAGAGAGGCTTCAGAGGAGGACAGAGCCTGCAGACACAGCGGGGGGACATCGCAGGATCCTAGGGACAAGGTAAGTACAAAGCACCAGGATCCTGCAATGCAATCCCGAGTGTGGCTCGGGGTTACCGCTAATGGTGCTGAAATTTGACCCCGAGCCACACTCGGGAATACCGTCAAGGAGGCTACTGCTCTCTGGTGATCCAGCCAGCAAGTCTGTTATTTTTCAAATGCACACGCTCTCCTGCAGAAGGTATTAGTTTACATGGATGAGACAAACCACTTAACACTGACAGGGATGACCAAAATGATCAGCTTTTATTTATTCATGCAAAACCTTTATCCAAAAAGGGAAAAACTGCTGCAACTGCTTATAAAATGTGAGCTGGAGTTTGGCTTTAATTTGTTAGTGTATCTAATTCTGCTAATACAGATAACCCCCCCCCCCCCAACCCAGACTGCAAAAACTTGCTGTCTGCTGTGCACCCTGTGCTCATTCATTCAGAGTTGTGCCTCACTAATACAGGAGTTGTTTTACTGGCCGGATCACCAGGTAAAAAATGAGTAAGGGGGAGTCAAAGAAAAGAAAACAGATGCAGCCACCTCATCTAATGATTGCTAAGCTGCAAGAAAATATATTATTGATTTTCGGTTTAATACCACTTTAATTATTATACTGATATTAAATACATTTTCATTTATACTTTTTTTACTTCTCAGTCTTCTGTCTCTTGCTCCCATATCTAGCAGACACAACATTAATGAATGATGAGTTGTTCACCACTCCATATGCTTCATCAGAATTCCCAGTGTGGTTTGCACCTCAGTAAAATCCATAGCAATTAAAATGACAGCACATTTAAAAAGCCTATAACTTCAAAGCAACTTAACTGCAAAATACATGAGTGTAACAAATATTACTAACTTTATTCTGCACAGCTAAATGCAAATGTATTTAATACTCAGAATAAACATTAAACAGCTTTTCAAAATATTAGATCTTGTATAAATTTCAAAATTAATAAAGCAGCAATAAATATGTCAAGCGCATCACAGCAATTTAAACACATTCATTTAAAAGTGAAGGAGATCTCTTAAATCTGAGTGCTCGTTAAACTCATTGGGGATTTGACATAAAATCCAGAAAGTTCCTAATGTGCTTCCTGTCCTAATATTAAGACTGACACTTTTTAATTTGTACATATTTAAATAGGGTGGAAGTAAATCATATAGATAGATAATATGTAGGAATTCCCTCTGAATGCAGCTAATAAATTACAACAATTGGTTACCCATGTCTTTCTAGTCTAGTCATATCATTTTTAACCTTTCTTCTTCCCAAAATGAGTCATATATTATATATACTGCTGCAGTTATCAAACCTTTTCTAGTGACTGTGTAAGAACAATTTATGGCATAGCTACAGTAAATATACATAAGTAAAAATAATAATAATAACTCTAAGTGCAAGGGTAAATCTCTTATTTATAACACTCTTCAGGAGAAGCTGGCTTTTGTTAAATCCAAGCCCTTTTTACAATGAGGGGAGGACTTAAACTGGGTACACGGGGGCCGAATGTCGGGAGACGTTTGTCGGTTCAAAACAAAAAACGTCCGACCTTCGGCCCGTGTGTATGTCGGTCTATCCGACAGAAGCCGGCTCCTATCAGACGAGCATGCTGGAAAACCAACAGCCAACCAATTGCCTATCAGCACTCCTAGCCAATGGCAGAAAGCACTGATCGGAGTGTTCTGGAGGGGGGAGATCGCCGTTCTCACTTCACATAGTGAGTACAGCGGTTCCGACCGGAGTTAACAGTGTCTTTTTCCATTCAATCCCCTGGGTTGAGTGTAAAAAAAAACTATAGCGTGTACCAGGTTTTAGCCTCCTCCTTTTCCTCCCTACAGTGGAGCAATGGCCTTAAGATGTCCAACACTTGGAGTTGACTTATAAACTCTCCCTTCGTTGGTACTTCACCCTCTACCACTTAGCACAAATCTCCTCTTACTCACCTCTGTGTTGGTAAGGCTGTGGTCAGACTGGAAACCTATTGCACATTTTCTGGTCCTGTAAATGCATTGTTAGCTACTGAAGGAAAATATGCCAGATCATTTCACATGTGACTGGTATATTGCTTCCACCTACTCATGCCTTGGTCATCCTGAATATGGGAATCAGCAATATACCCAAGTCCTTCCGCATGGTGGTTACACACATACTTATTGCTGCCAGACTCATGATTGCCAAGCAATGGAAAGCCCAGTATGCTCCCAACCCTTTAGAGGTCATTACACTCATTAAACTTCACCACTCTTATGAACATACCCTACCCTGTAGCATGGTAGGGTAACAACTTTTGATTCCCTATGGGAACCCTGAAACACCTAGATTGATAATTGACCTATGTTGCCTCATACCATGCTGTAAGCTTGATCTTTTACTGAATACGTAATATCTTATGGACTACCGTTGTACCAAAAAACATGTTGTTCTGCTTTGTTCTCTCACGTTTTCCTTGTTTTACGTTGATCATGGTATCTTCCTGAATACCTGCTAACAGCGGACTGCTTTGTATGTCTGAATAAAAATGTATTGACAAAAAAAATATATATATACATATATATATAATTTGGGTAGGCAATTTAGTCAAGTAGTCATGGTCAAATTAACATATCCTGCTAATTTTATCTTCACATCTAAACACCAATTACCACTCCACCTAAATGGGGCCTATACTGTAAGTACTCCACATACAGAGGCAACATGGTGTCACACATAAAACTGGAGAGAAATGGTGAGTCCCATATATGCAGGTAAACAGCTGTATTTTTTCATGCACAGAGCAATAAGCAAAACCAAGAAATCAAACCCCAAAAGAAAATAATAATAATAATAATAATAATAATAATAATAATAATAATAATAATAATAATAAAATAAAAAGTACCCATGGAGAAGTATGTATTTTTTTTCTCCATTCCAGTGGTATTTTATGGCCAGTCTTTCTGGTCCCCACCCCCACGACAGGATCAAATGCTTAGCAAAGCCTTTTTCCATTAGCTGATTATAATACAGGTTTCCTTAAAGTGATAGTAAACTCAGATACATCTACACAAAATTATACAGAATGACGTGTGTTAGGTTATTTTAAATCTTGAAACTTCATTCTCTCAATCAACATTGACTATTTTTAATCCTTATGATGATAGCATTAGTAAATAGATAGGAAATTACATCATATTTACTTGTTTAAAACTTGTTATACATTTGTTCAGTTACTTCCTGATTTCTGGCCTAGGCAAATGATGTCATACATTCCAGGAGTCTTCAGGAGGGAAGGATGCTTTTCTCAGTTAAGCACACCCTCCTGCCTGCGTGCCTGTGCTAAGGGCAGATGGATTTCAGAAAGTGAATGCTACATGAATCAACTGCCCTTACTCAAAATAAAGCATGGAGACGTGCACAGATGGGTGAGTTTGCTTTGAATATTAAAAATTAACCAAATAATGTTTTTCGGTTTGTGGCGGTCAGATGCAGTGTAAATATGCTTTATTTGATGGAGAAATTGTCTGTGAAAGACAGATATAATGCCATATCTATGGTATTTTAGAAGTGTGTGATTTAAATTGCCAAAAATATAATCCAAGAAAAACACTCTAAGGAAAGCAAGCAATAAGTAAACATGCAAAAACAAAAGTGAAAGCTGCGCTTAAGGTGAACCAAAAATACAATGTAGTGAAAAACTAAGCAGCCTGCATCGAGATCTAGTCTCCAAATCCCACCAAAATAGTAATACAGAAAAGATGCGGCGCTAAGGACAAATATAGTGAATATGATACAATAATCAAAATATTAGTGAAAATTGAAAATTACATGATTCAATGTCCCAAAACTAATGAAATAGACAGATAGAATCCAAAGCAAAACAAAGAGTCCGTGATAAATCAAGAAAAAGTGCAAATAAGGGCCATAGCAGAGATGAGGGTGCAGTAGAGAAAAATCTTCCGTAGTTCCTCACACCCGAGGTGAAATATCAAATATGCTCACCAGATCCCGTTGACCGCCATTACAGCGGTCAAAGACAGCACAGGGAATTTCGGGGCTCCCCACAACCTCAGCTCAATATTCCCAAAGGGCGACAGATGGTATCTCAGGATTCAAGAAGAGAAAGGAAAACCATCGCATAATATAGTCTGCACAGTCGTTTTATTAAAAAGAATTGCACTTACAATATCTCGTAGTAAAAAGAGCATATCGCATACAGCTGACAATCTGCACCTCCGTCTGCTGCCTCCGCCTTCCTGGTTCGTGTAAGCCCTACACAGAGTACGGACGTGGTGACGTCATAGGCTCCTGGGAGGAGCCTATGACGTCACCACGTCCGTACTCTGTGTAGGGCTTACACGAACCAGGAAGGCGGAGGCAGCAGACGGAGGTGCAGATTGTCAGCTGTATGCGATATGCTCTTTTTACTACGAGATATTGTAAGTGCAATTCTTTTTAATAAAACGACTGTGCAGACTATATTATGCGATGGTTTTCCTTTCTCTTCTTGAATCCTGAGATACCATCTGTCGCCCTTTGGGAATATTGAGCTGAGGTTGTGGGGAGCCCCGAAATTCCCTGTGCTGTCTTTGACCGCTGTAATGGCGGTCAACGGGATCTGGTGAGCATATTTGATATTTCACCTCGGGTGTGAGGAACTACGGAAGATTTTTCTCTACTGCACCCTCATCTCTGCTATGGCCCTTATTTGCACTTTTTCTTGATTTATCACGGACTCTTTGTTTTGCTTTGGATTCTATCTGTCTATTTCATTAGTTTTGGGACATTGAATCATGTAATTTTCAATTTTCACTAATATTTTGATTATTGTATCATATTCAATAAGTAAACATGCATCTGAACATTTCATTTCTCCTACATAACACTGTAACTTAGGACCAAATCTGGGAAAATTCAGCACTGCAAGCAGTGGACAGGGCAGCAAAAATAAACTATTCTCTAAGTACTGTAGATGGGTTATATATAAAATGTGCTGTGTTCTCTGTTCATAGCAAGCATAAACTATTGACAACTTTTTTTTTTGTTTAAATATTACAACATAACTGGCATGTTATCATTGTGCTATGTGCTCTACAAACATGTGTACAACAAACATAAAACAATGTTTTCTTTCCTTTTCTTTTCAGTGCTATGTTAGGAAGTAACACTTTCTCAACACATATTAGCAGAAGTACCCCATTTCTTCTTTTTTTGCTTGAGGAAAAATCCAGCATTTCATACAAGCCATCTGGTCGTCTAGTATCTGCTTATTAGAGATTGCAGAGGTGGGTTTATTAACCAGGGACAGCATTGGAATTCACAAGAATATGCTTTATGTGTAACATATGGCTGTAAGCCAATGTGCTAATCATGATTGCCTCCGAAGTGGTTCTAATCATCTGTAGGAGACTGTATCGTCTCTTATGATGTTTGAACAAGCTGGTTGTTTAGACCATGTTTTGTAAGAGATATTTGTAGTCATAATTTCTCTAAACAGGTTAAGACAAACATTACAAAAATCAGCATATTAATTTGCAGCGCTTGAAATTAGAATTATAAACATTGGAGGCCTAATCTGCTAGAAAGAAGCCAGATGTTTTAATAATGAGAACATTATTTGGAAGAAACAATAAAAAATAACAGCTAATTAGTATTGCTTAACTAAAGGAAAGACAGACATTTTTTTTCAAAAGGCTTAGCAGGCTACAGTCTTGAAGTCTTGGCTATTTTTGTAAACCTGTACTGAGGTCACTGAAAAAATGTATTCATGGCTTGAGTATATTTTCCAAGATGTACCTATAGTTTTAGGGAAATAAAAAGATCTTTAGGATATGCATAGGTAGGGAAATAAATCACTGTCTTTTTAAATAACGGAGGTTTGGCAGAATTATATTTAATATTAAAGTGTTTATATAGAAACATTTTTTGGAAGCGTTCAAATCTGTCAGGTTTTTATTTCTATCTGTGTCCCCACTAGGTAGACTCACCCTTTTATTTGTCCTGGTATATACTGTCATCAAGACCAAAAGTGATGAAAATCCAAAATTTTATAGCTGTCACCAGAACAAGAGTTGGTGGTAAATCTTCCAATGTGAACATGTTTTGCGATGACAATTGTCATTGAGGGGAATTTTCCTTACTGTGTAGAGACTTCCTCTTACTTCCTTTTGCTTTTCAGGGACAAGACGTAAAGAGAAATCTTCACAGAATGCAGAAGAAGAAATAAACTGACAGGCATGTTATTTCTTCCCTACTATATCTAAAACTTTAAAAATGTTTTGGCTATATACACATTCAAGCCGACTTTCCTCACCAACTAGCCCCGGTACGAAAAAGAGAACCAGTCATGCCTGGATTTATATAAGAATTTGAATATTTAGTCCAGAATTATTATGATTGTACAGATTTATTAAAGTCCAGCTTAGAGGCGAAACCAGAACCTTCAGGGCCCCAATGCAAGAAACCATGAAGGATTCCCCTTTGCATCTGAATCTGCAGAGTTCCCCTTTACATCTGAACTCAAAGAGTTCTCTTACACTGTAAAGGGGAATTCTGCAGGAACATGATATTAGGGGGTCTCTGGTAACCAGAGCCCCCACGTACATCAGAGTCCACAGAGTCCACAGAGTTCTCCCTTACATCAGAGTCTGCAGAATTTCCACTTATACCGTAAGACTCGGTGGACTCTAATGTAAAAGGGAACTTTGATGTAAGGGGTGCACTGGGAACCCTGATCTAAGGGGGTGCTCTGATGTAAGGGGAAACGCTGTGGACTTTGGTGTAAAGGAAAGCTTTGATGTAAGGTGTCTCTCTTCACCAAAGCTCCCCTTATATTAGAGTCTGCAGAGGACCCCTTACATCTAAGCCCCCCTTACATTAGTGTACTGACTCAGAGGCAGGGGAGAGAAGGGGGAAGGGGGGACTTCAGTCACAGACAGAGGAAAGAGGGTGGTGAGCACATTTACCCAGGATGGAGGCTCAGGCATTGCCTGTCAGCACCTTTCATCTCCACCATGCACCATCCAGCTGCTTGGCTTTACACCTTCTGCCCACAAATCCCCATTTCTGAGGCACATCACTGCTGTGGATTGAAGTGTGTGCAGGCAGACACAGGAGGAAAGGAACAGGAGGAGGAGCAGATCCATCTCTCTCTATCACCTCTGCTGTCTGTGAGAGGTTGATAAGGGACTGTCAGTGCTGGCTCAGGGCTGTGTGAGAGAGACAGTCTCAGCTCAGGTGACTGCCAGCAACCCCTGCTGGGGAGCCAGCTCTTGGGGCCCCACCACAGTGGGGGAACACCAGGGCTTGGTCGCAAGTGTGACCTTTGCAACCCTGGTAGTACCACCACTGGTCCAACTCCAAGCTTAGGTCTCCTTCAGCTGTGGAGCACCCCTGTATAAATACATTTTTTAACAGGTGTCTTTAGCCAATCCAATAACATCACAAGCTTCTCCTTCTCCAGGGCTGGGCGGATCTTGAAAGAGAAGTATGGTTTTTTTTTTAATTCATACTTACATATGTGGATGCAGCATCAGACCTATGCTGCATCTATCTCCCACCGTCTCTGCACTGAGAACTGAGCCACAAACTTCGCTGATGGCTCGGTTCTCATAGATCTTCAAGAGGAGAGCTGCTGACTGTCAGTCAGCGTCTCTCCTCTCTGCTTCTCCACGCTCACTGGAGTGCTGAGCTGTGTAGGGGCGGGGAGCAGCCCTCTCAGCGGCTCGCTGAGACCGCCATAAATCAAGGCAGCTGGCGGATCCAGGCTTTGGAAGTTGAGATGCCACGCTGCCTCAACTGGTGGCAGTGACATCAGTGGAGAGCGGACTTCAGACTGCTCTCCGCTGAAAATGGGTCACAGGAGTGCAAAACAAATTGCATTCCTGTGACCCATAGGAGAAGCCCAGCCA
Organism: Lithobates clamitans; assembly: GCA_037952925.1. Lineage (NCBI taxonomy): Eukaryota > Metazoa > Chordata > Amphibia > Anura > Ranidae > Lithobates > Lithobates clamitans. Next base: position 2,165,759 of record JBBGZY010000213.1, on the reverse strand, counting down.
AACGAGCTCAGGCTGGACTTCCCCTTTAAATAGTGCACAGAACAGCACCACATCATAGCATGGCACCATTTTATGCAAAGTCTTTAAGCCCTGAACTCACAGAAGTGAAGAGCAGAGGAGCCACATCACTGGATTAGTGAGTCTTTGAAGGACAGCATCAGATGAATACAATAGCCAGAGCTTCTTTTTATTTTTAAACACTACAAGGGGTCCAATATTTTATGTTGGCCCCATCTGGGATTGTGCTTAAAATATATTTATTGCCCCATATTTAGCTTTGCTTACATTATCAGTGATGGGGTTTCCACCATCAACATAAACAGTCAAATGAAAAATGCCAAGCCACCTGACTCCTTTCTCAGCAACACCATTGCTTTGCTTATCAGTCCCTTCTGACTGTATCACCCAACTCTCCCAGTCCTCTTGGCTCACTCAGCCTTTAGTCACAGTACCCTGATGCAGGGGCCAACTCCTGACCTCTTCCTGACAGCTATGCAGAGACTTCTTATCTCTAGGGTGGAGCCCAGAGCTATGCCTAAGCCTTCATTATAGGGGCTGTGTGCACCTGGACATACATCCTGCTGGTCTTGACGAGATACAGGGTTGGAGACTTCTTCCCACCCAGGACACTTTGAAGTCTACAAGTTCCAGACCCTGATCCAGAAATTACAAAATCTAGAGAAAGATGAAAAACCACCGTTCTCCGCTCAAAACTGACATTTTGGAGTCCCTCACTCTGCCTAGGTGTGAACCCTGTGACACCTTCTTCTACATTTTCACAGTAGCATGACTTCACACTGTCACGTTACCCCTCCTCTTTGTTTCCAACTGTAAGGCAGAATGCACAAGCCTGTATTCTGCCTTTTTGCACTTCTGTGACAGCGACAAGCTAATTTAGTCCAATTCTGTCTCTCATCACCCTCTCTTTAAACTTTTAAAGGGGAACTCTGATCTATAGGTTTTAAAGAGACATTCCCAGATCTTTTTCCAGGTACACTTCCACAAGCATCTCTTTTGAACCCTAACCTGAGACCCACTGGTTTCCCCACCCAACCTTCTACCACTTTGCTTAGGGCTCCAGGGCAGATCCTTACTTCTCTGTCATATTCTGGACTTCCAGACACCTTTCCCAGAACTACCATACTTTTCTTGAGTGCCTTCCATACAAAACCGTCCCTGCAGGCACTCTAGCCGGGAACTGGGAGACCAATTTCTATGCAGTTAACCAGCACTGTACTAACCAGTTCCATTGTTGACTCGTGGAGGTAACCGACATCAAAGACTGGAACTCTCCCACATTACTGCCTGGTGCATATATCATATTCATCCTCTCGGGTTCAGCATCAACAAGCCATTCCAAGTCATTACCAGTTACACTGTCACTCTGACACTTGACACTATTTATTTGTTGCGCTCTGGACAAAACCTCTACCCTGCACTCACTCTTTTCTTCCTTCCGTCTGAAGGGGGGTTAGCTTCTGCAGCAGCCAACACTCCCTTGACTACCAGCTGTCCTGTAGTCCCTCCATCTGTCATGTCCATTGCACAGTTACACATACTGTAAAAACCTCCTTCAACAACGCTATTAACTTTAACTATCCCAGTAACACTATTTAACTTTAACTATCCCAGTCTATCCTGCCTGTGCTCAAGTCACGGGTATTCTGCAGCACCTTTCTATCAGCCCAAAGAAACACAGGATAACAGATTTGCTTGGCAGCAGACACTTTGCGCAAGTTAATCTGAACCATATCAGACTGTTATAATACATTTTCTACCATAGCAAGTTGCAATACAACAGTTTCACCACATTGATCTGGTGGTGCTTCATTAATCACATAAATATTCACATCTTCAGCTGTAGTAGGCTGAATTTAACCATTATCATCAGGGTCACACCTTCTGTTAATGGACTGCACCCACACACTCTCACTGTTGGGTGAAAATCCACTCTGTTCCATCAGATCAGCATCAGTGCTGTCCTGGGCAACCTACACCTTCAACACTAGGGGTTCCCACGACACTTTCAGGGGAAAGTTTGCTGCTCTGTCTCTGGTTGCCATGGGAGATATCCCACCTTCACCATGAACATTATCAAAAGCAGGGCTGTTTTTCTGCCGGAACTTGCCGGAACTGCGTTCCTGGACATCTGCGCTGGAGCAGATTTTTGTTTTTTACATATAGCTTGTTTTATGCGGCTGCAGTCCCGCGGAGTGAGCTGGCAGCCACATAAGCCGACACAGCTCTTATAGTTCTGGCTGCAGCCTTACAAGAGTGGAGAGTGGAGTGATATCAGCTGCAATCTGCCTCTCCCTGTAGCAGAGTGGATGTTTCTGTGAGAGAGAGTTGCATTGTAGTGTCTTGTCCTGAGTCTCCTAGCTTTCACTGCCTAAGGTACACTACATACCTGCCTGAGGTAAGTACATTGATTTTGGTAATTATTTAAACTGTCAGATTTGCTGCTGGTTGAATATAAGAGCTGCCTGGCTGTCTAATAATGCTGCCTGGATATGGACCTGTCTCTTGCTGGGTATGGGAACTGTCTCTTGCTCAGTATGGGAACTGTCTCTTGCTGGGTATGGGAACTGTCTCTTGCTGGGTATGGGAACTGTCTTTTGCTGGGTATAGGAACTGTCTTTTGCTTGTTATATAGGAACTGTCTTTTGCTGTGTATTGGAACTGTCTTTTGCTGGGTATGGGAACTGTCTCTTGCTGGATATGGGGCCTGTACCTGGAAGTGTCTCTAATCTTGCTTTGGTAAGCACTGGCTATTTCTAATGTTTTGTGCATTTTACTGAATTGCTTTTTATTAACAAATTCCATACAAATTACCTTGTATATCCCCCCAAATTATACTTGCTTCCCTGTTCTCAAACAGGGGCAGTGCTAGGAGGTGTGTAGGGTGGAGACAAGGGGTGATACTAGGGGCGGTACTAGGGGGTGGAGCTGGACGTGACCTAGGGGAGGTGAGTTCCTGCGCATTTTCTCTGAGAGAAAAAGCCCTGATCAAAAGTAATACATTTTAAGAAACTATCACCAACATTCCTGACTTTTACAGGCTGTCTTAGCTAGACATGAGCACTGCTGAAAAATTTGTTAGTTTTTGTTTTTTTACTAAGACGCCTCTTAACCACTGGAGCCTGTGAGCTGCTCCTCACAGCACCTTTTCTCAATGGGCTTGCTTTCCAACTTGAGCGACTCCACAGCTGTCCTGAAAAATTGTGCGCCCTGTCACTACGGGCTCCAGGGAGGTTTCCCCGGGCAACTCTGCTGCACCTAGGGAACACGGCAAGTGTACTTCCATGGTCACCCCTAATATAACCTTCCCATACAGAGTCCACATGTCCTTTTAAGTATTTAGCCTTGCTCTGGGTTTGGCTTTAAACCCTGTCACCCCTCTATACAATGCATCACATAGCAGCAAGTCTGTTTTTACACCAGAAGGGGATTTCCTCGCCTTACCTTTTCAATTAAGAGCATTGTTTCCTCACTGCTGTACTCTGACATGCTAATGCCCCCACAGGGCCATGGGATGACATTGCAGCCTTCTCAGACTTTCCAATATCCCCTGCAGGCCAAAAAGGTTTCCTGTTGCCAGGGGTAACAACAGGCCCAAGCACTTGATCATACCCCTTGCAGGATGCTGGATATGGTGCCCTCTTCTCTTGGCCAGCCACTTCACACAAGCAGCCATAATATAAAACCACAAGTTTCTTGTGATCTCTGGCACCCCCTTTAGGCCGAACAAAATTTCTACCACTGTTGTCAAGGCTGACAACAGACACATTTGCACAAACACCTTTGTTTAACTGCCGAGCCATATCTCCCCTGTAGCTCCTCCTTTTTGCTGACATACTTTCTCTCATCACTATTGGAGATGGCCTTTCCTTAACTGAGGCTTGTTGGCTCTCATAGTCTCTGTTATTCTTTTGCGTTTTTAGGATTTCACTTTTAAACCTGTTGTAGTCACTGTGTCCTCAGCCCATCACCTGGTAGGCTGCCTGATACTTTACCAGTAGAAAGGGTTGTAACAGCTCTAACCAGTGATCTCTTGGCCATGCTTCTCATACAGCAACACTCTCAAACTTTGTCAGAAACTTCCTGGCCTCATCAGTAGGCAACATGAGCTGTATGAAGTCAGCTACTCCAATCTCAGCCATGTTGCCATAGGTGACAGCAGTCATCTCCTACTTTGGCAAACTCTGTTTAGCCATATATAGGCCTTGCCCTGGTGACATCCCCTGCAAACACAGAGTTTTTTCTCTCATCTCTTTAAGGCTGGGTTCACACCTCCGACAGATGCGGCTCGCAGCAGGGGTCCCTTGTGTTTCAGTTCTCCATTTCAGGGACAAATCAGGGCTGAATTTTTGCCTGAACTCGACCCTGAAACAGAGCCAAAGATGCACTGGGCTCCTGTGCAATCTGCTCCACAGCCGCAACGGAGATATGTGAACCGGCTCCATAGAGAGTCGGTCACAATCTCCTGTCATGCGAAGTTGGTGCGGAGAAACCCACATCCAATTCGCACTAGTTTGTGAACCCAGCCTCAAGTAGTCTTTCTTCCATCTTCATATGTGCTCCACTGCACATTCTTGCAGTTAAAGAATGGAGTACTGTATCTTTAAGGGCTGCAACACACCATGCTTCTCCTTGCAGGTACACCACCTGCAGCACATAAGCAGTTTCTGGCAAAACTCACTGCTCTGGCATGCTAGGATCCGGAACTCCACCGTTATGCTGGCATCCTCAACCAATTGTGATGTTGGGGTGATTTTGCTCATATAGTAGATGTGTTTTTCAATGAGTTGTGCCAATCCAAACTGTATTTCAGGGTATGGCAGCCCACTTTTATCAAACAGAATAGAAAGGTTCACACAGAAATCAGTTGCCCATGGAGGGATTTCCACCATTAACATGAACAGTCAACTGAACAATGCCAAGCCACCTGGCTTCTTTCTCAGCAGCATCATTGCTTTGCTTACCAGTCCCTCCAACTGTATCACTGAGCTCTCCCAGTTCTCTTGGCTCACTTACCCTTAGGCTTAGTACCCTTCTGCATGAGCCCACTCCTGGCCTCTGGATACGGTTTCTCCTGACACCCTAGCTCTCTTGCAGCTCTCTGCTGCTATGTCACCAACTGCACCTCCATTGTGAAGACATGCACACTCTGTCTTTCTTTAACAAGACCTAGATACTTTTTTTGAGACTTCTTCCCACCCAAAGTCTCAGAGCTCCAAACCCTAATCCAGAAATTACAAAACACAGAGTCCTGCACTCTGCCTATGTGTAAACCTTGCTTCTCTGCACTTTATCCTACATTTTCACATTTTTTAGAAGCGATAGTGTCTACCCTGTAAGCTGCTTGATCTCACACACTATCCTGAGCCACGAGTTGAGAGAAATGTAGACATATTTCAGATAGACAAACACATTGAAGACTGTCAAAGAAAGAGAGCAAGCCTCAATGTTTAAGCAGTTGCCGACCGCCGCACACCGATATACATTGACACAATGGCAGCAGTGGGCAAATGGGTGTACCTGTACGCCCCCTTTAAGAGCCGGGATAGCTGCCGTGTACAGCGCCACCGTGCCCGCAAGAGCAGTGGACTCGATGTCTGCTGGTCTCCCGGCGATCATGTCACGGAGCCTTAGAACGGGGAAGTGCCTATGTAAACAAGGCATTTCCCCGTTCTGGCTTGTGTCATGACAATGATCACCGCTCCCTGTCATCGGGAGAGGTGATCACTGTCATGTTACTTGAAGCCCATCCCCCCACAGTTAGAATCACTCCCTAGGACACACTTAACCCCTTCATCGCCCCCTAGTGGTTAACCCCTTCACTGCCAGTGTCATTTACACAGTAATCAGTGCATGTTTATAGCACTGATAGCTGTATAAATGACAATGGTCCCAAAATGGTGTAAAAATTGTCTGATGTGTCTGCCATATTGTTGCAGTCCCGATAAAAATCGCAGATCGCTGCCATTACTAATAAAAAAAATTTAAAAATAAAAATGCCAAAAAACTATTCCCTATTTTGTAAACGACCGTGCAATTCCCAGTTAAAGCGACGCAGTGCCGAATCGCAAGGTGCTCTGGTCAGGAAGGGGGTAAAATCTTCCGGGGCTGAAGCGGTTAATTACACCTTGTTTTAAAAATGTTCTAATGCAGAAGGAAAGCATTTAATACCCTGAAATTGTCTTCAACTATTTACAAATCATCCAAATCACAAAATTAAGCTGACTAATATAAATCAAAGAAGCACTAAAAGTCAAAATAGCTGAAGGTATGCAGTAAACGTCAGCCAGAATAGTAGAGACAGCAACTGTTGTTGAGCTCATGGCCTTACAGCAAAATACAAAATATGCTATTATAAATTCAGGAAATTCACACACACCTTCTTATCACCTCCCCAATCTTGGCCAACTGCTAATAAATGAGATCGCAAGATTGCCCAGGTGGAACCACTGTCACAATCTGCTCTTACTCCTAGAGGAATCACTTCTGACACAAATTGAATAACGCACAGCAGTAAGAGCAGATTGTGACAGTGGTTCTACCTGGACAATCCTGCGATCTCATTTAATAGCAATTGGTCAAGATTGGGGAGGTGGTGAGAAGGTGTGTGTGAATTTCCTGCATTTATAATAACATATTTTGTCTGCTAACTTTTATAGGAGGAGGTTTTCTCCTAAGCAAATATGTTTTAGAAAGCTAAAAAGAGGATCTTTGAAGTCCAGAAGTATATATTCTTATAGTTATTTCTTCATGGATATAAAACAATGTGATAATATAGTGTATGTGCATTTTAAGAACGTGCATTTTTGGGATGTGTACTTTCAGTACAATTGTCCTAATTAGGATCAGACACCCCAGCACCCCCTCCATGCCTTCATAAGTATCTATCTCTGCTTTTCTGAGATCTTGACTGTTCACCCTGCTTAGTGCCACAGATCTTTGTTTTAAAATTATTCCAGCAGGGCTCTTCCTCTCCTGCATGAGTGTAGCCTCTGTTCATTCCTACAAAAATGTCATATACTGCTTAAATGAGCAGTGAATGTGTATCCCAATGGTGTCCACTTAGAGAGTGTGTAAATGATAGTAGGGACCACACTGAGCAGAGGTGTCATGGCAGTGGTGGGTGATTTTCTCATATCTTGAGAATGTATGAAAGTAAATGTTTGAGAAAGATTGTATTATGGCTTTTGCAAGTGACAAGGTTGGACGTTGTGGAACATTTGCATTTGTGTTGTTCCTCTGCATACACGTCAATGGTGTTTAGGTGCTGTACTTTGTTGTTTGGACCTAAATATAAAAAAATTATTGGAGGTTCCTTTTTATTGTTGAACCAAATTTGAAACTTGACCAACTTAGTTACATTTTTTTATAGATTACGCAGAAAAATTGTGTTGAAATTAGGATTGTTTTCTTAAATTTGAATGTCTTGTTGACTTTAATTTATAATGAACATGATGTTAATGAAGGTAATCTTGTCTTTCTGAGTCTGCTTTGAGACCCTTTAGAAAACTCTTGGGTGTATTGCATATAGCACAGAAGTAATTCACCATATGGAGATTCGTCCAATTACTTATTCAAAGCAAATGCAAAACAATTACAAAAGAGTGTTTATTGCAACATAAATGAGGCAAGAAAAAAGAAACAAATATCGTTGTTTTCCCAAAAGCCAAAACAGAATTTGCAGACTGCAGACCATATTTTCTTTAACCACCTTTTTAATTCCAGCATCTCTGTGTAATATACTGAAATGAAGCTTAGCGCTAACAAGACAGTCTAAAAGGAGCTAGGATTGCAAAGGCCTGGAAGTGTAATGAACATATTTCTTATTTGTCACATCTTTGATTGCCTGTTCAGATTTTGATTTTGTAATTTTATATACGAATTTAGTGCATCACAAATTCAATCACCTGGAATCAGTGATGGAAAACCATCCATATAATTATGTCGCGCAATGGTCTGTTACAAGGCATAAATCTATTAGTAATACAAATACAAAAGCAAATAATTGTGATAGTGATCATTCAAGATAGCTAGATTCAGCAACACAATATGGTGGTTTAGTAAGTTATGACAAAAATTTAACATTTGCAAGACCAACAAAATTGGCAATGATTTCCTTCAATGAGCAAAGTCATTTCTGCTGTAAAATGTCTTATGGAAAAATTGGTATAAAATGTTTATTATAAAAGACTAGCAAAAGAGTACCTCTGTGTCCATTCCAGTAATGGCAAGGTTGGGAACATTAGGACACTTAACAAGCAGTATGTGCAGGAGAGGAGTGCAGAGGGTATGACAGTAGGTCAGTAGTATACAGGAGAGGAGTGTGGAGAGTAATACGGCAGACAGAAGAGGAGTTCAGAGGGAATGGCAGTTGGCAGTATGTGCAGGAAAGGAGTGCAGAGGATATGACAGCGGTATTATGTACAGGAGAGCAGTGTAGAGGGTATGACAGTGGCAGTATGTTCAGGAATGAAGTTCAGAGCATATGACAGTGACAGTATATACAAGAGAGGCTTGCAAGGGGTATGACAGTGGCAGTATGTGAAAAAGAGGATTCTAAAGGGTATGACAGTTGACAGAATATGCAGGAGGGGAGTGCTAGAGGCAGGGCCGGATTAACATAGGGGCTGGTGGAGCTGCAGCTCCAGGCCCCTCCCTCAATATAGGCCCATGGCAGTGGCTTATGAATATCTGTGTGCCTTCCTGAAGGAAGAGGAGCCCTCTGTGCACACATAGAGGAGACAAGTGTTAGTCAGTGCAGCCGAGTCCTGTCTCTGTCAATGCCTGACTCCTATCACAGGATCTGTTACACTCACACAGATCCTCCATGTCTGGGAGCTGTCTGGGGGAAGGGCGCTGATGTCCTAACCAGCAGGAGCCCAGGAGGAAGGACATCTCCCACTCTGTTGAGATAAGGTTAGTACATTTGTTAGGGAGGTGTTTTATTGTGCTAGGGGAAAGACTGCTGCTTTCCCCCATGTAATGTACTCTCTTGTGCCCAGTGCCCACCATGTCATGTGCATTGCAGTGCCCCCATGTGCTGTGCCCACTATGTCATGTCATGTGCATTGCAGTGCCCCCCATGTAATGTGCTGTGCCCACCATGTCATGTCATGTGCATTGCAGTGCCCCCATGTAATGTGCTGTGCCCACCATGTCATGTCATGTGCATTGCAGTGCCCCCATGTAATGTGCTGTGCCCACTATGTCATGTCATGTGCATTGCAGTGCCCCCCATGTAATGTGCTGTGCCCAGTATGTAATTTGCTGTGCATTGCAGTGCTCACTATGTAATGTGCAATGCCCACCATGTCCTGTGCTGTACATTGCAGTGCCCACCATGTAATGTGCTGTACATTGCAGTGCCCACCATGTCATGTGCTGTACATTGCAGTGCCCACCGTGTAATGTGCAGTGCCCACCATGTAATGTGCTGTGCCATGCAGTGATCCCACCAAGTAATGTACAGTGCCCACCATGTAATGTGATGTGCCATGTAGTGCCCACCATGTCATGTGCAGTTCCCACCATGTCATGTGCTGTGCCCACCCTGCCATGTGTTGTGCCCAGCATGCAGTGTGTTGTGCCCACTGTGCAATGTGCTGGGCTGTTCAGCAGTGCCCACCATGTCATGTGCAGTTCCTAACATGTAATGTGCAGTTGCATTGCCCACCATGAAATGTGCTATGCCATGCAGTGCCCACCATGTAATGTGTTGTGCCATTCAGTGCCCCCCATGTAATGCGCTGTGCCCACCACATCATGTGCTGTGCCATGCAGTGCCCACCATGTAATGCGCTGTACCCACCAGGTAATGTGCTGTGCCATGCAGTGCCAACCGTGTCATGTGCAGTGCCCACCATGTAAATTACTGTGCAGTGCCCACCCTGTCGTGCTGTGTTGTGCCCACCATGTCATGTGCTGCGCCATGCAATGCTTACCATGTAATGTGCTGTTCCCAGCATGTAATGTGCTGTACATTGTCCACCATGGCATGTGCCGTGCAGTACCCACAATGGAATGCGCTATGCAGGGCTCACCATGTCATGTGCGATGTCCACCAATTAATGTGCTGTGCTCACAATGTAATGTGCTGTGCTGTGTCATGCAGTGCCCACCATATCATGTGATGTCATGCAGTGCCCACCTTGTCATGTGATGTGCAGTGCCCACCATGCCATGTGCAGTACCCACCATATAATATGCTGTGCCCACCATATAATGTGCTGTGCAGTGCCCACTTGTAATGTGCAGTGCCCACCATGTCATGTGCTCAGCTGTGCCCGCCATGTCATGTGCTGTGCCCACCATATAAGGTTCTGTGCCCACCGTGTGCATGTGCTGTGTGTGCCCACCATGCAATGTGCTGTGTTGTGCAGTACCAACCATGTCATGTGCTGTGCCCACCATATAATGTACTGTGCCTACCTTGTAATGTGCTGTATCGGGCAGTGCCAACAGTGTAATGTGCTGTGCCCGCCATGTAATGTGCTGTGCTTCGCCCACCATTAAATGTGCTGTACCCATGTATCCACCATGTAATGTGTAGTGCCAACCATGTAATGTACTGTGCTATCCCCCCTCCGTGTAATGTACTATGCTGTGCCCCCCACAGACTCACCCCCTCACTCTCACCCCCCCTCTCTCTCTCTCTTTCACCCCCTCTCTCTCTCTCATCCCCTCTCTTTCACCCTGTTCTCTCTCTCACCCCCTTCATCCCCCATTCTCTCTCTCTCACCCCCTTCAACCCCCTCTTTCCTACCACCCTCTCTCTCTTTCACCCTCTCTCTATTCCCCTTTTTCTCACCCCTTCTCTCTCGTCCCCATCTCTCTCATTCAATGCCTTTCTCTCTCTCTTCCCCTCCCTCTCATCCCCTCTCTTTCAGCCCCCTATCTTGCTATCACCCCCCTCCTCTCTCTCTCTCTCTCTCTCTCACACCCCTCTCTCTCTTTAATTTAATTCAACAAAAAATTTTTGCGTTTTCATTTTATTTATTTTCATAAAAAGGCCCACCAAAATCCTTAGCACCAGGCCCATGTTGCTCTTAATCTGGCCCTGGCTAGAGGGTAGAACAGTAGGTAGCATGTGTAAGAGAGGAGAACAGACAGTATAAATAGTATGTACAGAAGAGTGGAAATGATGAAGGCGGATATGTGCAGGAGCAGGAGTTATGTGCAGAAGAGGAGTGCAGCATGAGACAGTGTGTACAGGAATGTGGAGAGTCTGACATGGGGCAATATGCGAAGAAGAGGAATGTGGATGGTCTGAGATTAGACATTGTGTGGAGGAGTGCAAAGGATATGACAGCAGGTAGTGTGTACAGGAGAGGCATACATAGAACTTGGCATGGGGCAGTATGTACAGGAAAGTAATGTAGAGGTTCTGACTAGGGATGGGCAAACGGTTTGGCCCGAGCATAAGTTTGGGGCAAACTTTCGTTGTTTGGTGAACATCCGAACAAATGGGTCGTTCAACTGTTTGTTTGGACCCCCGAACGGACCACAATACATTGCGGCGTTGAACAGTGCATTGCAAGCCCTGATTGGCTAAAGCAGTGAAAGCTTCCAATCAGGGCATAGAGTACTGTCAGAGTCATGATTGGACACTGTCATCATGACTTTATCCAATCATGGCTCATTCCCGCCCCACAGTATAAAAGTATATTTTCAATGGCAGACATTTTCAGTGTGATTTTGGCATGGAGATAGAACAGGGCTCTGTTCAGTGCTATTAGTTAGTGTGCTATACTGTGCTATTTTGCTTCAATTGTCAGTGTAGAATATTAGTTTAGTGTCAGTCTAGGGATAGTGTGAGTGTAGTGAGGAGGACCATCATTCAGCTTTGCATAGTGTGCAGCTAGAGTAGGGACAGTTCAGATAGTTTCACTGTAGTGTAGTGAGACCGTGTTATTCATACATACATTAGTGTAGAGTAGGGAGAGCTCATATAGTTTCAGTGTAGTGTAGTGAGACTGTGTCAGTAATCTTTACATTAGTGTATAGCTAGAGTAGGGACAGTTCAGATAGCGTCAGTGTAGTGATGGTTGAACACCGTCTATTTGATTGCGTTACTGCCAGTTTAACGCCATTTACTTCTGTGTGTGGTACTACCAGTTTAACACCATTTACTTCTGTGTGTGGTACTACCAGTTTAACACCATATAGTTCTGTGTGTGTTACTGCTAGTTTAATGCCACATAGTTGTGTGCATTACTGCCAGTTTAACGCCATAGTTCTGTGTGCGGTACTGCCAGTTTAACGCTATTTACTTCTGTGTGCATTACTGACAGTTTAACACCATATAGTTCTGTGTGCGTTACTGTATGTTTGGCGCATTATATTGCAGTATATTATAGTGTATCCGTGGAGTGTGTCTGTGTAGTGTGAGTACTCAAATTAAAGTGCACCAAACACCACTTTACATTGATTAAAGTGCATCTACGTACAGATTTCCACTTCTTCTTTACATTTGCTTATAAGCACCACTGCCAATAATGTCTGGGAGGACAACAAGGAGAGGCAGATGTTTCCTTGGCACTGTAAGGGGGCCAGCAACAAATGTGTCCACAGGCAAAGGTGGACTTGGTGGTCAGGGCATCATTTCCTCTGTTTAGTGAGTTTGCCCGTGCTATCCAGCCACAGCATGCAGAGGAGGTGGTGAACTGGCTTACTAAACCTTCCTCATCCTCCTCATCTTCTGTCATGCAAGGTCACTGATGCAACATTGCTCCCAGATAGAGCACAGGAGGAAACTGAAGGTGTGGAGGCACAACCCCATGGAGGCTGACATCAAGAAAGAGTAGAAAGCAGCCACCCTATTCCATCACATTCTGCAGCTATCTCCAGGCCCACTCCACAAAGCTCAGCTGTCTGGGCCTTTTTAAGCACATCTGCAGCAGATCGCACTGTTGCTTTCTGCAAACTGTGTCTCAGGAACATCGAACGTGGCAAAAACACCAGCCATTTGGGTACCACATGCTTAACAAGGCATTTAATATGCAACCAGCACCTAAAAGCCACACAAAAGGGGCACAAATCTGTCCCTCCTCCTCCTCCTCCTCCTTACCCATTTCAGTCTGCCCCTGCTATACTGAGTCATTACCTCTCAGCAGCCTCCACTGACAGGGATGATGGTATAGCACAGGGTGTCCCACATCTGCCAGCAGTACACCACCAGCTGTAGACTGTAGCCGGCAAATTTCTCTGCCCCATCTGCTGAAGCGGAAAAAAAATACAGTCCCTGCCACCCACATGCTCAGCATCTAAATGCAAGCTTGTCAAAGCTGTTGGCTCTCCAACTTCTGCCTTTCAGCCTGGTGGATTCTGCCCCCTGTGGATTCTGTGCTGTACCACAATGGCAGGTTCCCAGTTGCTACTACTTTTCACATAAGGCCGTTCTATCTCTCTACCATCACGTGGAAGGGAATGTTCTGGCATCATTGGGCAAGGCAGTCAGCAGTAAAATCCACCTTACTGCTGGCACGTGGTCCAGCAAGCATGAGCAGGGATGATATATTTCTTTCACAGCACACTGGGTAACGCTGCTTTTAACTTTAAAGGATGCAGGACAGGGCTCGGTACTGCAGCTTGTTGTGCCCCCACATCTCCATACAGCTGGTGTACCCCCTCCTCCTCCGCCACCTCCATACCCTCCTCTGCAGAATTGTCCTATGAACATCAGGTACCTCCTAAGTGTTCAAAGGGCTATTTCATGAGTCAGGCTAAATGGTGCCATGCAGTGCTTCAGCTGGTGTGTTTAGGGGACAGGAACCACAACGGAGCAGAGATTCTTGCAGCTCTGCAGGGACAGGCCCAGAGGTGGTTCACACCATGCCAGCTGGAGCTAGGAATGGTGGTGTGCAATAATGGCTGAAACCTCCTGTCCGCCCTTAGACAGGGTCCTCTATTTGGTGGTGCATCATTTCCTAAATACGTACCCAGGTTTGCAAGATGAGCTAAATCTGTCCAGAAGAGTCTGTAGCCATTTCAGGTCATACACAGCCAGTGCTTGGTTGGCTGAAATTCAGCGGGAATTCCACCTGCCCATAAACCACCTGATTTGCGACCTGCCCACTAGGTGGAACTCGACTTTGACAATGCTGCAGTGGCTATACATGCAGCAGAGGGCCGTTAACGAGTACCTCTGCGAGTACAGCATGACGATAGGCTCAGGCCGCCTCAGCTTTTTTTCCCCACGCCAATGGCTGATCATTAAGGATGCATGCACCGTATTGTCACCATTTGAGGAGGCCACAAGGATGGTGAGCCGTGACAGTGCAAGCATCAGTGACACAGTCCCTGTTGTGTTCCTGCTGAAGCAGACTCTGCGTGGCATTATGGACAGGGCACTGGAGGCAGAGCAGCAGGAGGAAGAAGGGGACTTCCTTTCCTCTCAAGGCCCAGACACCATCATTCCTATGTCACAGAACACAGGAGAAGAGAGGGGAGGAGGAGGAGGATTCTGGCATTTTCATAGGCTTTGAAGAAGAGGAAGACCTGCGTCAATCTGTAAGCGATGGCTTTCCAACCCCAGGACCCTTGGGAGTAGTACGTGGCTGGGAGGAGGAAGTTCCAGATGCTGTCATCCTGAGTGACCCTGAGGGGTCTGCTTCTCAAGCCTCAGTAAATTTGAGGTGCATGGGCAACCTCATGCTTCAAAGCCTGCAAAAGGACCCAGGAATGCGTGGCATAAAGGAGAAGGATGATTACTGGTTGGCAACCCTCCTTGACCACTCTTATAAGGGGAAGGTCTCAGAATTCATCCTGTCCCCACAGAGAGTGCAGAAAATAAAATCTCTTGAGGACACGTTAAAGGGGATTTTATTGAATGTTTTTCCTGACTCCAGTAGGTTACAGTACAATGGCTACAGAAAAATGTAGTTTTGAGTCTTCTGTTGGTCAAGAGAGGAGAAGAGAGTGGAGAAGGCGTCCGCCTAAGTGAGGCATTTCAGAATTTTTTTAGTCCTCGCTGCCCATGGCTGTCAGCTTCCACATCCCATCGGCAGCATCTGCATCACATGGTGGATGATTACCTCGGGGCCAAAACAGAGATAGAGAGCTTTCCAGCTAACTATCCACTGACTTACTGGGTCATGAGAATAGACCACTGGCCAGAACTTGCCCAGTATGCTATTGAGTTGTTGGGCTGCCCTGCATCCAGTGTGCTTTCAGAACGGGCATTCAGGAGGTTTCATTACTGATCATAGAATGCGTCTGTCCACAGACTCCGTGGACCGTTTGACTTTAATAAAAATGAATCAGTCCTAGATTACCAGCTATGAAGCCCCTGGTGCCAATGTCACTGATTAAGTCTTTTTGGGATGTGGAATCTCTGCAAGACTTCAAGGCTGCCTAGCTTTGAGGGTGTTCAATCATTTCATCTGAAAGAATGTTTTTGGTATAGGTTTCATGGGCCCAATTAACACCCAAAGACCAATTTTTCAGCACCTGTTTGACAGGTGCATATCATTGCAATTTTTTTGCCTTCATCAAGAGCACCTCTATAGGGTTACGATGGGAAGGCTCCCCTGACACCCAAAGAGTATTTTTTTCTGCACCTGTTTGACAGGTGCATATAATTGCAATTTTTTACAGCAAGGCCAATTCTTGCTTTCATCAAGAGTACCTCTATAAGGTTACAGTGGGAAGACGCCACCAACACCCAAAGACCAATTTTTCTGCACCTATTTGACAGGTGCATATCATTGCAATTTTTTACAGCAAGGCCAATTCTTTCTTTCATCAAGAATACCTCTATAGGGTTACGGTGGGAAACCGCCACTGACACCCAAAGATCAATTTTTACTTCTATACAAAGTCAAAGTGACACCAGTATGTATCCAAGCTCTAATATTGTTCCCAGTGCACTACATTGTGGCCTCATCATACACACTGGCTCACCAGCTGTTGCTGAGCAAAATAAAGACAACTTGCAGGGAAAATGTAATTTTTTGGGGCTTTATAAATGCAATTATTGCTGCAGTAGATTCTAGACATGGTACAGATCTGCCACTTTACAGGTAGACTAAGGGGACCCCCCAGGCACTATATTGGAAGGAATTTTTCATTTTTATGCTTTCACTTTAAAAATCAAAAAATCACTGTTCATTTAAAAATGAAGTTTTTCAAAAACTTTTTTTTGTATTGATACTTGTCCCCCAGGGCAGGACCCGAACCCCTATAATCATTGTATGCCCAATTACTTGTATATAAGCCTTTAAAATGGGCACTTTTGATTTTTGACGTTTGGGTGCCATTGACTTTAATGGGGTTCGTTATTCAGGTCCGAACTTTCACGGTGAAAGTTCTGGTGCAAACCGAACAAGGGTCCATTCGGCCCATCCCTAGTACTGACATAGGCAGTATTTGCAGGAGACGAGTGTGGTGGGTCAGACATGGGATAGTATACAGAGGGGAGAAATGTAGAGATGTGAAGAGAATGTGTAGAGAAAATTGCGCTTGTGTATCCAAAAGAAAAAAAAATGTAAAAAGTTGCAACCACACTATGAGATATTTATCGTCATAACCAAACTCGTATAGCGCAACACAATGTAGAGAAGAGGCATGTGCAGGGGCAGTATTTAGAGGAAAGCGATGTGTAAGGGTAAGGTGGTGTTGTTTGTTATGTCCTCCTTGTTCCCCATAAACTCGTTGGGCGCCAAGTGTGGGTCACATATGAGGCCTACGCCAGGTAGGGTTCTTCAGGCTATGCCAGGTGATGACTGAGGTCACTCATCACAGCACAGGGGTAACACCTTGCCTGAAGACGTGCTCACCAGGAGAGGGCCACGTTCATGTGAAAGTCAAACATTGAGCCAGTCTCTCAACTCAGAGAAGAGCCACTTGTGTGCAGTGTTATATGCTGAGTTCTTCCAACATGTTATTCCTTGTGCCACACACTGTTGCATTAGGAGGGACATGGAGGGACATGCGAGCCTATGCCCACTCAACTAGTCAGTGTACTGCTTTTACCGCACTCCTAGTAACAGACTGGGGCCCCAACAAGCACATAGCGCGGACCTCATGCGGGCTCCACCTATACCTTCTCGTTCGGTACCAAGTGATCAGGTATTAGATCTCCGTAACACTAATCAGCTCCCGGTGATTGACAGAGACAGACAGCAAGGGAGGGAGCCAAATTCCCATCATCCTCTCTATCAGAGAACCTGCCCCCTATTCAGGTATCACGCCAATGACTGGTTGATGTTATTCTTTCTGCTTACCCATAGAAACTTTTTTGCAAGTTAAGCCTTTTGTTGTAGTGACGTTTCACAAGCCTCGTTGTGTTAGTTCACCTGACCCAGATTCCTTAGAGAGATCTGCCAGGACCCCACATGTACCCCTTGAGTGACTTCAGACCAGGCTTTGAGCAGAGTAAACAACTTTACTGAACATTTTAGAAATAAAAATAACAGCTCCACAGACTATGTAAGAAAAAAAAGGGCCACACTAGAATGCTGCCATACTAACTCTGATGAAACATCAAATACAGATACTATTACAAGTGAGCAGCGCTGGGAACAGCCCACCTTCTAAATTATATGCTACTACACCCCCAATACTTCACAAATATCTCTTGTTATATTGTGCCCCACGAACCATATATAAAGTGCTAGTGTAAAAGATAAAATACAAAAAATTGCAAAACATATGTTCATAGCAAATAAGCAACACATGAATTATAAAGTGCTGTATGTGCAAATCAAATAAATACACATAAAGTATTATAGTGCATATATCCAATTATAATAATAAGTTCTGCAAAAAATAATCCATCAAAAATCAGAAATAAGTCTGTGTGTGTGTAGGAAACACAGAAAAAAGAAAAGTCCCAAACAGCCAAAATACGTACTGTAATGAATGTGATTAAGCTTCTCAGAAAGTGTTCTTCATCCCATTGTGCATATCACACCCGATGTGATCCTTCACCATTCACTAAATGCACTTGTAGCACCTTCTAGGTAGGTAGATGCTAGAGATAGGATTTTGTAAGATAGGTAAATTTAGGCAGGCCTGGCTGGCAGCCAGGCCTGTTTGTTTTTAGCTGGTCTGGGCTGGGAGTGGCTCGGGGTAGCAGCTAGTGACTCAAAGGCAGCATCACTTAGACCTCCCTCTTCTTTCTAGACTTTTCTGCAAAGTTCTGGAAAGAGAGGAGGAGAGGAGAGGTGGAGCTTCCTGGGGTGTTTTAGGGAGCTCTGACCAATTCCCAACCTGGATTGGCAGAGGGCAGGCCTCCTTAAATATCCAGGGTCAGCCCAGCTGGGGAGGAGTTGTTGGGTGCCTTTGAGGGAGCTCCGCAGTCTGGGGGTGACCTTGGACCTGGGTGCACTCTGGACCACTTCCAAGAACACATGGAGAGGTCCTGGACCGGAGGCACAAAAAGGGGCAAGGAGAGAACAGCAGGAGAGAGCACGGCTAAGAGACTCCAGGGAGGGCAACTGGTCGCAGCCAGAAGGGCTGGTGAGTGATGCACAGTCGGGATGACTGGGGAGGCACATCTGAGAGGATTGGGAGCTTGCAGTCTGAGATGGGAGATGGGTGTAGAACCAGAAGTGTGTACTGTGATGGAAGGAGCTGTGGAAAGAGGCAGCTGCAGCCAGGAAGGCTGGCAGGGCCTGAAGATGGGTTACTGGGCTCATATAGGACAGCTACCACTAGAGACTCTCCATTTTGCTACACTATAGGGGCCCACGGTCTCTGTATGCAAAGGGCAATTGTTTAGGCCTGGCTGAGTCAGTGTCTGGCTTAACCACTTTGTGCTAGCTCTACATTAAGATTATAGAGGAAGCAATGAGCAGGAGGAGAATAACCTGAAGATTAGAGAGGAAGTGATGTGCAGGAGGAGAAAGACCTGAAGATTAGAGAGGAAGCGATGTGCAGGAGGAGAAATGGAGCATATATACTGGACTGTATATAGTTGTCCCAAGCAAGTTCTACCAATCCTACTGGGCATCCCATACTTCCCTTACCCCATCCAAGTTCAATCCCCTCAATAAAACAAAAAAACAGCGCATGGACTGTTTTATGTCTCTGAATGTCTGAGAGGTGAATGCTAGGCTGGGCAGGGTGACAGACAGTTCTTAGCAGCCCCTATGGGGGTCCCGCTACACATTCACCAGAAACATTTGGAAGAACATGTACAACATGTGGCAATGTCCTTTCCGTAACTAATCTCCAGTAAAGCTGCCCCAGATTACCTGCACAGGAGAAGTCTCTTAGGGGAAAGTTCAAACTTGGCGGTGCTCTAGTAGAGAAGTCTATGTTGCGGCTTTCTTCCAATGGATCGGAGTTCCACAGCAGACCAGAGGTCACACCAAGTCTTCAGCATAGTTCAGAATGCATTTCCCCTGGACCTGGACCTCTTCCCATTTATATACCACAGGAGGGATGCTGGACTCCAGCAAAAGCCTGCAAAAAGACAGCAAAACATGAACCCTTTCCCTCTGACCTGGGCAGCCTGGTGCTAACTATACACACAGTAGGCAGCCTGCCTACACATGCAGAGGGCCTGACGTGAACTGTATGTGCAGGTAAAGGTAAATCTGTTGGTAAAGATGGCATTATGGTGAACAGTGTGTACAATAGAAGAATGCACAAGGTTTGGCATGGGGCAGAATGTAGAGGAAAGCAGTGCAGAGGGTCTGACATAGGGCAGTATATGCAGGAGAGGAGTGAAAAAGGTAAAACATGCGACAGTATGCGCTGAAGAAGTTAACAGAGGATCTGATGGCAGGCAATATGTGCAGGAGAGGTGTGCAGAGGGTTTGAAAGGCATGCAACATATGCAAGAGAGAATTGAAAAGAGCATTACAGCGAAGGCTTTAGCTAGTGAAGTATGGAGGGTATGAAAGTGTTTGGAGGGTCTAGCATGGGTCAGTATGTGCAGGACAGAAGTGTAGAGGGCAATTTGTAGAGTGTTAAAGGTATTAATGCCAGCAGTATGTACAGTAGAGTGTGGAGGGTGTAATGGTAGGAAATTTGTATAGCAGAGGAGAGTGTCTTATATGGAAAATTAGTTATACAAGAAAGGCGTGGGCTTTTTTGTTTTTGTTGTCAGGTACTCCGATGCCTCTCCTATGACAATCAGATAAAAGTTCTTGATTTGTATTTGAGCCAGCTTAATGCACTGGCAGTCTGAATAAACACATGGGGCTGATTTTCTAAAACTGTGGAGCGCGCAATCTTATGCAGCTGTACATGGTAGTCAATCAGCTTCTAACTTCAGCTTGTTCAGTTAGACCCGGTTCGCGACATACGCTCCGACTTTGGGAGCACATGTCGCATGACATGTATAAAGCAATGGTTCCCTATGAGAGCCATCCTAACTGGTCTGACTTGTGTCGGTCCGACTTTAAAAAAGGTCCATGCACTACTTTGGTCTGACTTGGGCACGATTTCAGCCTATTGTTTTTAATGAAAGTCCAACTGATCTGATTTGTAGCATGCGGCTTGTGCTCTGAGGATCTTAACCGCTTTAGCCCCGGAAGATTTGGCTACTAAATGACTGGGCTATTTTTTGCGATTCGGCACCGCGTCGCTTTAACTAACAATTGTGCGGTCGTGCGACGTTGCACCAAAACAAAATTGACGTCCTTTTTTCCCACAAATAGAGCTTTCTTTTGGTGGTATTTGATCATTTCTGCGGTTTTTATTTTTTGCGCTATAAACAAAAAAAGAGCGATACTTTTTGCTATAAAAAATATCCCCATTTTTTAAAAAAAAGCTAATTTTTTCTCAGTTTAGGCCAATATGTATTCTTCTACATATTTTTGGTAAAAAAATCGCAATAAGCGTATTTTGATTGGTTTGCGCAAAAGTTTTAGTGTCTACAAAATAGGGGATAGATTTACAGCATTTTTATTATAAATTTTTTTTCACTAGTAATGGCAGTGATCTGCGATTTTTATCAGGACTGCGCCATTATGGCAGACACTTTTGACACATTTTTGGGACCATTGGCATTTATACAGCGATCGGTGCTATAAAAATGCACTGATTACTGTAAAAATGTCACTGGCAGGGAAGGGGTTAACACTAGAAGCGATCAAGGGGTTAAATGTGTTCCCTAGTGTGTGTTCTAACTGAAGGGGGGATGGGACTGTCTAGGGGAGATGACAGATCACTGTCCATACTTTGTATGAACAGACGGTCTGTCTCAGAGAACCGGGATCTGTGTGTTTACACACACAGTTTCCGGTTCTCGCTGTGTCACAAGCGATCGCGGGAGCCCGGCAGTCATTGCGCCCGCCAGGCACTCGCACGCGCGCCCCTGGTGGACACAGGGTGAAGCGACGTAACATAACGTTGTTTCGCCCAGCCATGCCATTCTGCCACGTAAAACTGTGGCGGCTGGTCGGCAAGTGGTTAAAGGGGAACCCCACGCAAAAAAAATTCTGTGGGGTCCCCCCAAAATCTATACTAGACCCTTATCCGAGCACACAGCCTGGCAGGCCAGGAAAGGGGAGGGACGAGCGAGCACCCCCTCCCTCTCTCCTGTACCATATCAGGCCATATGCCCTCAACATGGGGGGGTGGGTGCTTTGGGGCAGGGGGGGCTCTGCGCCCCCCACCCCAAATTACCTTGTCCCCATGTTGATGGGGACAAGGCCCCCTCCCTGACAACCCTGGGTGGTGGTTGTGGTGGTCTGCGGGCAGGGGGCTTATCAGAATCTGGAAGCCCCCTTTAACAAGGGGGTCCCCAGATTTTGGCCCTCCCTATGTGAATGAGTATGGGGTACATTTACCCCAGAAAAACAGTACACAAGTTTTGACAAAGTACTTTATTAAAAATGAAGAATGTCCCCCATTGTAGCTCCAATATGTCTTCTTTCTCCAGTGATGTCTTCTCCCTCCGGTTCTTCTCCCTCCGGTTCTTCTGCTGGTTCTTTTCCCTCTGCTGTCTTATTCCTCTGGGTTTTCTGCCAATTCTTCTCCCTCTGCTGATGTCTTCTCCTGACACTAGCTCCTGCTGTTGTGTTAGCTCCGGTTTGTGCCACTTCTTATATAGCCACAGGGTGTGGCCATCAGGTGATGTAATCTAGAGACCCCACCCCCTTGTGACTTCACCGCCCCATCATGCCCTGGGCAGTGACAGAGGAAGAACCAGAGAAAGAAGACATCAGTGGAGGGAGAAGACACATTGGAGCTATAATGGGGGACATTCTTCATTTTTAATAAAGGACTTTGTCAAAAATCTGTGTACTGTTTTATTTATTTTTGACACTTTTTTTGGGTGAATGAGTAGGGGTAAAATGTACCCCATACTCATTCACATGGTGGGTGGGATCTGAGGGCCCCTTTTTAAAGGGGGCTTCCGGATTCCAATAAGCCCTCTACCCGCAGACCCCCACAACCACTGCCCAGATTTGTCTGGAAGAGGCCCTTGTCCCCGTCAACAGGGGTGGGGGTGCAGAGCCCCACCTGCCCCAAAGCACCCACCCCCCATGTTAAAGGCATGTGGCCTGGTATGGTCCAGGAGGGGGGCCCTGTCCTGACCTGCTGGGCTGCATGCTCGCATAAGGGTCTGATATGGATTTTGGGGGCCCCCACGACATTTTTTTTATTTTGGTGTGGGGTTCCTCCTAAAAATCCATATCAGGCCAAAGATCTGGTATGGCCCCGGGGGGAGGGGGGGACCCCACGCCGTTTTTAAGGAAAAAAAATATTTTGACGTGGGGTGCTTCCCTTTAAATTCATACCAGACTCAAAGGGCCTGGTATGGTCAGATCAAAGTCTGATCCTGTTTATTGAAGTCCCATGGACGTCGGACATGAAGCCGTAGGGCAAAGTCGGATTGGAAGTCGTCCGACTTTTATGTCAGAGCAGTATGAACCCGGCCTTAAAGACTAACTCCACTTTTGTTGAGAAAAAAACATTCCCCTCTGGGTGATCTATGTACATTGCAAGGATTTTAACAAACTGCCAGTCCCTTTATTAGCATTGTTGCCCTTCTCTGGACTCTCTCCAGTTCCAGCACATCCTTCCTGAGGACTGGTGCCCAGAACTGGATAGCATACTCTAGGTGCGACCATACCACAGTCTTGTAGAGTGGGAGAATTATTGTTTTTTCTCTGGAGTTAATCCCCTTTTAATGCATGCCAATATTCTGTTTGCTTTGCTTGCAGCAGCTTGGCATTGCATGTCATTGCTGAGCCTATCATCTACTAGGACCTACTTATTGCCCTGCTTAGCTTAGTATAGCTCATACTCATCCATCCCATTCATGCTCAGCCATCCCCATTCATGCTCAGCCATCCCCATTCATGCTCAGCTATCCCTCCATACTCATCCATTCATCCATACTCATCCATCCATCCATGCTCATCCATACCATTCATGCTCAGCCATCCCAATTCATGCTGAGCCATCCATCCCTACTCATCCATCCCATTCATGCTCAGCCATCCCTATTCATTCTCAGCCATCCATCCATACTCATTCATCCATCCATACTTATCCATCCCCTTTCATGCTCAGCCCTCCCCATTCATGCTCAGCCATCCCTCCATACTCATCCACACATCCATGCTTAGCCATCCCCTTTCATGCTCAGCCATCCCTCCATACTCAGCCATCCATCCTTACTCATCCATCCATCCATGCTTAGCCATCCCTCCATGCTCATCCATTCATCCATACTCATCAATGCATATTCTTCCATCCCCATCCATGCTTAGCCACCCCCATCCATGCTCAGCTATCACCATCCATGCTCAGCCATCCCCATTCATGCTCAGCCATGCCCATTCATGCTCGGCCATCCCATCCATGCTCATCCATCCCCTTAATGCTCAGCCATACCATCCATGCTCAGCCATCCCCATTCATGCTCAGCTATCCCATCCATGCTCATCCATCCCCATTCATGCTCATCCATCCCCATTCATACTCAGCCATCTCCATCCATGCTCAGCCCTCCCACCCATGCTCAGCCATCTCTATCCATGTTCAGCCATCCCCATTCATACTTAACCACAGCTCATCTATCCCCATCCATGGCTCATCCATCCGTATTCATGGCTCATCCATCCCCATCCACGGCTCATCCATCCCCATCCATGGCTCATCCATGCCACATCCATGCTACTACAGTGCCTCAAAAAAGTGTAATAGGTAGTCAAATTAGATTTGAAATGTAAGCCTCTAGACCACCTGATGGTGCTTCCTGCATTTTGGGCCTCTGTATGTGGCCAGGCTGTGTAAAATTCTCATACATGTGGTATCACCATACTCAGGAGGCATAGCAGAATGTATTTTGGAGTGTAATTTGTGGTATGCATATGCTGTGTGTGAGAAATAACCTGTCAATATGACTATTTTATGGGGGGGATTTCATTTTGCAAAGAATTCTGGGAAAACAACTACAACTTCAAAAAACTCACCCTGCCTCTTACTAAATACCTTGGAGTGTCTACTTTCCAAAAGGGGGTCATTTGAGGGGTATTTGTACTTTCCTGGCTTGTTAGTGGTTCAAGAAATGAGCTAGGCCATCAGTACATCAGGTGTGATCAATTTTCAGTGATTGGTACCATAGCTTGTAGACTCTATAACTTCCACAAAGACCAAATAATATACACTGATTTGGGTTACTTTTACCAAAGATATGTAGCTGTATAAATTTTGACCAAAATTTATGAAGAAAAATTACTAATTTGCTAAATTTTATAACAGAGGTGAAGAAAAATGCAAACCCAGAGGTGATTAAATACCACAAAAAGAAAGCTCCATTTGTGTGAAAAAAAAGACAAAAATGTGATATGGGTACAGAGTTGCATGACTGAGTAATTGTCATTCAAAATGTGAGAGCACTGAAAGCTGAAAATTGATCTGGTTAGGAAGGGGGTTTAAGTGCCCAGTGGGTAAGTGTTTAATATCATTCAGTTACAATATGACTTGTGTCGCAATTATATATGCTATATTATTTTTTTATTTGCTGTTTTTTTTTCCCATGAAAGTGGAGTTACCGTTTAAGCTTGACAAAAAAACTGGAAGCTGATCGGTTTCTTTGCAGAGCTGCACCAGATTTTGCATGTTTCTCAACTCCAGTCCTCAAGGCGCCCCAACAGGTCATGCTTTCAGGATTTCCCTCAGATGAAACGGCTTTGGTAATTACTAAGGCAGTAAAACTGATCAAATTACCTGTGCAAATTAATGACAAGCCTGAAAACATGACCTGTTGGGGCGCCTTGAGGACTGGAGTTGAGAAAAACAGACCTAGTAAAGAGGTGGGGTCACTTTTCCAGTCATGTGACCAGTTTTAGCAAATCTACCCCTTTTTATTTTTAGTAAATTGTTTATAGTAAATCAATGGGGTTAAGTGGCAGGGAAATTCATATACTAAGTTCAGAATCTCCAAAAACAGTTACATCTACACAAGCTACAGCTACCCACCCTTCACTGGCAAATTCTGCCCTACCCCAATCATGCATGACATTTCATTGCAGGATTATTACAGAAAAGTGTTTTTATGTATAGAGGCATTAAAAAAGTATATGCCTATTGTGCCAGATATGCTGGAACACCACTTCTGGAAGTGACCTGGTTTGCCTAATCTTAAGCAAGTATGAATAAACAATGCTAGGACTGTAAACCCAAAATAATAAACAAGCTATCAGGCGGTGTTTTGAGTATACCCTAAGCTGTCTCAGGTCACCCAATTTTTAAAAATTGCTATGAAAATAAAAAAAGGTGGGTTTATAAAATACTTAAAGAGGTGGCTTTGATGATATTATATATAGAAAATCTTACCAAAAAAGAAAGATGTTCTCTAATCAATTATTTTATTTTTCAGAAAACGATCAGTCAGAAATAGTAATCTCTAAGGCAAAAGTTATGAGATTTACCCCCAGTCCAAATACTCTACTGTAAGTCAAAATTTTCCAGCTAAGAAACTTACTTATTTTGACCCCTCTGCCATTAAATTGAAGGAAATCTAGGTGCTACGCAGTCCATGTCTGCTACTAAGAATGTCTCTACTATGATTCTCTTATCATATGAGTAAGTTCAGTGCCAAGAAGTCTGTATTGGATTCTGTTTTATCATTATCCAACTATGACTAAGCCTTGTATACAATGTTACAAATATTTGTACTATACAATAGTATGCAGCATCTCTGCAGTTTATTTTCACATAACTTTTGCATCAGTTTTAATTACAAAATTTGAAAAATCAGATCTAGAAATGATAAATTAAACATAATTTCCACAAACATATATTGAAAGAATACATTATTAGTAGAGAATATGTTAATTGCATTAGCACTTTCCTATTCACTAGAGGTTGCTTTGTTACACAAAACCTTAAATGCTCAATTACTTATTAAATTCTTTGGAGACTGGAATCATTTTTTTTTCCATTTAATTGTCATATTTGTTACTGCAATGTGCATAGTAAAAACAATTGGGTGTAGGCATTGGGGAGTATAACAAACAAAACAAGCAAATTTGTCTAATCTTTACAGATAACTAACAAGTTATGAAAACTTTGTATCATATATATATATATATATATATATATATATATATATTTATTGGTATAATGAAATGACCTACTTAAAAAGGTTTTTAAGCTTGCAAAAGTTAAAGAATTTATTTTTCCAAGTTGGCACAGACCAACAGAATAGCAGCATAGCCTCTAATTTAAATTTACGTTAGCACTTTACGTTAGCATGCAGCAAAGCAGTGTTTCTCAACCTTTTTTCAGTCAAGCCACCCTTTAAAAATTTTGGACAGTCTCAAGACACCCTATTAAAAAATGTAAAAACTATTCTAGTAGCTTTACATAACGCAGCAACATCCACACATTAGAGGTAAATTATTCTTCCAAAGCAAATACATTTTTGCAAACTAGTACTGATTAGTATTCCAATGTTTCTCTTCTCCATCACTCTGCTAATGTGACCCCATTAATTATGGAAAGGGGCAAGTGAGGTTCAAACAAGGATGCCATTGGTCGTTAGGGTTCCAGCAGCTAGAAGCTTGTAATGGTCCACAATGAAAACCCGTGGCTTTGTGTAACTAAAAGGCAGATTTCATCCACACGCCTGCTTGTCTACAATTTTTGTCAAGGCACCCCTGAAGAAACCTCAAGGAACCCCAAGGTGCCTGGGCACCCTGGTTGAAAAAGGCTGCAACAGTGAGTGGACTAGTCAGCATAATGTGATCTAGACACTTTTGTAACCAACAAGTGACAAATGACAATGGCAGAGTTAGAAATGGACATGGCAGAGGAGATGACAAGGAACTCTGGAGCATCAAGGCAGCTGTTAGAAGAGAATATCACACAAATCAAGTGGAATTAAGTTTTAAGATTTTTTTTTCTCAGGATGTAATGTCCAGACTTGATGGGGTGACTTAATGCATGTAAATAAACAAAGGTATTGTAAACATTTCATTCATAATAATGAACTTTTCTGGGGTGTTGCAGTACTACAACAAAGCGTCAGTATGGATCCATGAAGCAGATAAGGTGAGACAGGAATAAAGTATTTTTTTTAAAGGGAAAATATCTTTCAAGTTGTATTTAAGAAGCAGAGCTGGAAAGCATTGTCAAGGTCAATAGTCAGTGGGATTAAAAAAAAAATCATATTTTCTTTTTCTATTAAAATATATTTTACTTTTATACTTTTTAAGTTCAGATTAGATGAGATTTTTAATGAGATGTATTGCTGCTTATTACCTTGACGGAGAGCTGTGAGGCCAGGAGTTAAAAAAATTAGTTGTTTTTAAGGTTTAAGGTGATATTTCAGTTGTATTCATATTTAAAAAAAGATGATAAATTCAATTGAACCATTACTGTAGTTGGTCTTCTTACTTGCTCTGTAGCACTATTGTCAATGGTGCTTGATGTAATGTAATCAGTGAAAGCTATATTTAACCACTTCCAGTCTGGGCAAATTATAACATTTCTCTCATGCAAGTAAACAACTGCACATTTTTGCTAGAAGATTACTTAGATCCCCAAACATTATATTTTTTTAAGCAGAGGCTCTTGAGAATAAAACGTTTTTTGCAATTTTTCAGGTAAAAATACACTTTAATAAATATTACTGCACACTAACACAGTATAATGCCCAATTCTTTGGTAAAATATAAATAATGGTGTTATGCTAAGTAAACAGATAATATAAAATGCCGTGCTTTAAAATTGCATACACCTGAGCAACGACGACAAACTACGGTACCTAAAAATCCTTATAGGCAATGCTGTAGCCTCCCTGGCGGTATGATTATGTCAGATTTTTGCGTCTCAAAGAGGTACAATTATTTTGCATAGAAATTTGGCATTTTATATTTTAGGCCTGTAATTCTTAGCAATAACACACTTAAATCTGTCCACCAAGAGTCTAGTAGATATCCCGGGTAGGATCAAGTTTGAAAAACAAAATCATAAATTTTAATATAATAAATATAAATAAATATAAAAAATAATAATATAGTAATAATAAAATTAATTTCCCCACAATTCACTATCGCTCAATTCTGCAAGTGTTCTAATTTACTATCGCTGTTTTCTAGCTGGTCTAAAACCACTTTTGACGTAAAGGGACACTTTTTGGTTGCTATGGACAATCTCAAGTTTCCAGGCAGAAAGAACAGTATATATAATAAAAAACTGCATGCAGGGCATTAGACAAAGCACTGGGGACAAAAGGAATGTGAAATTATTTCATACAGTAATGTAATCTGTAATATTACAGTGTACTGTATGTATTATTTTTCACTTTTTTGAATTTGCCGCCGGGCTCCGCCAACGTGCGTCGCGATGCTCGCAGGGAGTGGAGCCCTGCACAGAGAGGCATCAGTCGGAGGACAGAGCCCACGGACAAAGCGGGGGGACATCGCAGGATCCTAGGGACAAGGTAAGTATACTTCACCAGGATCCTGCAATGCAATCCCGAGTGTGGCTCAGGCTTACCGCTAATGGTACTGAAATTTAACCCCGAGTCACACTCAGGAAAACCGCCAGAGAGGTTAAGAGCCTTTGCCGGTTACCAGTTTAGAGTTACACAGGAGCTCTGATGCTAGAGTTATTGCTTACTTACTCTGACATTTAAAACAATGCCTCAAATGCATGGTGTGATCACTGTTTACATATGCATGCGGGATGTGCGTTTTAATTTTTAATTATTTATTTTATTTTTTATTTTTATTTCCACTGTACTTTTATTTATTTTATTTGAACCTATATGCTATCACAACAGATAAACAATGTCCCTTGTGATAGCATTGGCCATGACAGGTCCTCTTTATGGAGAGAGCTGTGGTCTATTAGACCCCATAAATTTCCACTGGCCTCCAAGCAACTGATCAAACTGAGATTCATTTGATCAGATGTTTTACCAGCCAGTAATGGTTTGTAAACAAACAAACCAAAACCAAAACCGGAAGTGATTAAATCCTTGTTGCTTCTAGGTTTCTGATGTCACTGAAGGGGAGGAACAATGGAAGTTCCTCTCACTCTATATATATTGAACTGTATTTTTATATGAATGTCTCATGTCAGCTTTCTGTATATATATCTGTATATATGTAATATATTTGGACATTGATTTTATGCATTTTTGTGTACTATGAAACGTTTAATAAATTATTACTATTTTACTTTGCTCAATGTGTTCTCAAGTGACCTGCCTCACTCATAGTCCCATGACCCCTGTTTTTTATATATATATATATATATATATATATATATATATATATATATATATAAAAACATCAAGATAATTTTTAACACACACATTTATATAGATATGTCTAGTTTTTATCTTGTTTTTTAGTCAGAAAAATAATTTCTTTTTGTTTTTGCCTTTCACTAAACATGCATCTTGACATGGCTTAGTAGGCCACATACATCCTTGTTTAAGTGACACTTGATAGGATGTACATACATCCTACTTAGCCTCTGTTGTGCATTCTGTAGTCATTTACTGCTGCCCCTTGATCACAAAGACCACCGAACATTTGCATGGTGAAATTCTATTGCATGCTAATGCATTCAAAAATTGGGTCTTTCTGACATGAGAAGATTATGAGTGCATTTTTTGGGACGTTTTTGATTGAGCAGATGCATAGCTATTAGGGTTATCATATTTATGCCATTCTCCCCTTATCTGGGATAGTGTTAATATTGAAGCAAATGCAGCTCTTGTTAAACCAAGCTTGGAGCAACCAGCTGGGTTTGCTGTGGGTGAGGGGGGAGGTAGCATTTTTAAGAATAAGTGTCATCAGCCTTATCTTCCACTTTGGACCTGAACATGGACCATATTCACAAATTTTCTATTCTTTTTTTGTTCAAGGGTACATTTTTATAATATTTTCTTTTATGTTTTTATAACCACCTTGTCACCTTGTGGTATACAGATATACATCAATTTTACTCATAAATAAACTCCTTATTTTAATATCTCTGCCTAAAGTGGCTTTGGCATGTTTTAAGAGGCAATAATGTATTAGAAAAGCTATCACATTTATATCTATTACATAAAAAGTCCTGGTTGTATCAATGCACTGCAAAGTTGATCATGGTACAACTCTGTATGAGCTACTTTGGGCTTCTGTTGGAGTGTAGATATTCACAAAGATGCATTATCTACTATTACTGAGGAATGTGGACTGTATCATTTATCAGACAAGCAATAGAGCTGAATGAGGTAATATACCCATGCGGTCCATGACCTAAATAAAGCAATGCAAAGCTGAGTGTTTAAAATATTCCCAAACCACTTATAACATGCATACTTGACATGTTCATGCAACAATATGAATAATGAGACAAATTATGTTAATATGTATGATTTCATATATTCACATGAAATATTTAAACATCCAATACATTACTATGGAGATCTAAAACATCTATGCAACTTATCATTAAATACCCCAGAGAATAAGTGTACCAAAACAAGTCAAACATTTATTTAACAAAATGCTATTCACCTTTAAGTGTTTTAGCAAAGCAGGTTTTAATTGGCTTTTGCATTAGTAAAAAATGTCTTTAGTTTATGAGTAAATCAGATGCTTTTTAATGTCAGAGATATTGCAATATTATTAAATTAAATAAAATGTTTCACTGCCATAATGAACAAAATAAAGTTTAAAAATTAGAATCTTTGTGTATGTTTGAGTAGAGATAAAGGTTAAAATTTGCATCTAAATGGTCCTTTTTAAAAGTTCAGTACATCGTATTATGGTTGTAGATTGTGTAACTGTTTAAATAAACGGCGTTGACTTTTTGCTTAAATGCACCGTGTTTTACAGTATGTTTTGCTAGTGACTCTAATCACAGTTTTGAAATGTTTTGATAGGGTTTAGAGAAGTTTTATTCTTAAAATGTATTAAGTTTAATGAAAAATTATAAGGAGGCCCTGTCACCAGACCACATTAATTTTACCAAAAATATTCCCATAAGAATATACAGTATGTGCATTTTACTTATTTATACATTATGATTTGGCGGAGCCTGGGATCACCAGCCAGCAGACTCTCAGACTCTGTAAAAGCAAAGCTGTCTTTATTAAAAAAAAACAAAAAAAAAGCAAAAAAAAAAATAGCTTCTCTTCTGCATAGGCAACACAAACAGACCTTAACTTCTGGTAAACAATTAAAGCTACGGCACCACCACCAGTAACACTCATCCCTTAACAAGGTTTTAAAGTCCCTATCTGTTCTGGGGTCAGCAAATGTCGCAGGAGCAGGGCCTCAGACTGTCAACAGCCTCCAGCCCAATCTCAACTGTTGCTGACTGTTTCCTACCCCTTTCAGGCTCATAGACAAGTTTGTAGGCTCTTTCCTACCTAAAGTATTTTTGACCCTCCGAAGTTTGTTCCAAATGAGGACTTACCAATCCTGAGAAAACTGTAAAACCAGTTTTCTCCTTTCTAACCAAATCACGCCAGAACCCCTAACCTTGCATGGTGGAAAACCCAAAAATGCTTCTTCAACCCCTTAAAGGGACCACAACCCAAATTGTTGGGATAAGTCACCCTTATGTAGACATATAAAAGGCCTAAGGCTATTGCTGGGGGTCACCATCTTGGATGTCATGTCAGCAGCCCCAGAAAGTGAAGCTTTACAGTATTCCCCTATGTTCCTCCCTTGGTTCTGTAGGGAGGTAAAGGAGGGGCAGATGAGCTGGACAAACACAGACAGTAACTGGATACTTCCAGAAGAGGAGAGGAATATGACATGCAAGCAGGGAGCTGTGTCAGGGAATTGACTCTTCCTTTAGTAGTCAAAGGCAAATTGCAAGTAAATAAAAAATAATTTATGGAAAGGAAAAACACTTCAAGCAAGCATTTAAAATACTTAATCTTTTTGGGCTTTTATTTAGATTTTTTTAGGTTGGTGACAGGGTATTTTTAATCCTTATAAGGCTACCAT
This sequence comes from Lithobates clamitans, assembly GCA_037952925.1. Lineage (NCBI taxonomy): Eukaryota > Metazoa > Chordata > Amphibia > Anura > Ranidae > Lithobates > Lithobates clamitans. The sequence continues at coordinate 2,133,363 of JBBGZY010000213.1, read as the reverse complement.
GCATGGGAAAAACTTCAGTAACTATTTTATTCTTTTCACACATACTTTTATTTGGGATCTACTAAGAGGGAGAGATTACCTAGGGGTAGGTGGAGTGAGGTGAGAAGCAAGAATTTTCTTTTTTAATAACGACAAGTTAAAAGAGACCTTCACTCAGGTGAAGGTAAAAGTAACCCTACCCCTCTCCCCCAACATATTTGAAATTTTTTTTGAGAGGGAGGGGGGGCAGGTACCTTTTTTTTTAACAGGGACCCACTTCTATTTCCACAACTCTTGCCTAGGCGAGAATTACATATGTCTAGTCACCCCTGTGGGACCAATCTGTGCAGTGGGGAGTCAGCTGTGCAATGACAGCCAAGATGGGGATTCACTGGAGATCCAAGGACTGGCAAAGAAATGGCACAGATAAAAACAACTCTGGTCTCCTGGGCTGACTTTTATTTTTATTTTTAAAATGATTGGAGTTCAAGATTCAGTCAGCCACTGTATTCTTATAAGGAATGCAGAAACAGGATTTCCCTGAAAGAGTTATTTCTCTTTACCCTCCTCTCTTAACAGCCATTGAGAAGACAAGCATATCAATTTTGGATTATCATCATTTTAGTTTGGGGGAGATTTACTAAATCTGGTACACACAGAATCTGGTGCTGCTGTGCATTATAACCAAACAGCTTATAACTTTAGCTTGTTCAATTAAGCTTTGACAATAAAACGTAGAAGCTGATTGGTTACTATGTACAACTTCACCAGATTCTATGTGTTCCAGTTTTAGTAAATCTCCCCCTTTGTCTTTAAGTAATCCTGCTAGGTATTGATGTGTTTAGCTTTCATTAAGTCTCCCAGTAGAGAGAAGCTATACTCATGCAGCATGTGAAGGGGAAAGTTGTTTTTTGTTAAATACCATAGAGAGAAGAAGAGAGCACAATACTGCCCCTTAGTGACAGTAGCATTTTGTGTCATTAGTCCAGTATCAACATATGCGCCATGACCAAAAGCTTTTAGTTTATGCTGCTGCCAACTATGCATAACAAATGAAACAATTCTGACATTAATAATATAAAATGTCAATCACAAATTCTGAACACTGAATCCATTGATGTAATGATTATTTCATCTGTGAAAAATACTGTTTTGCATTTAACCATCAATTCAGTGCAATTTTACATATATATTTTTCTGTCTTATAAGTTTACATGAGGATTGTCATACTGACCTCTTTTTTGCAGCTGTGTATCAAATGCGTATAATCATATTCCGATGTACTGGATTGTAAGTTATATGGTGGAAATAAAGATTCAAACTTTCTGACTGTTTAAATTTTCATGTTTTCCCAGCCATCTGTACTGTTTTTGTTTAATCTTCCCATTCCTTTTCTTCTTCATTGTATGCTTTTGTTCTTAGGGATATGCAAACTTTATTAGTCAGCTCTGCTTTCATGCTCACTGCAGTTTTCGTGTTTGAGAATTGGGAATCAGGTACATTTACAGTCAGCCCCGGGGAAGAACTGAGCAGGAGGAGCCTTTGGAGATTATCAGGGTTGACATCTGCAACATTGATCCTTCATTATAAATATTGTTAAAGGAATGGTGACCACCGTGGGCTTTGAGAGAACAGAGCAGACACAGAAAAAGACAGGCTTTGATATAAGTTCCCTACTAGTTATAATCATTCCATCACAAGTGCCAGGTTTTCTAAGGCTGCTAATGTACTTGGTGGCTTTTTTAAGGAAGTTTTTCATTTATTTGATATGTTCAACCTTAAAACACTTACAAATAATATGGGTCAAGTTTCCTCTTCAATATTGATCACTACCAAATCTCTGTTGCATCTTAATTTTTCTTTTGATTTAACAGGAATTGGCAAAAAGGATATCACGTAGAGGAGAGTAAACCATAATTTTATTTATGAGCTAAACTAATTTGAGGGTTATTATGCTCTACAACCGATCATGTGTATTGCTAATTGTGATATATAATTTTCCTGCTTTTTTAATATAACAACCAGTACATTTAGTAAAAAGGCACTACCTTGTTTAAAAAAAAAACACCGGATGCCTGTTAGACCTGTGATTATCCAAATGACCATTAAAGTAAATCTTTCTTATGAGGATTACGATTCTAAGTAAGTTTAAAATGTGAGTCTAAGGTTTGCTGCTTCATTTAGAGCCTGTTGTGCCTGGCCCACACTGCCCACTGCTTTTAGTACTCTCCCTTGAAGGAGTCATCCTGGGGAGCAATTCAAACTTCAAATGAACCATGACTGCTACATGAGCACTGTTTTGGATTCTATTAATTTGAATGTATCACAATTATACGTTCCGATTAAAGGTTTGCCTAAACAAGTTCAATATTACCTTTTTCAAGAGAAAAATGTCAAAGGACACCTCCCAGGATAAATAAATTCAGAACTCTGGTATAAAGTTCTACTTTAAAATGATTAATATGCGGTCAAGTCCATTTTTTTTTGTGGACACTATCCTTCTGAGGATACTACTGGATACTCCCCATGCAGTGCTTCCATCCAACTTAAATTTTTAGGCATGCTTTTCTTTGCTCCTGGCAACTGTCCTTTCCCCTGTTAGCGGGTTGGTCAGTGGACTGTGAGGGGGCAGTGCAGGCAGTGGTGGTTCTGTTGTTACCCCTTTGGAGCTAAGTGCAGACATACAGGGTAAAGCCTGCACCTCAAAAAGTCTTATTGCTATCTGTAAATTATGGTTGGTTGGTGAAACCAGCAACGCTGCACTGCTAGGGGTAAGTTTGTGGAGCAGCAGCATAAACAGTGGCTAAGGAGATGGAGTAAACTACCATGAGTAAAAAAGTTACATTTTCTAATAGTGAAATTAAAAAAATAGAGATGTTAGTAAAATGTGTTAAAATGGGAAGAAAGTCACAAGAAGAGGCAAGACTTGTACTGTAGAGTAGAGTAGAGTAGAGTAGAGTAGAGTTAGTAATAGCACAAAAATCTAGAAACATTTTACTAAGATGGTCATTTATATATAGTCTAGCATAGAAAGAAACAACCAATTATACAACTTGTAATTGAATCAGACAATATTTACACAAAGACGAGAGAACAGACATCATTAAATACCTCACAACTTAGGTTGGTCACAGTGCACCCATAGGGTTGATTTACAACATTGCACTTTGCAAGGGAATTTTACCTAGAGCTTAGAAAATGTGGTGAAGCTTCATTTTGCAAAGAATACCCAATCATGGGCAAGGAAAATACATGATTGGATGATAGCATTTAGCAGGACCTCACCTCATTTGACCAAGTTATGGTAATGATTCTCATGCAGAGTGCAACTACAATTGCAATGTGAACAGCCTATTTGTCTTTAGTAATTAACCCCATAGTGTTCCAGACCTTTGACTGTAGGCTTGCTTGCATTGCCATCAGGGGCGGCCCGTCCATTAAGGAATTCAAATTTCCAATGCGGGAGGCTGTTTTTTGAAGCAATATAGGGTGGGCTTAGGTCGCAGAGAGTGCGCTCCAATCCCACCAAGGTGTGTTACAACAGCGAATGAATAATCGCTGTTGTAACATTGATCCTCCTCCCGGCCAATCGGGAACTGGTTTTGACATGGTCACCCAACTGGCTGAAAGGACAGGTGATCCTATTGGATGCCTAGGAGGAAGAGGGGAGAAGCTGGAAGCCACCATGGAGGAGAGTACATGGAGCTGCTGCACCACGCTGCCCTCTGCCTGCCACCCGCCGCCGCCGATGGGGTAAGTGTCAGACTGACCAGCAACCAGCGGAGGTTGGGTGCTGTTCGGGGGGGGGTATTTCCCCTCCCCCCAAAAAAACACCAGCCGCCACTGAATGCCACCCTACTTATGACAGGCACCTTCACATATAGCAGAACCACCATTGCTTGTTCAACTTTCCACCTGGGAAAACTTAAGGTGGGAATGGATTCTTTATATTTTGAGCTTCAGAGTTAACTGTACCTTAGGTTTGCTTGTGTACCTTCGATCTTCTAGTGTGTCGAATCCTGCAGCAATGACTACATTGATTTATATATTACAGAGTATGACTTTCCTCTTTGGGATATTCAACTTTAAAGAATCCATCTGCAGGTAAAGGCAATCATGCACCAGCTGTGTACACAGTATGTATTATTTAAAGAGGTTATGCTTTTACAGATATTTTTTGCTGTTACTAATAAGGCCACATATGTTAAAGTGTTACTAAACCCACAACAGTAATATCAGTCTGTATATGCAGTAAAGCATGCTTGTTATACTCACTGTGTAACCTAAGGGGTTAATCCTCTGCATTGTGTAGAAAGGCTGTTTAATCCTGTCTTCTCTGATCCTCCCCTTTTGTCATTGTCTACAAACAATCCTGATAGCACAGAGTATTGGGGGCTATTTAGCAGTTTATATTTACTAAAATAATTTAATTTCCTTGTTCTTTGTACTATGGGAGACCAGATATAGTAAATGCAGGCTCCTGGGTTTAGTAACACCTTAACTTACAACTAAACTGGACAAAGCACACTGCACACTGGGCTCTAAAAAATGTTTACAGGCATTTGACTTTTAGTAAAATCACGCATATGTTAGCCTATTTGTCTATACACACATAGGCATTTACAGGCAAATTAGAATAGGATAGATAGGATTTTACAGGCTAAAAAAGCGCATTGAGGAGAGGAGCTGAGGAGCAGAAAAAATGCAGAGTGCGCCTAAAGGTGTAAAAAAAGTCCCTAAATGCTAGCCAAATTTAGCCACTTTTAGCATTTTTGAGCATTAACCACTTGCCGACCGGCTTGTGGCGATATTCGTCGGCAAAGTGGTTCGTTCCCACGAATTGCCGTATGAGTACATCTGTACTTTTAAGGGCGATAGCAGGCGCACGGTGGGGAACCTGATGCGCGTAGCCGGCGGGCGCGATCGCCGTTGGCCATCTGTGGTCGCATACATGAGAGCAGGAACAGGGATTTGTGTGTGTAAACACACAAATCCCTGTTTTGTCAGTGGAGAGGAGACATATTGTTTGTGTCTACTAAATAGGAACAACAATATGTCTCCAACCCCCAGTCAGTCCTATCCCCTCACAGTTAGAAGCACTAACTAGGGAACACATTTAACATCTTGATAGCCCCTAGTTTTAACCCCTTCCCTGCCAGTGACATTTATACAGTAATCAGTGCATTTTTATAGCACTGATCGCTGTATAAATGTCAATGGTCCCAAAAATGTGTCAAAAATGTCTGATCTTTCCGCCGCAATGTTGCAGTACCGCTAAAAATCACAGATCACCGTCATTACTAGTAAAAATAAATAAATAATAAAAAAGCCATAAAAATGCCATAAATCTTTCCCATAGTTTGTACACGCTATAACTTTTGCTCAATCAATCAATATACGCTTATTGTGATTTTTTTTTTTCCAAAAATATGTAGAAGAATATATATTGGCCTAAACTGAGAAAGAAATTAGTTTTAAAAAAAAATTTTGGGGATATTTATTATAGCAAAAAGTAAAAATTGTTTTTTTTTTTCAAAATTGACGATTTTTTTTTTTATAGCACAAAAAATAAAAACCGCAGGTGATCAAATACCACCAAAAGAAAGCTCTATTTGTGGGAAAAAAAGGACATCAATTTTGTTTGGGTACAGCGTTGCACAACCTCGCAATTGTTAGCTAAAGTGACGCAGTGCCGTATCGCAAAAAATGGCCTGGTCAGTAAGTGGGTAAATTCTTCCGGGGCTGAAGTGGTTAATAGGTATACCTGTCTAGAATTCACAAATTAATGTACTAGGTCAGCAACAATGCACTAGTACACAGTGGCATCTGGTGGTAAGGAGCCTAATGTGTGCCACGAAAACATTCTTCACACCTTTATACCATAAGCCCGCAATGTTAACACAAGACAAGATGGTTTCATGAATTCACACTGGGGTTGATTTACTAAAGCGTTAGTGCAACATCTGGTGCAGCTGTGCAAAGAAACCAATCAGCTTCTAACTTCAGTGTATTCAATTAAACTTTGATAGTTAAACCTGGAAGCTATGTAGAACTGCACAAGATGGCAGTTCTACAATTTTAGGAAATCTCCCCCACTGTATATCACAGTTGTGGACTTCGTATCAGTTAAATATATGTGGTCATTCTCCCCTGAATCCTCTTAACAAGGTGTATGATAGATAGATAGATAGATAGATAGATAGATAGATAGATAGATAGATAGATAGACAGACAGACATGAGCAATTGTCAGTTAAAGCGGCGTAGTGCCGTATCGTAAAAAATGGCCTAGTCATTAAGTAGCCAAATCTTCTTGTCTGTAAGTGGTTAATGCATTCCAATGAGCAGAATAAATTATTATTCTGGCCAATTAATGCATTAATGCTCAAGTGCTCGGCAGGCCTAAACAAATCTAAATGTGTCTTAACACGTGTGCAATACGTGGCTTTAGGCACATTTTTTTAAGCAGTTGGTCTCCTGTAAGGAGTTCTGGCGCTCAGAGGAGAAAAGCAAATGCCCTGTGTACATGAGGCCTTAAAGGTTACCTGTCATGAGATAAACACAGGAGCTGCCATTACTGGCCTGCTTCTGAATATGATAGTTGCCAGGCTGAGCAAATGAAAGTCAGAGCAAAGTCTGAACACTTCTAAACTGTCAGTCACCGGCTCTCTGCTCTGCCCTCCCCTCCCTGTGCTCACTGAATGCCTGGACTGTGGAGGAAGCAGAAGCGACTGGCTCAGGCTTTCAGCAGAGAAGCTGAGCTGGGTGATGGTCCAGGCATGTGGACGGATTGCGACTTTGTTGCGATCTAGCCCGAGCCTGGACTAGCTCTGTGATGCCAGCCGACAGCAGGCTTCAGCTCTCTGTCTGCTGAAAACAGGTCACAGGAGTGCAGGACGAACTGCACTCCTGTGATCCACAGGAGAAATACAACCAAACAAGCTTTGGCTGTAGTGCTCCTTTAAAGAAATCTTGGTGTTACTGATGAACATGAGGGGAACATGTAATCATAAAAATTAAATTAGGTTTTTAGAAACAGGGGCTGGCTTAATTGAATATTTAAAATTAGATATACTGTATAGTTACATAAATTTCTGTATGGCCATGAATGCGCTTTTACACTCACAATCTATATGTGTGGGGTAATTGTACAGTTTTTTTGTTATTGTATCTTTTTTAATGTGGTGTGTGTCAAAATTTTAAGAAAATATTTTTCAACCACAACATAAGAAAATCTGGATTGTACAAGTTTGTGTAACTAGTTTCCATTTAGATGTCTAAAAGATAAGTTATCACAGCAGTGTACTCTGGTGATTTCGTAAATTACCTTACATGCTGGAATAAAACATACATCTCCCCTAGGCATGATCAGACAAACATATCAAAACAATTGATACAAGTTTTAGCTTTCTCTATAAAATATCTTGATTTCAGTAGTATTAAATTACATAAGTGTAATCTAGCTGGTTTCATGTAAAGTGATTTCTATTGGAAACAGAAACTATATGCCTACAGATGCTGCTTAGATTTCAAGGCCTCAGGCAAGTGCCCTAGCTAAACATTGCCTCCAGCTACAGACTGGGTGTTAAAAAAAAGATTTAAATGTCTTTAAAGGAGAGTTCAATCCAGAATAGCAACTGCCAGGAAAACTAAAAGGAATGTACAGTCTCTTCAAATATTTTTTTAAATGTAAAAGAAATCAGCTAAATGTAAATAATGTTGTCAATTAGTGTTAAAGTGGATCTAAACTGAAAGAACATTTAGTTTGCTAAATAAAACATACACTATATTGTCAAAAGTATTGGGGAGCCTGCCCACACACACATTAATTTTAATGGCATCCCAGTCTAATGCTCCGTACACACGATCGGACATTGATCGGACATTCCGACAACAAAATCCATGGATTTTTTCCAACGGATGTTGGCTCAATCTTGTTTTGCGTACACACGGTCACACAAAGTTGTCGGAATTTCCACTTGCTAAGAACGTGGTGACGTACACCACGTACGACGAGACTAGAAAAGGCCATTTCAGAACCAAGCGCGGCACCATTTGGGCTCCTTCTGCTAATCTCGTGTTAGTAAAAGTTTGGTGAGAGACGATTCGCGCTTTTTCAGACTCGTGGTTTTCAGATCATTTTCTGCTGTTCAGTTTGTGCTTGTGGGTTTGTATCTGCTCTTCAGTGCGTGCAAGCAAGCTACGCGTGACTTTGTCATTGTGTTCTTGTTCGTTCGTTACTGTTTTTCAGGTCTCTCTTCACAGGCCTTGCTGTTCTTCAGTGCGTTCTGTTACTCCGTTCTGAGCAGCCGACCGTTTTCTAGCCATGTTGCGTATACGTACTCCTCGTAGAGTTCGTGCTGTGTGGGGGCTTGGTGTTGGGGTCCTGACTTGGGGAACAGGGTGGGGAGGAGTTCATGGACCAAGAATTGGTTGCTCCAGCGTGACCAGTTCTGTCATATGCCTTTGCTCCGTGAGATCCGTGAGAATAATCCTGATGATTTCAGGAACTTTCTCAGGATGACGGACCCCGTATTTCACCATTTGTTGGCTTTGCTGACCCCCTATATTAGCAGGCAGGATACCTGCATGAGGCATGCCATTACTCCGGAGCAGAGGCTCGTCGCCACCCTGCGGTACTTGGCGATGGGGAGAAGCCTGCAGGACCTGAAGTTCTCGACAGGCATCTCCCCCCAGGCTCTGGGGACCATTATCCCAGAGACCTGTTCTGCCATCACCCAGGTCCTGCAGAAAGAGTATATTAAGATAAGATTTGTATCCTTTAATATCACATTTTATTGTATATAATGTTTGATAATATATTGTATTTCTTTCCTCATTCCCTAATTACCATGATTGTAATATGCTGTGAATGTCCCCTTTGTCCTCATGCATGCTGGATTTTTATGTAATTATTTTTTTTCTCCTTTATGCATATTTTCCTTCATTTACCTCCCCAGCATGCTCTCCTGGCCCTATATTCACCTCATGTAGTCACTTAACAATGTATTTTATCAGCTCCATAGTAGTGCTTTACCCCAAACACCCCTAAAATATTTTGAAATGTGATTTGTGCTTCAAATTCAGGCAGAGTGCCAGAGGCTTTTTTGGGGGTCCCCAAATCATTTTGAACCCTCCCTCCCCCCAACTGTTAAGTCAGCTGATACCAATTCTCTATCTATCCTCAATCATCTGCTGACTTTGCCAAGCCCATACACACTATACCCACCTCTTTTGTGGTCAGATGTATGGATGAATTCTCCAAAGCATGTAGTGCAAGGGCCTGCCTGTATACTTTCAAATGGTACTGTTTCAAGTTTTTGTATCCTATTATTTCCTTGATAGGTAATAGCAGAATGTCCAAATGTGCTAAAATGTGTACAATGTGTATTTATATCTTTGTATTATGACACTTCTTACCTGTCCAGTGGGCTGTCAATAGTGTAACTAAGGAGTGTCTGTTCAAAGTAACACACATTATATAGGCATTCATCTCTCAATGAAGTGGAGAGGGTTACCTGTCCAAGAGTCCCCCCCTATAATGTTAGAAATGGCCCATGAGAAGGGGGAATCTGATAGGTGTATCTTATACTTTGGTCTTTAAAAATTCCCATAAATAAAAGGTATCTTGATGTTGGCCAAGAATGTTTGTGTCTAATCTGCTTTCCATGTTTATGTGCAAAAAGACTAATTTTTTATTTTGTTTTACTCCACAGTTTCCTTCCACGCCACAGGAATGGCAGACTGTGGCCTCCCCCTTTGCCCAGCGGTGGGACTTTCCTAACTGCGGAGGGGCAATTGATGGGAAACCTGTCCACATCGTCCCACCACCTAACTCGGGGTCGTACTATTATAATTATAAGGGGTTCAATAGTATTTTGATGTTGGCGGTGGTGTCGGCTACTTATGAATTTCTGTATGTGGACGTGGGGAAGAATGGCCGGATGTCCGATGGTGGAGTAATCGCCCAGACGGAGTTCTACAGGCGTCTCCAGAATGGCGGCTTGGACTTGCCACCTCCAGAAGACAATGTGGAAGGACTCCCATTCGTCTTCGTTGCGGATGAAGCATTTGCGCTGGGGGACCATCTTATGCGCCCATTCCCGATGAGGACCCTCACCCCGGACCAGAGGGTTTTTAATTACCGGCTGGCCAGAGCCAGAAGAGAGGTGGAGAACATGTTTGGAATCATGGCCAGCCGGTTCTGCCTATTTCTTACACCCATACATATGGTGAAGTACAAACTGAATCACATTATCCTTGCGTGCTGTGTTCTACACAACTTTTTACGGGAACATTCTGCCAACTATGCTGGCTCAGTTGGGCCTGAGGCCGGAATTCAAAATGAACCAGCCCTGACGGCGCTTGAAAATGGCCGTCCTGGCTTGCCCCCCCCTGAGTGCCTGTAATGTCCGGCTAAGATACCTTGAATTCTTTGCGGGTAGGGGTGCTATCAATATGCCAGACAATCTGTAAAACCTTTTTCAAATAAAAAAAAATAAGCAAATCTTTGGTGACATTTACTGCTTGTGTTTGTTTTAGCTGACCCTAAGAAAAATGTGGTGAGTCCTGAAAATGGCATGATTGTGTAACCTTACAAAGCACTGTTGGGTGTTATTTACTAAAGGCAAAGACACTTTGCACTACAAGTGCACTTGAAACTGCACTTGTAGTGCAAAGTGGATTTGCCCTTAGGAAATAACCCCCATTGTCACAGAAAACACCAATTAGAGCACCACAAAAGTGTTGTAGCATTGAGACAATAATCCACACATTCTTGATTAACAATCTTTTTAATACCAGCACAATCACATGTGCATTTAGAAAAGGTTTTTAAAACAAACCAACATGTTGTATAACAATTTTTGGGGGTCACATTAGAAAAAGTACAAATGTCCATTTAGTATAAAACAGGCATGTTTAAAACCAACAAGAAAGACACAAATCTTGAACTTAAAAAGTTCACATTTGGTAAAACTTGAAGGCAATATCAGACATGAGTATTTACAAACTGTTTAATATTGCGTTCAGATGGAGTGAAGTCACCCCAGGAAGAGCCAAATTTTGAAGATGCACACAAATTTACAAATGTCAACATGTGCAACCTGCCATCACGGGGATCAAGGGACATGTTTTTGGGGTGCAACCACTTCCTCACAGCTACTTTATTATTGAGGAAGGGGTTGCACCCCCAAAACGCGTCCATTGATCTCCCGTGATGGCAGATATACACAGTGTGTCAACATGTGCTATCTTCAAAATTTGGCTTTTCTCCAATTTGACAAATAATGTTAAAAATTTGTAGCACACCAAAAACCAAAGGGATTTGGAGGGGTTTTAAACTCTCCCTAAAACATCAATGATGTTCTTCATCAGCCCATGTTCTCCCCGATCAGGATCTGTGCACTTTCCGAGGTGAAAGGATCTGGATCCACAACATCACGATCACCTAAAAAGATAGAAACCAAAAAAAAAACCATGTATTATAAATATGCCTGCATCCATCTCTTACCTGAGCCTGTGGTCGCAGACACTCACCTGTTGTGGTGCCAATTTCCACCACGTCTTCCTCCTGCTTGTCTTGGATGGATTTCCCCTTCTTCCAGAGGTGGGGAATCTCTGTTCTCCTCGGATGAGGGGTGTCCTCCGAGTCTTTTCTCCCCGATGTTCAAAAAAATGGTATACTTAGCACACAGATATTTGATGGCAGAACTATAAATATGAAACATTGCTTGGAAGTGGGGTACAATTGTCTATTTTCGCAGAGTTCCAAGATATAGAATTTTTAGTGTCCTTTGTCAAGCTTCAATACTTTACCTGTTTTGTACAAGCTTCACAGATGGAGACACCCCTATAGTATACACTGGAGCACCTGTGTGGGAACCCCTAATAAAAAGGGTGTTCTTGTGTCCCACACTAGTGCTACAGCGTGTAAACAGCTGAGTGTCCTCTCCTTACACAGAATCTAGTTTGCATTTCATTCTAGTAACAAACACATCTACACAACCAAATTAGTTTCAGACAAGTAGGCCCTAAAAAATGTGGGCAAATGCATATGGCCAAAACAATGGTGTTTTCTAGGCCGAACGAACAATGTTTTATACGAACGAATAATGTGCCCATGAACATGAAAGTTGCCTTTTGAAACTGGATAACAGTTAATAAAAGCACATGGAGCAGCACGAACGTAATAAACATAAAGAATAGGAACATAGCACAACTACTTAATTTTTTGCAGCACTCTTCGGATCCTTCTGTACTGCTCATGCTCCCTTAATTTGAGGTCCGACCATCGCTTCCTGAGTTGATCTTTCGATCGTCGTACCCCGAAATTCCAGTGCAGACTCTTGACCACTTTCGCCATGATCTTGGCCTTTCTGACATTGGGGTTGGGGTAAGGTCCATACTTCCCATCATACTCTACCCTCTTCAGGATGTCCACCATCTCCCCAAAGGACATATTTGATGCCTTAAATCTTCTCCTTCTGGATCGGGACGTTTCTGGCTCTGGGCTTTCCTCCTCCTCCTCGTTGCTGTAATTAGCACGCACCTGCTGTGTCTCCACCATGTGCTCTTCCCCCACTGCGCCGAACGAAAAGGGGCAGGGAATAGACTAGAAAGAACGTCAGGGGCGGGCGGAGTTATACGCTTTCGCAGTGTGTATAAAGCGTAACACGCATGCGTAGTACGTACGATCTGTGAGCGGAGGAAGGAGTATCGGAGGCGCCGATCGTGATAATGAAGGTAAGATCTAAACTTGGGCCTATACTGCTTCTAGATTGAGGCCTATAGTGTAACAAGATTAGGAGAGTTTTGCCTGACATTAGGGTTTGTCTTGTGTTGTGTCTTGCAGATAAAATGGATGGCTTCAATGACCACAACTTCCTCCCCCTGTTCATAGACAAGTACAGGGAGCTGCCCTGTCTGTGGCAGGTGAAACACCCACATTATAATCATAAACAAAAGAGGCAGGCAGCTCTGGAGAAACTGCTGGAGTTGGTGAGACCGGTGGTCCCCACGGCAACCATCCCCTATTTAAAAACCAAAATTGGTGACCTGAGGATCACTTATCTTAGGGAGCGCAAGAAGGTCACGGATTCCCAGAGATCCGGAGCTGGAGCAGATGACATTTATGTCCCCAGGCTGTGGTACTATGAGAGACTTTTCCGTCAGACCAGACTGGAGTCAGGGAATCCCTCTCAACCCTTCCTTCCACTCTTCCTTCCACCCCAGCTGAGGCTTCCAATGTTCAACCTGGGACTTCCAGCTAGGAAGAAGTGGAGGAGCCCAGATGGAGTCAGATATAGCATTGTTCTACAGATTTCTGGACAATAAATAAATGATGTTTACTAGATGTTATTATTGATCACTAATTGCTGATTTAAGAAAGTGTTTTACATATCAATAGACAGTAGTGGCCAAAAATAATTGGGACAAGAATGAAAAATGCTGGGCTGAGAAGGATAGTCTGCTATATTTGTTAACATTCAATTGAAAATTGTGTGTGATTGATGAATAAAAAACTAAAACTATGTCCCTTTATCATACACAGGAAGACCTCAGCCAGGACGAGGCTGTGGAATGTGGCAGCCAGGAGGTGGCGGGGCTAGTGGCAGGCAGGAGGAGGCGGGGGTTAGTGGCAGCCAGGAGAAGCCTGGGACCTTCAGGTCTGGTATGGATATTAAGGGAAACCCCGGCCAAAATTTTTTAAAAAAATGACGTGGGGTTCCCCCTAAATTCCATACCAGGCTCTTCAGGTCTGGTATGGATATTAAGGGGAACCCCGCGCCAACAAAAAAAAAAAACAACGGCGTGGAGTCCCCCCAAGAATCCATGCCAGACCCTTATCCGAGCACGCAACCTGGCAGGCCGCAGGAAAAGGGGGGGGACGAGAGTGCGGCCCCCCTCCTGAACCCTCCAAAACACCTTGTCCCCATGTTGATGAGGACAAGGGCCTCATCCCCACAACCCTGGCCGGTGGTTGTAAGGGACCTGCGGGCTTATCAGAATCTGGAAGCCCCCTTTAACAAGGGGACCCCCAGATCCCGGCCCTCCCCTGTGTGAAATGGTAAGGGGGTACTTACCCCTACCATTTCACTAAAAAACTGTCAAAAATGTTAAAAATGACAAGAGACAGTTTTTGACAATTCCTTTATTTAAATGCTTCTTCTTTCTTCTATCTTTCTTCATCTTCTTCTTCTGGTTCTTCTGGCTCTTCTGGTTCTTCCTCCGGCGTTCTCGTCCAGCATCTCCTCCGCGGTGTCTTCTATCTTCTTCTCCTCGGGCCGCTCCGCAACCATGGCATGGGGGGAGGCTCCCGCTCTTCTCTTCATCTTCTTCATTTTTACAGAACAAAGGGTTCCCCTAGGCGGACTTTTCCGGCACTTGCAAGTACAAATAAATGGGGTATATCAAAAGTAGAGGGCGTTGGTGTATTCATAAAAAGGTATACTTTTATTCATATAGGAAAATACATCGAGTAAAAAACAAGCAATAAATGTACATAGTAACACAATGAAAACTACATAGTAGCTAAGATGAACAAGAAGCAATATAAGATGAAAAGGCTCTTCTCAGGCCCAACGCGTTTCGGGGTACTACATATCTGTACGGTCCTTCTTCAGGGGCAAAGTTGAGAGAGAAGGTATCATCTATGCTGGGAATATGGTTAATTGCTTGTGAGGGATTTTTGTATATAAAAACAGGCAAGGTACAAGAAGGGGACAGGATGTGGCAATAAGTATGAGTATCTCAGCCAGTGTAGATCTCAATATTTTGATGGTAAGATGTGCAGGGTGGTAGGTTGTAGTCAGCATGGGGAGATGTGACAGTACTCCCGTCCCGCCCGACCCGGGCGCGTGCAAGCCAGAGCGGCGTGCTGAGATCACAGTAAGGCGTCTCTTGAATGGAGAGGGGTGTAAAACCACAACCTCTCAGCCAGACATCCAGCAGGTATAACGCCATCTTCTTCTTCTCTTCTTTTCTTCTCTTCTTCTCTTCTTCTCTTCTTCATTTTCTTCTCCAGGCCGCTCCGCACACATGCTGGCATGGAGGGAGGCTCCCGCTGTGTGACGGCGTCTCCTCGCCTGACGGTTCTTAAATAACGGGGGGCGGGGCCACCCGGTGACCCCGCCCCCTCTGACGCACGGTGACTTGATGGGACTTCCTTGTGATGTCACGGGGAATGCCACAGGGAAGTCCCGTCATGTCCCGTGCGTCAGAGGGGGGCGGGGTCACCGGGTGGCCCCGCCCCCCATTATTTAGGAACCGTCAGACGAGGAGACGCCATCACACAGCGGGAGCCTCCCTCCATGCCAGCATGGATGCGGAGCGGCCCGGAGAAGAAAATGAAGAAGAGAAGAAGAGAAGAAGAGAAGAAGGAAGAAGAGAAGAAGATGAAGAAGAAGATCAAGAGAAGAGCGGGAGCCTCCCCCCATGCCATGGGTGCGGAGCGGCCCGAGGAGAAGAAGATAGAAGACGCCGTGGAGGAGATGCTGGACGAGAACAGCGGAGGTAGAACCAGAAGAACCAGAAGAAGAAGAAGATGATGAAGGAAGATAGAAGAAAGAAGAAGCATTTAAATAAAGGAATTGTCAAAAACTGTCTCTTGTCATTTTTAACATTTTTGACAGTTTTTTAGTGAAATGGTAGGGGTAAGTACCCCCTTACCATTTAACACACGGGGGGGCGGGATCTGGGGGTCCCCTTGTTAACCACTTGAGCCCCGGACCATTATGCTGCCTAAGGACCAGAGGTCTTTTTCCAATTTGGCACTGCGTCGCTTTAACTTTTAATTGCGCGGTCATGCAATGCTGTACCCAAACAAAATTTGCGTCCTTTTCTTCCCACAAATAGAGCTTTCTTTTGATGGCATTTGATCACCTCTGCCGTTTTTATTTTTTGCGCTATAAACGGAAAAAGACCGAAAATTTTGATATTTTCTACTTTTTGTTATAAAAAAAATCCAATAAACTCAATTTTAGTCATACATTTAGGCCAAAATTTATTCGGCCACATGTCTTTGGTAAAAAAAATGTCAATAAGCGTATATTTATTGGTTTGCGCAAAAGTTATAGCGTCTACAAACTAGGGTACATTTTCTGGAATTTACACAGCTTTTAGTTTATGACTGCCTATGTCATTTCTTGAGGTGCTAAAATGGCAGGGCAGTACAAAACCCCCCCAAATGACCCCATTTTGGAAAGTAGACACCCCAAGGAAATTGCTGAGAGGCATGTTGAACCCATTGAATATTTATTTTTTTTTGTCCCAAGTGATTGAATAATGACAAAAAAAAATAAAAAAATATTTACAAAAAGTTGTCACTAAATGATATATTGCTCACACAGGCCATGGGCCTATGTGGAATTGCACCCCAAAATTCATTCAGCTGCTTCTCCTGAGTATGGGGATACCACATGTGTGGGACTTTTTGGGAGCCTAGCCGCGTACGAGGCCCGAAAACCAATCACCGCCTTCAGGATTTCTAAGGGCATAAATTTTTGATTTCACTCCTCACTACCTATCACAGTTTTGAAGGCCATAAAATGCCCAGATGGCACAAAACCCCCCCCCCCAAATGACCCCATTTTGGAAAGTAGACACCCCAAGCTATTTGCTGAGAGGCATGTTGAGTCCATGGAATACTTTCTTTTTTGACACAAGTTGCGGGAAAGTGACAATTTTTTTTTTTTTTGCACAAAGTTGTCACTAAATGATATATTTCTCACACAGGCCATGGGCATATGTGGAATTGCACCCCAAAATACATTTAGCTGCTTCTCCTGAGTATGGGGATACCACATGTGTGGAACTTTTTGGGAGCCTAGCTGCATACGGGGCCCCGAAAACCAAGCACCGCCTTCAGGATTTCTAAGGGCGTAATGTTGTGATTTCACTCCTCACTAACTATCACAGTTTTGAAGGCCATAAAATGCCAAGATGGCACAAAACCCCCCCAAATGACCCCATTTTGGAAAGTAGACACCCCAAACTATTTGCTGAGAGGCATGTTGAGTCCATGGAATATTTTATATTTTGACACAAGTTGCGGGAAAGTAACACTTTTTTTTTTTTTGCACAAAGTTGTCACTAAATGATATATTGCTCAAACATGCCATGGGCATATGTGGAATTGCACCCCAAAATACATTCTGCCGCTTCTCCTGAGTATGGGGATACCACATGTTTAGGACTTTTTGGGAGCCTAGCCGCGTACGGGGCCCCGAAAACCAAGCACCGCCTTCAGGATTTCTAAGGGCGTAATGTGATTTCACTCCTCACTTCCTATCACAGTTTTGAAGGCCATAAAAAGCCCAGATGGCACAAACCCCCCCAAATGACCCCATTTTGGAAAGTAAACACCCCAAGCTATTTGCTGAGAGGCATGTTGAGTCCATGGAATATTTTATATTTTGACACAAGTTGCGGGAATGTGACAATTTTTTTTTTTTTTTTTTGCACAAAGTTGTCACTAAATGATATATTGCTCAAACATGCCATGGGCATATGTGGAATTACGCCCCAAAATATTCTGCTGCTTCTCCTGAGTATGGGGATACCACATGTGTGGGACTTTTTGGGAGCCTAGTCGCGTACGAGACCCGAAAACCAATCACCACCTTCAGGATTTCTAAGGGCATAAATTTTTGATTTCACTCCTCACTACCTATCACAGTTTTGAAGGCCATAAAATGCCCAGATACGGGGCCCCGAAAACCAAGCACCGGCTTCAGGATTTCTAAGGGCGTTAAGTTGTGATTCCACTCCTCACTACCTATCACAGTTTTGAAGGCCATAAAATGCCAAGATGGCACAAACCCCCCCCAAATGACCCCATTTTGGAAAGTAGACACCCCAAGCTATTTGCTGAGAGGCATGGTGAGTATTTTGCAGCTCTCATTTGTTTTTGAAAATGAAGAAAGACAAGAAAAATGTATTTTTTTTTCTTTTTTCAATTTTCGAAAGTTTGTGACAAAAAGTGAGGTCTGCAAAATACTCACTATACCTCTCAGCAAATAGCTTGGGGTGTCTATTTTCCAAAATGGGGTCATTTGGGGGGGTTGTGCCATCTGGGCATTCCATGGCCTCCGAAACTGTGCTAGGCAGTGAAGAGTGAAATCAAAAATTTACGCCCTTAGAAAGCCTGAAGGCGGGGCTTGGTTTTCGGGGTCCCGTGCGTGGCTAGGCTCCCAAAAAGTCCCACACATGTGGTATCCCCATACTCAGGAGAAGCAACAGAATGTATTTTGGGGTGTAATTTCACATATTCCCATGCCATGTTTGAGCAATATATCATTTAGTGACATCTTTGTGCAAAAAAAAAAACAAAAAAAAACAAAGCCCTTTCTGACATTTTTTGATTACATGAAAAAATATTTTTTTTTGCAAGAAAATTACTTTGAACCCCCAAACATTATATATATTTTTTAAAGCAAATGCCCTACAGATTAAAATGGTGGGTGTTTTATATTTTTTTTTCACACAGTATTTGCGCAGCGATTTTTCAAACGCATTTTTTGGGGAAAAAACACACTTTATTAAATTTTAATGCACTAAAACACACCATATTGCCCAAATGTTTGATGAAATAAAAAAGATGATCTTAGGCCGAGTACATGGATACCAAACATGACATGCTTTAAAATTGCGCACAAACGCGCAGCGGTGACAAAATAAATACATTTTTAAAAGCATTTAAAAGCCTTTACAGGTTACCACTTTAGATTTACAGAGGAGGTCTACTGCTAAAATTACTGCCCTCGTTCTGTCCTTCGCGGTGATACCTCACATGCATGGTGCAATTGCTGTTTACATATGACGCCAGACCGACGCATGCGTTCGCCTTTGCGCGAGAGCAGGGGGGGACAGGGGTGCTTTTTTTTTTTTTTTTTTTTTTTCTTTATTATTTTTTTGCTTTTTTATCTTATTTTTAAACTGTTCCTTTCATTTTTATTTTTTTTAATTAATTTTATTGTTATCTCAGGGAATGTAAATATCCCCTATGATAGCAATAGGTAGTGACAGGTACTCTTTTTAAAAAAAATTGGGCTCTATTAGACCCTAGATCTCTCCTCTGCCCTCAAAGCATCTGACCACACCAAGATCGGTGTGATAAAATGCTTTCCCAATTTCCCAATGGCGCTGTTTACATTCGGCGAAATCTAAGTCATGAAATGCTCGTAGCTTCCGGTTTCTTAGGCCATAGAGATGTTTGGAGCCATTCTGGTCTCTGATCAGCTCTATGGTCAGCTGGCTGAATCACCGGCTGCATTTTCAGGTTCCCTGTTGGGACAGGAAAGCCAGAGAAAAACATGGAAGATGGTGGGGGTGGGGGGGGCATTCCCTCCCACTGCTTGCAAAAGCAGTCTAGAAGCTAATTAGCCACTAGGATTGCTTTTACATGAAAACCGACCGCTGGCTGAAAAGAATGATACCAAGATGATACCTAAACCTGCAGGCATCATTCTGGTATAACCACTCAAAGTCCAGCAACATACCAGTACGTTGCTGGTCCTTGTTAGGCATATATTGTAAACTTTTTTTCATGCAGCCTGTGGGCTGAACGAAAAAAAGATATTGATCTGTGGGTATGCCCACCATTAGAATACTTCCCTTCATCCACCCACTTCTAATTATGGGCATACATGCACCATTTATATATGCCGAAGCATGGGGGCATCCTCCCGCAAAAGGGAGGAGCAAATTGCTCCTCCACCCACTGCTGCCCCCACGCTTCGGCATATATGCTGAAGTATGTAACTGTGGTGGTGAAATCACCTCCGACAGCGCTGGAGTCATGGCTTTATATATCGTGGGAGCAAACGCTGTTGCTGTCAAGATAAATAAATCCGTGCTACAACTGAATGGCGTATCTGCTAAGCAAATGATGGTTAACAATAAAACAAAGTAACATTACAGTATAACAGTAAGACTTACCATACCTGCAAAGCAAATACAAAAAAAAAAAACATAGTAAAAAATAAAACATTTAACGCAACCTGTGCCTAAAATATATATATGCCGAAGCATGGGGGCATATTCCCGCAAAAGGCAGGAGCAAATTGCTCCTCCACCCACTGCTGCCCCCACGCTTCGGCATATATGCTGAAGTATGTAACTGTGGTGGTGAAATCACCTCCGACAGCGCTGGAGTCACGGCTTTATATATCGTGGGAGCAAACGCTGTTGCTGTCAAGATAAATAAATCCGCGCTGCAACTGAATGGCGTACCTGCTAAGCAAATGATGGTTAACAATAAAACAAAGTAACATTACAGTATAACAGTAAGACTTACCATACCTGCAAAGCAAATGCAAAAAAAAAAAACATAGTAAAAAATAAAACATTTAACGCAACCTGTGCCTAAAATATATATATGCCGAAGCATGGGGGCATCCTCCCGCAAAAGGCAGGAGCAAATTGCTCTTCCACCCACTGCTGCCCCCACGCTTCGGCATATATGCTGAAGTATGTAACTGTGGTGGTGAAATCACCTCCGACAGCGCTGGAGTCACGGCTTTATATATCGTGGGAGCAAATGCTGGTGTTGTCAAGATAAATAAATCCGCGCTGCAACTGAATGGCGTACCTGAAAACAATAAAATGGTTACCAACAAAACACAGTAAACGGTAAAGTATAAAAAATCTGAAAAGCAAACATGGTAAAACATAATAACAATAAAACATTGCAGAATAGAATAGAGTAAAAAAGAGAAGAACAATAGAGAGAGAATAGAGATAGAGAGAACAATAAAACAACAACTATTTTTGGTTTTTTTATTTTATATTTTTTTTGTGTTTTTATTTTTTTTAATTTTTTTTTTATTTATTTTTTTTACACTTTTTTTTAGTAACTTTTAACTTTTGTAACTCGTTCCAGGTTTGGGTCTCTCAAAATGCAATGGCATCTTGGGAGACCCTGTGTTAGTGTGCCTAGTCTGTGCAGTGCTGAACCCTACGCTAATACTCAACTAATGTATGGTAGCGTTCAAAGCATTCACCCATGCAAAGACCAGGATTGCCAGGACAGGAGGGACAATAAGACCGGGTGTCACGCCTAAATCCTGCAGACACAACATCTTTTTTGGGGGGCTCGTTGGGTAGGGGTACTCGGGATGGCATAAAGAAAATGCCGCTCATGCAGCCGGCTTACTGCATTTGGTTGGGGAAGGTGAGGTAGAGCACCGTCTGGAAACAGAAGGGCTCTGACGATCTCTTCCTGGAATTTAAGGAAGGTTCTAGTCTGTCCTGAAGCTCTGTATAGCACATGAGCATTCAGCAAAGCCAATTGAAATAAGTATACAGACACTTTTTTGTACCAGCGTCTGGCCTTACGGGCAACTAGGTACGGCACCAACAACTGGTCGTTGAGGTCCACCCCTCCCATATTAAGGTTGTATTCGTGGACACAGAGGGGTTTCTCCACAACACCAGTCGCCGTAGGAATTTGGGTCGTCGTGTCTGCATGAAGGGAGGTGAGAACGAAAGCATTCTTCTTATCCCTCCACTTCATAGCGAGCAAATTATTATGCTTCAAGCAGGCTCTCTCCCTCAGCCTAAGACGGGAATCTACAAGCCGCTGGGGAAAGCCCCGGCGATTAGGTTGCACGGTGCCACATGCTCCAATCTGCTGATCAAACAAGTGACTAAAAAGTGGCACGCTCGTATAATAATTGTCCACGTACAAGTGGTACCCCTTTCCGAATAAGGGTGACACCAAGTCCCACACTATCTTGCCAGCGCTTCCTATGTAGTCAGGCAGTTTGTCGGCTCTACATGACTATCTTTGCCCTCGTAAACCATAAATCTACATGTATAGACTGTGGCCCTGTCACAGAGCTTATACATCTTGACCCCGTATCTGGCACGCTTGCTGGGAAGGTACTGTTTGAATGACAAGCGGCCAGAAAATTTAATCAGGGACTCATCAACGCAGACAACTTGATGGGGGGTAAACAAGTCTGCAAAACGTTGGTTGAAGTGGTTTACGAGGGGCCTAAATTTGGAGAGCCGATCGTATGCAGGGTCTCCACGAGGACGACAGAGTTCATTGTCGTTGAAGTGCATGAACCGCAAAATCTGCTCGTATCGTGCCCTGGCCATGGAAGCAGAGAACAAGGGTGAATGGTAAATTGGGTCAGTGGACCAATATGACCGCAACTTACTCTTTTTATTCAACCCCATGAGGAGGGAAAGGCCCAGAAAGGTCTTAAATTCGGAGACCGTAATTGGTCTCCAATCTCTGGCAAGGGAGGACTGGGGATTAGCGGCGATGTGTTGACCAGCGTATAAATTGCTTTGGTCCACAATAGATCTATGGAGATCTTCGGTGAAAAACAGTGAATAAAAATCCAGTGGCGTAAAGTCAACTGTTTCCACCTGAATTCCGGGTTGGCCAGTGAAAAGGGGAAGTACGGGTGCTGCAGAAGTGGTGGGTTCCCAATTCGGATTGGCCAATGCAGCAGGAAGGGCACTATGGGCACGACGGGCCTGTCTTTGTCTTCTTGGTGGCAGCGGGACACTACTAGTGCTTGCCACCTCGCCAGCTTGAACTGCACTTATGGGACTCGCCACGTCACCACGTGATACTGCAGTGCTGGATGTACGACCAGGGTGTACTAGGCCGCTGGTGCTTGCCAGTTCACCAGAAGGAGTAGCGGCGCTAGTACTTCTCTGCTCCATACGAGAGCCCTGCGGTTCTTGCACTTAAAGGACAGAAGAAGATTGGGGTCTGGTACGCCTGACCTTAGCAGGGACCACAACTCTGTCGTCAGAGCTATCTGTCATGGAGCCGCTGTCCTCTACAGGTTCGTATTCTGAGCCTGAACTTGACAGATGAGTGACTTCCTCTTCACTATCTGTCATACTCAGAAACGTGTAGGCCTCTTCACTAGTGTACCTTCGATTTGCCATTTTGGCCTCTAAATTTAGGGGTACACTAGTGAGACTCACAGGCAAAAAAGCTCCTGACTGTCAGCGACTGTATCAAAACGCTACCAAAAAACTGTTAGCTATCGCAGGGATCAGGCCTGACTCTGCGAACGCTGCAGTTATGTGTGCTTAGTGTTTTGTAAGTGTCAGTTATCGATCGATACTGCACTTGGGTGGGCTGGGCAGGGCTGGGCCGAGGAGCAAAACGCAGGTGCTAGCAGGTATCTGGGCTGATCCAGCTAACACTGCATTTCAGGGAACCCTAAACTGCTGGGGAGTATAGATCTGATCGGATCAGAAATCGATCCGCTCAGATACTATAGCACTAAGGGAGGTGTATGCTGCGTGCGTGGGTTTTAGCGGTACTGGCGCTAACCTGACGCTGCCTGGGGCGACGCAGACCTTATCTGATCCTAAAAACTTAACTTCTATCACCGCCGGGCAATTAGGGGGTTAAACCTTTATAGGGTAATAAACGGCGGGTGCCCTAAAACTATAATAAACTATAGTAAACTGTAATAAACTACAAAAAACAAACTAGCTAACCAGCGTCAACCGTAACACTTATACGGTGATCGCTGGTGAAAGGGTTAACTAGGGGGCAATCAGGGGGTTAAAACCTTTAGCAGGTAGTATATGGGGGTCCCTGTCGCTATAAAACACTGACAGCGAACCTATATACTTACCTCCCTAACTAGCGTCACCTGTGTCACTAATACAGCGATCAGAAAAACGATCGCTTAGCGACACTGGTGACGGGGGGTAATCAAGGGGTCAAGGGGTTAACTTTTATTAGGGGGGGTTAGGGGGTACCCTGGACCTAAGGGGGGGTACCCTAGACCTAAAGGGGGCTAACCTAACTGCCCTAACACTTTTAACTGACACAAACTGACACCAATGCAAAAAAAAAATGCTATTGGTGTCAGAGTGACAGGGGGTACAGGGGGGTGATCAGGGGGTGATCGGGGGGTGATGGGGGGTGACAAGTGTGCCTGGCGTGTTCTACTGGATGTGTAGTGTTGTGCAGACTTACTTGATGTCTTTTCTCCTCGGCGCGGCGACGAAAAGACCGGCTCGAGGAGAGATGACATCACTTCCTTTCCCTCTGTTTACATTACAGAGGGAAAGGAAGCATTCTCATTCACCGGGAGCGATCGGGAGGGGGTGGCCAACAATGGATGGCCACCCCCTCACCTCTCATCGCCCGGGAAGAAATGGCGACCGCCTCGGGCACCGGGGGGGGGACCGATCGGACCCCCCACCCGCGGAAGGCAAATCACGTACATGTACGTGATTTTGCCTGTCCGTGCCACCTTGCCGACGTACATCGGCGTGAGGCGGTCGTCAAGTGGTTAAAGGGGGCTTCCAGATTCCGATAAGCCCCCCGCCCGCAGACCCCCACAACCACCAGCCAGGGTTGTGGGGATGAGGCCCTTGTCCTCATCAACATGGGGACAAGGTGTTTTGGGGGGCTACCCCAAAGCACCCTCCCAATGTTGAGGGCATGTGGCCTGGTACGGTTCAGGAGGGGGGCGCACTCTCATCCCCCCCTCTTTTCCTGCGGCCTGCCAGGTTGCGTGCTCGGATAAGTGTCTGGTATGGATTTTAGGGGGAACCCCACGTCATTTTTTTTTTAAATTTTGGCTGGGGTTCCCCTTAATATCCATACCAGACCTGAAGGGCCTGGTATGGAATTTAGGGGGATTCCCACATCATTTTTTTTTTTTAATTTTGGTTCTGGGTTCCCCTGTGGGGAATTTCCATGCAGTTTTTATCAATGAACTTCTATGTGTATTGTCGGCAATAAAATAGCCGCGGGTAG
Source organism: Lithobates clamitans (assembly GCA_037952925.1). Taxonomy (NCBI): domain Eukaryota; kingdom Metazoa; phylum Chordata; class Amphibia; order Anura; family Ranidae; genus Lithobates; species Lithobates clamitans. The sequence continues at coordinate 2,108,631 of JBBGZY010000213.1, read as the reverse complement.
TTTTAAATGGGTTTTTTCCTTCGAAATGTCATTTTGCTGTCAGACTGTTCTAAACACGGGAAACATGCGCCCCTTTACAGGCATACTATAGACACCCCCCAGGTACGAAATTTAAAGGGATATTACACTTTTATTGTTTGACTTTAAGCATTATTAAAATCACTGCTCCTGAAAAAACGGCTGTTTTTAAAACTTTTTTTTGCATTGATCCATGTCCCCTGGGGCAGGACCCGGGTCCCCAAACACTTTTTATGACAATAACTTGCATATAAGTCTTTAAAATTAGCACTTTTGATTTCTCCCATAGACTTTTAAAGGGTGTTCTGCGGCATTCGAATTTGCCGCGAACACCCCAAATTGTTCGCTGTTCGGCGAACTTGCGAACAGCCAATGTTCGAGTCGAACATGAGTTCGACTCAAACTCGAAGCTCATCCCTAATCAACATTAAACCTCATCTGCCACATAGTCGCCCAATTAGACAGTGCATTGAGGTCGGCTTGTAAATTGGAAACATCCTGTAAGGACGTTATTCCACTGCAAAGTTTGGTGTCATCTGCAAAGACTGAAATGGTACTTTTAATCCCAGACCCTATATCATTTATAAAGGTATTACAAAGTAAGAGTCCCAATACTGAACCTTGGGGTACACCACTGATAACCTTAGACCATTCAGAGTAAGAATCATTAACCACTACTCTCTGATATTTCCAAGCCTGTAGACTTTACATTAGACATTAGCCGTGTGTGGGGAACTGTGTCAAAAGCTTTTGCAAAATCCAAGTATACCACGTCCACAGCCACCCCTCTGTCCAAGGTTTTACTTACCTCTTCATAAAAAGATATCAGATTTGTTTGACAACTTCTGTTATTCATGAACCCATGCTGTCTGTTACTTAAAATATTTTTTTTTCCAGCAAGAACTCATCTATGTGGTCTTTTATTAAACTCTCCAGTATCTTCCCTACTATAGAAGTTAAACTAACAGGTCTATAGTTACTTGGCAAAGACTTTGTTCCCTTTTTAAATATAGGCACCACATTGGCCCTATGCCAATTCAGTAGTACTATCCCTGTCATTAATGAGTCTCTAAAAATTATAAACAATGGCTTTGAAATGACAGAGCTCAATTCTTTTAGGATCCATGGGTGGATGCCATCTGGTCCAGGTGCTTCATCGACCTTTATTCTGTCTAAATATTTCTGGACCATATCACATTTGAGCCATTATGGATCATTTGGGGTTGTGTCAATACCATCCCCATTATGGACTTGAGCTCTTCCATGCTCCTTTGTATACACAGAACTGAAGAATGTATTTAATAAATTTGCCTTTTCTTTGTCCTGTCACCCACTTTAGATTATTTTGTAAAGGGCCTACATGCTCATACCTGACCTTTTTACTATTAATATATTTGAAGAATTTTTTGGGGTTTGTCCTACTATCTTTTGCAATCTGTCACTCGTTTTGAATTTTTGCGTCCTTGATTTCCTTTTTACAAATTCTGTTATATTCTTTGTAACATTTAAACGACAATAGTGTGCCTTCATTTTTATATTTTTTAAAAGCCCTTTTCTTATTGTTTATAGCTTTTTTAACTTTGGCCGTGAGCCACATAGGTTTTATTTTTAGCCTTTTAAACTTATTGCCCATGGGAATATACTTTGCAGTAAGTTCACAAACAGTCTTTTTGAAGAATTCCCATTTCTGTTCTGTGTTCATCAATACTAATATTCCCTCCAGTCTAAGTCCTGGAGAACAGCCCTCATCTTTTTAAAATTTGCTTTCTTAAAGTTAAGTATTTTTATCTTTCCCGTATGTGTTTCAAAGGAAATCATGTTATGGTCACTGCTACTCAGATGTTCTTTTATATGAACATTAGTAATAAGGTCTGCATGGTTTGAGATTACCAGGTCCAACAGAGCATCATTCCTAGTTGGGGCCTCGATAAACTGCACCATAAAATTGTCCTGTAATAGGTTTATACATTTTTGCCTTTTAGGTGATCCAGCAGTGCCATTACTCCAGTCAAATTCCGGGTAGTTAAAATCCCCCATTATTATCACCATCCCAGCCCTTGCAGCCCTTTCCATCTGTGCAAGGAGCTGAGTCTCCACCTCCTCATTAACATTGAGTGATCTATAACAAGCTCCAATGATTAACTTTGAACTACGCACATTTATATGCAATTCCACCCATAATGCTTCAGCCACATCACACTCTCCATCAATTAGGTCATCATTCACACTCGCTTTGAGATCACTTCTCACATTGAGACAGACCCTGCCACCTTTCCTTTTTACCCTGTCTCTCCGAAAGAGTGCATAGCCAGGAATATTAATAGCCCAGTCATGTGAGGAATGAAGCCAAGTTTCAGCAATACAGATTAAATAATAGCTCTCCTCGTGCAACAGAGCTTCCAACTGACCTATTTTGCTTGGCAGACTTCTGGCATTGGTGAACAAACACTTTAACCACTTCAGCCCCGGAAGGTTTTACCCCCTTCCTGACCAGAGCACTTTTTACAATTTGGCACTGCGTCACTTTAACTGCTAATTGCGCAGTCATGCAATGTTGTACCCAAACAAAATTTGTATCCTTTTCTTCCCACAAATAGAGCTTTCGTTTGATGGTATTTGATCATCTCTGCGGTTTTTATTTTTTGCGCTATAAATGGAAAAAGACCGAAACATTTGAAAAAAAATGATATTTTCAACCTTTTGTTATAAAAAAATCCAATAAACTCAATTTTAGTCATACATTTAGGCCAAAATGTATTCAGCCACATGTCTTTGGTAAAAAAAGTCAATAAGCGTATATTTATTGGTTTGCGCAAAAGTTATAGCGTCTACAAACTAGGGTACATTTTCTGGAATTTACACAGCTTTTAGTTTATGACTGCCTATCTCATTTCTTGAGGTGCTAAAATGGCAGGGCAGTACAACCCCCCCCCCCCCCCCAAATGACCCCATTTTGGAAAGTAGACACCCAAAGGAAATTGCTGAGAGGCATGTTGAGCCCTTTTGAATATTTAATTTTTTTGTCCCAAGTGATTGAATAATGACAAAAAAAATATTTCACAAAAAGTTGTCAATAAATGATATATTGCTCACACCTGCCATGGTTATATGTGGAATTGCACCCCAAAATACATTTTGCTACTTCTCCTAAGTACAGGGATAGCACATGTGTCAGACTTTTTGGGAGCCTAACCGCATAGGGGGCCCCCCTGAAAACCAATCATCGCCTTCAGGATTTCTAAGGGCGTAAATTTTTGATTTCACTCCTCACTACCTATCACAGTTTTGAAGGCCATAAAATGCTAAGATGGCACAAACCCAACCCAAATTACTCCATTTTGGAAAGTAGACACCAAGCTATTTGCCGAGAGGCATGGTGAGTATTTTGCAGCTCTCATTTGTTTTTGAAAATGAAGAAAGAAAAGAAACATTTTTTTTTTCTTTTTTCAATTTTCAAAACTTTGTGACAAAAAGCGAGGTCTGCAAAATACTCACCATACCTCTCAGCAAATAGCTTGGGGTGTCTACTTTCCAAAATGGGGTCATTTGGGGGGGGTTGTGCCATCTGGGCATTCCATGGCCTCCGAAACTGTGATAGGCAGTGAGGAGTGAAATCAAAAATGTACGCCCTTAGAAACCCTGAAGGTGGTGCTTGGTTTTCGGGGTCCCGTACGCGGCTAGGCTCCCAAAAAGTCTCACACATGTGGTATCCCTGTGCTCAGGAGAAGCAACAGAATGTATTTTGGGGTGTATTTTCACATATGCCCATGACACGTTTGAGCAATATATCATTTAGTGACAACTTTGTGCAAAAAAAAAATGTGTCTTTTTCCCGCAACTTGTGCCACAATATAAAATATTCCATGGACTTGAAATGCCTCTCAGCAAATAGCTTGGGGTGTCTACTTTCCAAAATGGGGTCATTTGGGGGGTTTTTGAACTGTCCTGGCATTTTATGCACAAGATTTAGAAGCTTATGTCACACATCACCCACTCTTCTAAACACTTGAAGACAAAGCCCTTTCTGACACTTTTTGTTTACATAAAAAAATATTTTTTTTTGCAAGAAAATTACTTTGAACCCTCAAACATTATATATTTTTTTAAAGCAAAGGCCCTACAGATTAAAATGGTGGGTGTTTCATTTTTTTTTTCACACAGTATTTGCGCAGCAATTTTTCAAACGCATTTTTTTGGGAAAAAACACACTTTTTTAATTTTAATGCACTAAAACACACTATATTGCCCAAATGTTTTGATGAGGTACACTTTTTTGAAAAAAAATGTGGTCTATTAGACCCTAGATCTCTCCTCTGCCCTCAAACCATCTGACCACACCAAGATATCACCACCGTGTGATAAAATGCTTTCCCAATTTCCCAATGGCGCTGTTTACATCCGGCAAAATCTAAGTCATGAAATGCTCGTAGCTTCTGGTTTCTTAGGCCATAGAGATGATTGGAGCCATTCTGGTCTCTGATCAGCTCTATGGTCAGCTGGCCAAATCACCGGCTGCATTCTCAGGTTCCCTGTTGGGACAGGAGAGCCAGAGAAAACCATGGAAGATGGTGGGAGGGGGGTCATTCCCTCCCACTGCTTGTAAAAGTAGTCTAGAGGCTAATTAGCCACTAGGATTGCTTTTACATAAAAGCCGACCACTGGCTGAAAAGAATGATACCAAGATGATACCTAAACCTGCAGGCATCATTCTGGTATAACCACTCAAAGTTCAGCAACATACCAGTATGTTGCTGGTCCTTGTTGGGCATATATTGTAATCTTTTTTTTCATGCAGCCTGTGGGCTGAATGAAAAAAAGAGATTGATTGGTGGGTATGCCCACCATTAGAATACCTCCCTTCATCCACCCACTTGTAATGATGGGCATACATGCACCATTTATATATGCCGAAGCATGGGGGCATCCACCCCAAAAGTTAGGAGCAAATTGCTCCTCTGCCCCTGCTTCGGCATATATGCTCTTTTTTTTAACTGTGGTGGTGAAATCACCTCTGACAGCGCTGGAGTCACGGCTTTATGTATCGTGGGAGCAAACGCTGTTGCTGTCAAGATAAATAAATCTGTGCTGCAACTGAATGGCGTACCTGCTAAGCAAATGATGGTTAACATTAAAACAAAATAACATTACAGTATAACAGTAAGACTTACCATATCTGCAAAGCAAATACAAAAAAATAGTAAAAAATAAAACATTTTTTAACGCAACCTGTGCCTAAAATATATATATGCCGAAGCATGGGGGCATCCTCCCGCCTCCCGCAAAACGTAGGAGCAAATCGCTCCTCTGCCCCTGCTGCCCCCATGCTTCAGCACATATGCTGAAGTATGTAACTGTTGTGGTGAAATCACCTCCGACAGCGCTGGAGTCACGGCTTTATGTATCGTGGGAGCAAACGCTGTTGCTGTCAAGATGGATAAATCCGCGCAGCAGCTGAATTGCGTACCTGAAAACAAAAAAAATTGTTAACAATAAAACACAGTAAACAGTAAAGTATAAAAAATTGCATACCTGAAAAGCAAACATGATAAAACATAATAACAATAAAACATTGCAGAATAGAATACAGTAAAAAAGAGCTGAACAATAGAGAGAGAATAGAGAGAGAGAGAACAATAAAACGACAACTATTTTTGTTTTTTTTATTTTATATTTTTGTTGTGTTTTTTTTTTACACTTTTTTTTGTAACTGTAACTTTTGTAACTGGTACCAGGTTCAGGTCTCTCAAAATGCGATGGCATCTTGGGAGACCCTGTGAAAGTGTGCCTATTCTGTGCAGTGCTGTACCCTATGCTAAAACTCAACTAGTGTATGGTAGCATTCAAAACATTCACCAATGCAAAGACCAGGATTGTCAGGACAGGAGGGACAATAATAGCGGGTGTCACGCCTATATCCGCGTTTTCTGTAGACATGACATTTTCGTTGGGCTCGTTGGGTAGGGGTACGCGGGAGGACATAAGGAAAATGCCTCCCATGCAGCCGGCTTACTGCATTTGGATTGGGAAGGTGAGGTGGAGCACCGTCTGGAAACAGAAAGGCTCTGACAATCTCTTCCTGGAATTTAAGGAAGGATCCAGTCCGTCCTGAAGCTCTGTATAGCACATGAGCGTTCAGCAAAGCCAATTGAAATAAGTATACAGACACTTTTTTATACCAGCGTCCGGCCTTACGGGCAACTAGATACGGCGCCAACAACTGGTCATTGAGGTCCACCCCTCCCATATTTTGGTTATATTCGTGGACACAGGGTTTCTCCACAACACCAGTCACCGTAGTAATTTGGACCGTCTTGTCTGCATGAAGGGAGGTAAGAACGAAAACATTCTTATTATCCCTCCACTTCATAGTGAGCAAGTTATTACACTGCAAGCAGGCTCTCTCCCCCAGCCTAAGATGGGAATCTACAAGCCGCTGGGGAAAGCCCCGGCGATTAAGTTGCATGGTGCCACATGCTCCAATCTGATGATCAAAAAGGTGACTAAAAAGTGGCACGCTTGTGTAATAATTGTCCACATATAAGTGGTACCCCTTTCCGAATAAGGGTGACACCAAGTCCCACACAATCTTGGAAGACGCTGCTGAGTGGAACAGCTGACTGGACGGTGGAGTAAGGAAGACCATGCAGGTACGCTGTATGCTATGCTCTATATGCCCTGGGAATGCTTGATTGAATATCCCCCTGGATGAGACTTTCTGGAAACTTCCTCCTGAGGGCACCCCTTGGTGAGCTCCTATTTTTGAAGAGTGGTGAGGAGGATATTGGGGGCTGGAAAGGTGGCTGTGAGGAGGGGTGTAAATACATTGGCTAAACGCTCCATTGTAGGCTACATTCTGTTTTTTGAAAGCGGTGCTCCTGTGGGACTATCAATAGAATCTCAAACCACCTGGGGAGGAAAATATAGCAGGACTGTATAACTTTTCTGTTCTCTAAGTCCCAAGGGGTGAGGGAGGACAGGATGACCAAAAAAAAAGGGGTCAGAGGAGACCGCAGCACAAGAAGGAGTTGGGGCGCATAATTTGCGCGGCCCCAAGGATAAAGCAAGTCAGGGTGTGGCAGCAAAGTTGGAACGCTTTGCTCATACACCAAGTTGTACACCTAAAAAAAGTAGCCAGATGGGGGGTGCGCAACATCAAGGTGCGCAGGCCAATCATTCTGTGGGAAGGAAAAGTCAAGGTCCAGCCCAAGTTTGCGCACCTAAAGTCACCATACCAGCGTCGCAGATGCATTTAGGAAGGGAGGGCGGTCTGGGCAATGAAATAATAGAGGATAAGGGGACACCAGAGCAGGAACCATCTCTAAAGGACATTCTCCTAGCAACCAATGCCTGTAAGACCGCGCTGTCGGATTTAGCGGATCAGCTCAGAGGTATTAGAGATGATTTAGCTACGCTGAAAAAGGATACGCAGAAGGTATGTGCTCGGACCACCGTTCTCGAGGAGAGACTCAGTCAGGTGGAAGACGATGTGAATCCACTGAGACAGGAGGTTAAAAAGATGAAGGAACAACTAGACTCATGCCTAAGGAAAATGGATGAATATGAGAACAGGGCACGCAGGAAGAACATGAGGGTTCTGGGTCTCCCTGAAAGAAGCGAGGGCAACAACCCGGCAGAATTCATGGAGGGATGGTTCAGGGATATGTTTGGCAAAGACGCATTCTCCAACCTGTTTGCTGTGGAACGAGCGCATAGAATCGCACCTAGGATTCCATCTTCAGGGGGGCAGCCAAGGCCCCTTATAGTTAAACTTCTGTTTTTTAGAATCAAAATTACTATTCTTCAGAAAGCAAGGGAGATGAAAAATATTCTGTACAACGGTGTAAGAATATCCCTGTATCCAGATTTCTCCCCTGAGTTGCAGAGACAGAGGGCAAAATTTGCAGAGTGCAAGCGGAGTTTACAGCAGCATAAAATAGGCTATGCACTGTTATACCCAGCTCGTTTATGGGTAACAGTAAATGGGGAGGTACAGTTCTTTAATGCCCCCGCGGAAGTGTTCTCATGGCTGGAGAAGAATGAGGGAAGATCACGGTCGGGAGAAAGGCCTTAGAAGAAGAGCGAGGGGGAGGAGGAGAACAGAATTTGGGGCTTTTTGCCCAGCGAGCAGATGCATATTTGGGGACGTGACTTTTTTGTTTTCTTTTTTCAGTCTTTGTCATTTTTCTCGTTTTTTCTTCCCCCGCCTTTTTTTTTCATGGTTTTGCACAGGTGTGGGCTTAGGGAAGTAGTGGATAAGAATCCTTTACACATTGGTTATGTTGGGGGTAATCCCCCTCTTATATATAGGTTCGGGTTGCAATGCAAAAGGGGGAAGGAGGTGTATCCACGGTTGTGGGTTAACACGGTCACTTTAGAAGCTCGGAGGGATGGGCCCAAGGTCGGGCCGGTGGGGGAGGGGGGGATGGGATGGGGAGGGAGGGAGGTTGGGAGGGATTGGGGAGGGAGATGGGTATATGGTGGTATGGGGGGAGGGAAGGGGGTAAGAGGGTAGAGTGGTGTGAAGTAGGAAGTATTGAAGAAAGACAAAAAGTAAAAGCACTAAGATTTCAATTATTAATTACAAAAGTTTTGGGAACAGAGTATTATGTTGAGTCAAGACACAGGAATAGGGGAATGGTAGGCACTAAAATAGATAAGAGGGTGACCTCAGGTAAATTTAAATATATGAAGATATGTTCTTGGAATGTAAGGGGGGTGAAAGATGTATGTAAGAAACAAGCTATTTTTTCTATGGCCAGAACAAGGGATGTCAGGATACTCTGTCTCCAGGAGACCCACCTAGATAAAGATACAGTGAACACTCTGAGGAATAGGAACTATCAAGAGCAGTATCACTCAACTCATACCTTATATTCAAGGGGAGTGAGTGTGCTGATAAATACTGGGTTGGTTTTCTCCTGCATTCAGAGTAAACTGGATAAGTATGGTCGATATGTTTTTCTCTACTGTAATATTGAGGGGCGGGATTGTGTTCTTGCGAGTGTGTATATCATCTAAGGGCCCACTCACCCAATTCTGTGAGGAAGTGGGATGGGTGGATATCTGGAGGAAGTGGCATCCGAGCAAGAGGCAATATTCATGCCACTAGAGGACGCATGCTACTTTATCCAGGATTGATTTAGTGCTCTGTAATGAGGAAGCCCTGAGGATAGTGGGAGGGATAGATTATGAGCCAAGGGCTCTCAGACCACTCTCCATTGGTCTTTTCAGTTAGAATGGGGCTGAGCGTTGGAGGGGGGGAGTGGAGACTGAACCCCTTTTGGCTTGAAATAATTGAGGATGATGAGGCGATCGCTGGTTGCTTGGAAGAATTCATAAATATGAATTTAGGATCCGCCTCGCTAGGTATAACCTGGGACGCTTAGAAGGTATTCCTTAGAGGGGTCTTCATTCAGAAAATCTCCTATGCCAAAAAGAAAACACAGGTCAGGGAACACAGAATAAGAGAAAAGGTGAGGGTGGCAGAAGGGAGGTACTTGGAGGAGCCAACTATAGCTAGTTATGAGGCTTGGGTAGAAGGCCAGGAAGAATATAGGAAATTAGTACTAGAGAAAGAAGAAAGGAGCAGAATGTTTCAGAAACAGAATTTTTTTTGTGAAGGGGAATTAGTGGGTAGAACTTTGGCACTGATAGCTAGGGCAAATGGCCCCTCATCTACTATAGCAGAAATATGGGATAAGGACGGGAACACCATTGGAACTACCCCTGGTATGGTGGAAGTGTTTAAAGACTACTATGAAGGTCTGTATAGGGCCCCACAGTCGGATGTAGAGGGGGAGATGTGGGAGTTCTTTGAGAAATTGAAAATAACCCCGTTATCCAGTGAGGAAAGAGATGCCCTGCAAACTCCATTGACATTGATGGAATTGCAAGGAGTGGTAAACGAAATGGCGAATCAAGAAACGCCAGGACCTGACGGTTTTCCCATAGAAACTTATAAGAGATATGGGGATGTCTTGCTACCAAAATTACTGGAAGTTTTGAACGGAGCCCTTGTGGAGGGTAGATTGCCCATGTCTATGACAGAAGCCACCATTGTAATCTTGTTAAAGGAAGGGAAGAACCCGTTAGATGTAGCCTCATATAGACCAATCTCACTTCTATGCACAGATATTAAGATTCTGGCAAAAACCCTAGAAAACAGGTTAAAAAAGATAATTGCAAAAGTAATCCACTCAGATCAAACCGGCTTCATACCTGACAGATCGGTGAGTATGAATATTAGAAGATTGTACAGTAATATACAAGTACCTACGGAGAAAGAAGGGAATAGAGCTATACTATCACTAGATGCGGTCAAGGCATTTGATTGCCTTGAGTGGCATTACTTGTGGAAAGTACTCACAGAGTTTAAATTTGGCCCTAATTTTGTGAACTGGTTGAGTCTTTTATATGACAAACCGAGAGCCAGGGTTAGGGTCAACGGTGAGTGCTCCGAGTGGTTTCAGCTAGGAAGGAGGACGAGACAGGGGTGCCCATTGTCACCCCTGCTCTTCGCCCTCGCATTGAAACCTCTAGAGGTCTCCCTAAGAATGTCACAAGAATTGCAGGGTTTTAAAAGAAAGGGTGTAGAGGAGAAAGTTGCAATGTATGAGGATGACATTCTGCTGTTCCTGGAAGATACACAAGCTTCCTTGCTAGGGGCTATGAAACTGATTAAAGAATTTGGGCACTTTTCGGGCTTGAGAATCAACTGGGAAAAATCGGCTCTCTTACCGATAGACCCCCTGGTAAACCCGCTCCCAGGACAGGTGAACTCCATAAAGATTGTAAATCAAATGAGGTACTTGGGGGTAAATATAACCAAAGACCCAGGGCAGTACATAACTGGCAATGTAGTACCATTAATGGCAAAGTTAAAACAGAAGAGCCGGGTGTGGGGTGACCTTCCTCTCTCGGTCGCCGGTAGATGCAATATTATTAAAATGATATGGATGCCGCAAATTTTGTTTGTGTTACACAATTCTCCTGTCTGGATCCCGAAGCACTGATTTGGGAGGCTGGATAGTTTGTTTAGGAAATTAATCTGGAAAAACAGAGTAGCAAGAATTAGCTTGAAAGCGCTGCAGCGGCCGAGAGAGGAGGAAGGCTTGGCGTTACCGGACCCCTGGAGTTACTTTTTGTCAGCCCAAATCCAGTTTATGAGAGGCAGTAATCTGGTGGAAGAAAAGGTAGGAAGAAATAGTGTATAGTTGTACAATAACAGTCATGATACAGAGGTGGAGGCAGTGGAAGCTGAACTTTTTGGATATAGCTGCCCAACAACTCAGCTAATGATTAAATGCTGGAAGACGGTAAAGGCTGTACTGGGATATACAGGGTACTCCGAGTTTTCCCCGATATGGAATAACAAAAATCTGAATGAGCTTAGGGTGATGGGGAAAATAGAAGAATGTGACAGGAGGGGTATTCATTGTTTGGTGCAACTGTATAGGGCAGGGAGGTTGAAGACATTTCAAGAGATAAAAGAGGAATTTGCAGTACCCAAGAGACTATTTTTCAGCTACTTGCAAGTAAGGCATGCCCTGGAGGTACAATTTAGAGGCAAGGCGATAGAGTGGAGTGAAATGCCCTTGCTAAGGAAACTGGTAAACACCAAGGGGTCTAAAGGGCTGATCTCACAAATGTACAAGAGTATAAATAAGGCGGGGCAAGAAGGGGGGGTGGAGCCCAGGAAGAGAGCTAAATGGGAGGAAGAGCTTGGTACAATAACGGAGGAACAATGGAAATTCTGGCATTAGGGCCAAGGATATCTCTATCACAGGGGGTCTCTTATTTATATTTGATTTACAGACTTTATTACACACCAGAGAAATTATTTAGGTTTGGTAAGAGGCAGGATGCGAAGTGTCAGCGGTGTGGAGATGGGAAAGGAGACCTCGTGCATATGTTTTGGCGATGCCCCAAGTTATACAGGTATTGGGAAAAATTAGTGGAGGAAATCAACGCAATATTTGGGTCCTCATTGGAAATGGAGGCCAGAATTTGTCTGTTGAGTTTGCTGGAGGAAAATGATATGTCAAGGGACACCCAGACCGCTATTATAAGATGCCAGTTTCAGGGAAGGAAAATCATAGCACGGAAGTGGCAGGCAAAGGAACCCCCAACAGTAGGAGAATGGAGAAAAGAGGTCAAGGACATGATCACGAAAGAGGAATTTTGGTATAGAAAAAGAGGTAGTCTAATGAAATATAAGAATATATGGAAGTTATGGCTAGAGTATGAATGGGCTGGATAGGTGTAAGAATATGAGGTGGAATGGGTTGTGTGCGTATGGGATAAGAGGATGGTGGAAGGGAATGGAGTGATGGGGGGGTATGAGGGGAAAATGGAGGGTTTAAAGGCTTGTGGATATTACTAAAGATTGTTTATGTGGTCTCTATATGATCTGCTCGCTTGGAGGAAATTTGTGTTTTACTTTTAACTATGAAGTCTAGGATTAATAAAAATAAACAGTACATTAGCCACAATGATGTGAAAAAAAAAGAGACGGGACAAATTTTGATTTTCAAAGTTGATACGACTTCTCTTAAGATAAATTTCGCTGAAGTGGCAAAAAAAAAAAAATCAACTGTTTCCACATGAATTCCGGGTTGGCCTGTGAATGGGGGAAGTACGGGTGCTGCAGAAGTGGTGGGTTCCCAATTAGGATTGGCGAAAGCAGCAGGAAGGGCAATATGGGCACGACGGGCCTGTGTTCATCTTCTTGGTGGCAGCGGGACACTACTTGTGCTTGCCACCTCGCCAGCTTGAACTGCACTTATGGGACTCGCCATGTCACCAAGTGTTACTGCAGTGCTGGATGTACGACCAGGGTGTACTAGGCCGCTGGTGCTTGCCAGTACACCAGAAGGAATAGCGGCACTAGTACTGCTCTGCTCTATACGAGAGCCCTGCGGTTCTTGCACCTCAACAGCAGAAGAAGAAGTTTGGGGTCTGGTATGCCCTACCTTGGCAGGGACCACAACTCCGTCATCAGAGCTATCTGTCATGGAGCCGCTGCTGTCTACAGGTTCATATTCTGAGCCTTAATCTGACAGATGAGTGACTTCCTCTTCACTATCTGTCATGCTCAGAAACGTGTAGGCCTCTTCACTTGTGTACCTTCGATTTGCCATTTTGGGCTCTAATTTTAGTGGTACACTAGTGAGACTCACAGGCAAAAAACTCCTGACTGTTAGTGACTGTATCAAAACGCTACCAAAAAACTGTTAGCGATCGCAGGGATCAGGCTTGACTCTGCGAAAGCTGCAGTTATGTGTTTAGTGTTTTGACTCTGGGGGCAAAACGTAGGTGATAGCAGGTATCTGGGCTGATCCCACTAACACTGCGTTTTTGGGGACTCTAAATTGCTGGGGACGCTAGTATAGATCTGATTGGATCAGATATTGATCCGTTCAGATACTATACCACTAAGGGAGGTGTATGCAGCGTGCGTGGGTGTTAGCGGTACTGGCACTAACCTGACACTGCCTGGGGTGACGCACACCCTATTTGACCCTAAAGCTTAACTTATATTACCGTCGGGCGATTAGAGGGTTAAACCTTTATTAAGTAATAAACGGCGGGAGCCCTGAAACTATAATAAACAAACTAACTAACCAGCGTCACCCATAACAGTTATATGGTGATCACTGGTGAAAGGGTTAACTAGGGGGCAATCAGGTGGTTAATATACCTTTATTAGATAGTATATGGGGGTCCCTGACGCTATAAAATGCTGACGGCGAACCTATATACTTACCTCCCTAACTAGCGTCACCTGTGACACTAATACAGCGATCAGAAAAACGATCGCTTAGTGACACTGGCGACGGGGGGTGATCACAGGGTTAAAACTTTATTAGGGGGGGTTAGGGGGGTACCCTAGACCTAAAGGGGCCTACCACTAACTGCCCTACCACTTCTAACTGTCACAAACTGACACCAATGCAATAATCAGAAAAAAAACTTCTATTGGTGTCACTGTGACAGGGGGTACAGGGGGGTGATCGGGGGGTGACTGGGGGGTGATGGGGGGTGAAAAGTGTGCCTGCGTGTTCTACTAGAAGTGTAGTGTTGGTGCAAACGCACATTAATGTCTTCTCTCCTCTGTTTACATTACAGAAGCCGAGGAAGCATTTTCATTCGCTAGGAGCGATCGTGAGGGGGTGGCCACGAATGAGTGGCCTCCCCCTCACCTCGGATCTCACCGCGGGCAGGCAGGGATGTACAGGTAAGCCCTTATGCCTGCCCGTGCCATTGTGACGTACATCGGCGTGCGGTGGTTGGCAATAATGCATTATTACATTGCTCTGGTGTTTTGCATATCTTTTTTAGTAGTACAGATAGCACTATAATTTCCAATGGTTGTTTGCAACATGGGAACTTTTTTGTCGCCTGCCATAACCCTCCCCCCATCTATCCCCAATCCACCCTCCATATATGTCTGACCCCTAACTGACCTGTCTGCCTGACTAATGCAGAATCCGTAGCCCTTCACTGGACATTATGAAGCCAAGGGACAGTCCACTGCCAGCGCGTGGGAGAGTGCCATCCATTGGGGCAGTGGATGTTTAGGTAAAACTGCTTCTCCTTTCCCTAACAAAACAAGCAATTAACCCTGGCAGTGCAGGCACAGCCCCGCTGCAAGGGAAATTTTTACATTTTCCCTGAGTTGGACTTTAACCTGAGTTGGACTTTAATGCATGGCCACTTCATCATTACAGGATTTGTCTTACTAATGGGCAAGCTTACACAGGCGTTGAAACCAAACACTAGCCATGGTATAAATCTTAGCTGTAGTTTTTGTGTGGCTAGGTGGGTGGAAGTGCAGCAGAAATTAAGGAGAGGAAGCTCTTTAGGTGCAGCCAATCAGTTTGCAATGACTCTGTGAATACAGTCACTGTCTGTTAAAGGTTAATGGATCTTTCTCTAGGTAGGTTCTAGGCCCTTGCACCGAAAGAAGCAGTCACAGGTCACTTGATGAGGACCTTGATGAGCAGCAAAATCTCCATGAAATGTCCAGTTTAACAGCTTCTGTCCAGCTCTTTCCTAGACACTCTTCAGAGAAGAAGACTTCCCCATCTTCTGTTTGGACATACCCTCTAAATAAGGCAGTTAGAGATCCTGAACCTTTGGCACAGGCCCCCAGCTGGATGGATCCCAGAAAAGAAAGACATTTTTAGAAGGCTTGCATCAAATATGTATCACCTTCCCTCATCCCACACCACTGGACAAAACCTTCAATGATTGGCTAGGGTAGATGTATTTTCATATCTCATACACTGTTACTGAGGAAGCCCTGCTATTGGGCATAACACGTATAGAAGTGGAGCCATGCTGAGGGGAGTGTTTAAGTGCAACGGAGGAAATACTACCCTGTATGGAATAACACATGTCTTGGATGGAATAACATGTCAGTTCGAACGAAATCCACTGTGGGAGGTGAGTAGATTCATTGTACTGATTAGCATAGCCGCATGCACAGTAAGTATAGTATGGTCTATAGATGGAGGATTATACATCTATATCCATTTAAAGCTGTCATTGTAAATGCTATTTTGTCAAATGCATGAATATATAATTTTATACAGAGAACACTATTGTTTTTATTTTGTGTTTGCATGTATCCTTACCCGTGAGTCTGGAGCTGATGGAGGAGGAGAATACAGAAGCATGCTGGAGGAGACATGCCCGTGGTGTTGATGATTTAAGCTTTTATGGCCTTGATATTATATTGGGGTCCACATTTGGATGTGAGCAGCTTTATTGCACTGGGTGGCTGGAGACACAGCATGATATTTTGGGAAGTAAATAACAAGTTTCCGCGCTTAGGAAATGGGTGACCTGCATCCTCCCTAATTAAAAACTTCACCTAGGTGAAATCCAGAAAATGTATAAACTCAAAGAAAGGGAAAGTGGCGCTGTTCAGAGGTGGTACACGTAAAACGTGACCCTATAAAAAATATATATGAAATATAAATATCCACTAATTACCAATGTGAAAGATAAATAATAAATATATGATGAATTAACTAAGAGCTCTATATAGTGCAATTGCTCCTTTTTAAAGTGACATGCGCATTCAAAAATAAGGAATGTGTATCAATGAATGTAAAAAAGTAGATGTGAAATATATGCATGAATTCATCAAAATCCAAAATAACAGTCAATGTCCATGGGCAAAGTACCAAAAATAAAGTGACATGTGCTAAATCCAAAAGTGTATAAATTAGTCAGTAGTGCCACAACTAATATACCGTATTTATCGGCGTATAACACGCGCCGGCGTATAACACGCACCCAAGTTAAGGAGGGAATTTTAAGGAAAAAAACTTTTAGGAGTAAAGTTTAAGAAAGAAAAACTTACATTAAAATGCCCATCAATGCAGCGTTATCGGTGTCCATCTGCAGCCTTGTCAGTGTCAGTGCAGCCTTGCCCCAGTGTCCATTGCAGCCTTGTCAGTGCAGCTTTGCCCCAGTGCAGCCATGTCAGTGCAGCCTTGTCAGTGCAGCAATGTCAGTGCAGCCATGTCAGTGCAGCTTTTCTCCAGTGCAGCCTTGCCCCCATGCAGCCTTGCCCCAGTGCAGCCTTGTCCCCAGTGCAGCTTTGCCCCCATGCAGCATTGCCCCAGTGCAGCCTTGCCCCCCCGTGTAGCTTTGTGGGATCGCCGCGATCCCTGCCGTCATACACAGCCCTGTGTAAATTTAAATATGGCGCCGAGACTGCAGGGACTCGGCGGAGCGCTGATACACATAGCCGAGAGTCCTCGGGTTTCCTCGGCGCCGCTTACAGTCCCGCCCGAGGACTCTCGGCTATGTGTAGCTCTGCTCCAAAGAGTCCCTGCAGTCTCGGCGCCGTATTTGAATTTCCACACGGCTGTGTATGTCGGCGGCGATCGCAGCAATTGCCGCGATCGCTCCGATCACACACAATTGGGGGGGGATCGGCCTATAACACGCACCCACGATTTTCCCCTGATTTTCAGGGGAAAAAAGTGCGTGTTATATGTCGATAAATACGGTATATCCAGAAAAGAGAGATAATTGATGGCATGTGCTCAATCCAAAAAGTGACAGTTTGTAAAGGTAATCCGTGCAGTACAAAATAAAGTGACTTCCCCTCCTTCTATGTTCCTCTCTTGTATCTGCACTCACCAGAGCGCCTCACCCCTGCAGGGGTAAAAGGCGTAGTTGTTATATCCAAATCGTGGTATCCCCCTTGCCGGGATGTTCCCCTGGTCCACAGTGTTTATCCAAACATAGTAGATCTAGTAACCCAGGTAGGGTGTTGCTCCTCTGTGGATGCTGGGATGGGGTCTTCAGTTTCTTTCCATCTCCGTGATATGGTTTATGAAATCAACAGGCATCCACATATGTTTAAGAAAAGATGGAACCTCATAGCGTAAATCTGTAGAACAAATTAATATTTTTATTATAAAAAAGGTTACTAGGTAGTTTAAAAAACCCAGAAGGAGCTCCAATGCTCTGACTGGCACGAAAAACAAAGCAGTTCCATAGTTCCAGTGTGCATTCCACACAGCGTACTTGCAAAATCCGGAAGTGTCGGAAAACAGGATGTGACGTGTTGCGGACCTAGTATGTCCCATACTTGGTAAGCAACTGTCACACGGACGTCATCTAAGGCGCATATGTAACACAATGGTGATGGACTATTGATCATCGGAAGTTTGTACTTTTATTTTTGTACTTGTTCAATATTTTTTATTAATTTTGTTTATGCTACATCATTTTTGTATCCTGACTATGGGGGTTATTTACAAAAGGCAAATCCACTTTGCACTATGAGTGCAAACTACATATGCAAAGTGCACTTGAAATTGCACTGAAAGTGCACTTGGAAGTTCAGTCACTGTAAATCTGAGGGGTATATCTGAAATGAGGGGAAGTTCTGCTGATTTTATCATCCAATCATGTGCAAGCTAAAATGCTGTTTTTTATTTTCATTTCATGTCCCCCTCGGATCTACAGCGACTGCACTTCCAAGTGCACTTCAGTGAAATTTCAAGTGCACTTTGCACTTGTAGTGCAAAGTGGATTAGCCTTTCTTAAATAAACCCAATGTCTTAGATTGACTTCTCTTTTCTCATGCATGTGTTCACACAACAAAGACACAATTTTCAAAGTACATTCTTTATTTTAATATGAGAGGGCACATCTGCCATATTAGTTTTTTGTGTTTGCACAGAGCAAACTCTAATTTAGTCATGGCAAGTGAAGCACACGGAAACGCCTATTGTAGAAGTCTCTTCTGTCCATCATCACAGCCATGCACAAAAGGTTCTATTCTAGGCACATATATGATGGCATATGCACACAAACAAGTGTTATGGCATCAGAAGTTGGGGCATGTGTTTGCAGATGTGGTATAGTAAATATTTAATTACACCAAAAGTGTTTTCCAAACCAAACAATATACCAATTATATAGTATATATAATAATATAGTTCTTTGCAGTAGCTATTATGTGTATCATTTTAAAACAAGATGTCAGGGCTTTTCTCCCCTTAAAAGTAAATTTGAATTCAGAAAGGAAAGTCTGGCTAATATGGCTCTAACAGACAATGTATGAAATGTGGTAACCAATGAAATCGCTAGTGTGTCTTGCCTACAGTCAAGCATGGTGATGGGAGTGTCATGGTTTGGGGCTGTATGAGTGCTGCCGGCACTGGGGAGCTACAGTTCATTGAGGGAACCATGAATGCCAACATGTACTGTGACATACTGAAGCAGAGCATGATCCCCTCCCTTCGGAGACTGGGCCGCAGGGCAGTATTCCAACATGATAACGACCTCAAACACAACTCCAAGATGATCCCTGCCTTGCTAAAGAATCTAAGGTAAAGGTAATGGACTGGCCAAGCATGTCTCCAGACCTAAACCCTATTGAGCATCTGTGGGGCATCCTCAAATGGAAGGTGGAGGAGAGCAAGGTCTCTAACTTCCACCAGCTGTCCTCATGGAGGAGTGGAAGAGGACTCCAGTGGCAACTTGTGAAGCTCTGGTGAACTCCATGCCCAAGAGGGTTAAGACAGTGCTGGAAAATAATGGTGGCCACTCAAAATATTGACACTTTGGACCCAATTTTCACTTAAGGGTGTACTCAGTTTTGTTGCCAGCGGTTTAGACATTGATGGCTGTGTGTTGAGTTATTTTGAGGGGACAGCAAACTTACACTATTATACAAGCTGTACACTTACTACTTTACATAGCAAAGTGTAATTTCTTCAGTGTTGTCACATGAAAATATATAATAAAATATTTACAAAAATGTGAGGGGTGTACTCACTTTTGTGACATACTGTATATATATATATGTATATATATATATATATATATATATATATATATATATATATATAGACACACACACACACACATATATAGTATATATACAGTATATATGTATATATATATGAAGTATATACAGTATATGTGGGGGGGTATGTCTAGTGGGTGGTTGCCCAGACATCACAGACAACAACTCCTTCTGCCTGTGTGGAGTTACAGAACACTGCACAGCATGCCTGCATCTCTCGTCGTCAGTTTGGCCTAAACCACCCCCCATTTTGTTTATTCATTGACAGAAGCAGCTATCAATCAACACAGTAGGGCTGGGTGGGGGGAAGACATGGTGGCCAAACTGGCTACGGAAGCAAGCGGCTACACAGCATTGTGACAACTCCATCAAAGATCTGCTTTTGATTTTAAAAAAACATAATGCCGCGTACACATGGGCAGACTTTTTGACCGGACTGGTCTGATGGACTTTCTGACGGACTTTCCAACGGACTTTCGAAGGAATGGACTTGCCTACACACGATCACACCAAGTCCGACGGATTTGTACGTTTTGACGTACGACCGGACTAAAATAAGAAGGTTGATAGCCAGTAGCCAATAGCTGCCCTAGTGTCGGTTTTTGTCCGTCGGACTTTTGGGGAAAAAAAAGTCTGCTGGAGCCCACACACGATCGAATTGTCCGACGGTGTCCGGTCCGCCGGACCAAGTCTGCCTGAAAGTTCGCTCGTGTGTAAGCGGCATCAGAGTTGATTTACTAAAGCTGGAGAGTGCCAAATCTGGTGCAGCTGTATATAGAAACCAATTGGCTTCCAGATTTTTTTTTCCAGATTAATTGAACAAGCTGAAGTTAGAAGCTGATTTGCTACAATGCACAGCTGCATCAGATTTTGTACCCTCCAGTTTTAGTAAATCAACCCCATACTATATATTAAATATTACGTTTAGGGTAACATACACTTTAAAGTGATTGTAAAGGCTTGTTTTAAAAAAATAACAAACATGTTATACTTACCTCCTCTGTGCAGTTGGTCTTGCACAAGCAGCCCGGATCCTCCTCTTCTCGGGTCCCTCTTTGCACAGTCAGCAGCTTCCTATGAGGGCACTGGAGCTGAGTCACATTCCCTGTGTCTGTTACCATTCAGACATGGAACCCTGACCTGACCCCACCCCCTCTCTCCCCTGAATGGCTGACTGACTTTGATTGACAGCCCAGGGAGCCAATGGTGCCACTGATGTGTCTCAGCCAATCAGGAGGAGTTTCCTGGACGGCATTTGCGGACCGCGCTGGAGAGAGATGGGACTCAGCTAAGTAATGAGGGGGTGCTGGGGAGGCTGCTACACACAGAGGGTTTTTTATCTTAATGCATAATGCATTAAGATAAAAAACCTTCTGCTTTTACAACTCCTTTAAGTGTTTGGTATCTGAAGTCTGGGGATGAACATATTTGGGCACAGGTCCCTGTGTTGCGAGAATTTTATTTTATATTGCAGCCGTGAATAAGGAGTGTGTACTTGTGCTTGTTCCTAGTCCAGAGATCACACTGATAATGGCAGCAACATGTCTCCGACTAGCGATCTAGAACCAATCAACATGGTTCCTGATTATGTGATCACCATAACAAACCACTTTTTTTACAGACAAACTTCTCCAGAATGCAGATGGTGTTTCTAACTGTGCATGGTAGGTGCACAAAGACGGATGCACAGTACCATCTACAGGTTTAAAAGTTAAAGTGTAAGATAGCATTACACTGTTTATAAAAAAAAATATAATAATAATATCTAACCACTTCAGCCCCGGAAGGATTTACCCCCTTCCTGACCAGAGCATTTTTTGCGATTCGGCACTGTGGTGCTTTAGCTGACAATTGCGCGGTCGTATGATGTTGTACCCAAACAAAATTGATGTTGTTTTTTTCCCCACAAATAGAGCTTCCTTTTGGTGGTATTTGATCACCTCTGCGGTTTATATTTTTTGCACTATAAACAAAAAAAGGCAGACAATTTTGAAAAAAAGCAATATTTTTTGTGTGTATGTGTATATTGATTGGTTTGCGCAAAAGTTATAGCGTCTACAAAATAGGGAATAGATTTATGGCATTTTTATTATTATTATTTTTTTTTACTAGTAATGGCGGCGATCTGCAATTTTTATCAGGACTACGACATTATGGCGGACAGATCGGACACTTTTGACACTATTT
Source organism: Lithobates clamitans (assembly GCA_037952925.1). Taxonomy (NCBI): domain Eukaryota; kingdom Metazoa; phylum Chordata; class Amphibia; order Anura; family Ranidae; genus Lithobates; species Lithobates clamitans. The sequence continues at coordinate 2,087,084 of JBBGZY010000213.1, read as the reverse complement.
TGGGACCATTGACATTTATATAGCGATCAGAGCTACACATAGCCACTAATTACTGTATAAATGGCACTGGCAGGAAAGGGGTTAAACAGTAGGGGGCGATCAAGAGGTTAAGTGTGTTCCCTGGATGTGTTCTAACTGTAGGGGGGATGGGCTCACTACAACATGACAGAGATCACTGCTCCCGATGACAGGGTGCAGTAGACCCCTGTCCTGTTGCTAGGCAGAACAGGAAAATGTCTTGTTTACAGGAAAATGTCTTGTTTACATAGGCATCTCCCCGTTCTGACTCTCCTCACCCCAATCGCGGGCCGATTTCTCAAAGAACTACCAGGGCGCTGTGTTCATTGATTCTTCCTGTTTGTCAGTGTATCTGCTTGCCCGTATGGGAAATACAGGCACACAGATACACTGACAGGTCTGCAGGAGACCTGCATAGCACCAGCAATCTGCTGATCGCTGGTGTAATGCTTTACAGGCTAAAATAAATAAATGAATGCACATTTTTTTTAATTGCAAAAATGTGCATTTTTTTTTAAGTTAACTTATTCTTTAAGTTAAAACGTGTTGTTAAACATTTATAAATGTAAAATGGATGCAACAAAATTGCATTTTTTTCATATTTCTGTCTGTCAGCTAAAAAACAGCAGTATTTATTAAAGCAATATAATAAACAGTATCAAATAAAAGCTTTGTATGTTCTTGAAAAGCAATGTCGAAATTATTTGGGTATGAATTTTAGTGATGTTAATTAATGCATATTGAATCTGCTTAATATTCTTTGGGCATCAAGACATCAACGACCTCTGGTTTTGAATTTGTTGAGAAAAGAAAGATCCTCTCAATGTCAATTAGTACATTGCAAGGTTTTCGGTAAGCCTCATTGCAGTTGTAGCTGCTGTTGTTTCATTGAAATTGACATATGCATTGTAATTATTTCCCTTTCCCTAGTGCCACGTGAGGAAGCCTCCAATAATCATGTGATAACTGCCATGGTCAAGGTATCGCATACGCATGAAATTTCAGGAGGTGTTCTGTACAATATACAGAATGCCTCTAAAATTGCCGAGGCTATGATCTAACAATATGTCATTTTTGGAAAGTTCCTGAAAATTACATGATGAAACATCAACATAGAAAGATAATTTTAATAACAATATAAGATATAATTGTTAGTTTAGCAATTATGTACGTTACATCATTTTGTAACAAAAGCTTCCCTGTTAAAAGTACGTAAGACTTGAGGCATTCATTAAGAGTATATTGTATTTCTCTTACCATTGTAATAATATGTCTAATAGTGGACTGAAATATGGAAGACAGTTTACGACTGAATTTAGAGCCAGTTCACACCAGAACACGGTGCTGGAAAGGTGCACTCCGTGGGCGTTTCCAACACCACGTTTGAATGCACTTGGTATCTGCATGCAGGTAGCAATGTATTGTTAACGGCACTCCAAATGCAGATCACAAACCCAGTGCGCTTACAGGCACCAAATTTCATTGTACCATAGTACCATATGATTTGGTGCGGTTCTACTTTTGGCACAAGCTCTACTTTTTGTGCAAACTGGTGCATTTTGCAGCTCATTCAAATGAATAGGCTGGCAAAATGCACCGCACAGGAATGCATGGGAATCACACAGAAGTATGTGTATTTGAATGCATGTGTTCCTTTGCAATAACGGTGTACACTGCCCCTTAATACATTTACTAAAGCTTGTGGTTCAGGAACAACTTAGCAGTGGCAATAACGCACGAAGGATCAACACAACAAATTTCTTATGGCAGTTTAGCAAAGAGCAATGAATACCCAACATTAGGTTATCCCCAACCTACTTGTATCAGCTGTTTATTGTAGCTTATGGAGAATGGAACTGTTAGGCAGAAGTCTGGGATATACCTAGCTAATCTTAAAAATGCCCCCTCCCCCTCCTAACACCTATGCTAACCAACCTGCATAAGAAAGATCTGTATACTTACCTATTTTCAGGCTGCTCTAGTCAAGTCACGTGATCTGGCTCACCTTTGTCCGTCAGCAGCAGCTTCAGGAGAGAGGGTGGAGTGCCAACAATGGATGGGCCATAGTAAGCCTATGGGTGATGCCACTGCTCCCAGGCATTGCCACCCATTATCAAGCGCTCTCTCCTCTCCCCTGGAGCTGGCAGACTGGACTAAAGTGGCCTGAAAATAGGTAAGTGTACAGATCTATTTTGCATAGGTTAGGATGGGAGAGGTTACATTTTAACACTAGTTAGGTAGAGTATAGCCTGAAATTTTATTTTAACTATATCTCTTGAGGTCCTCCTTAAGATCCTACTGGTTCAAGCTGGACCAATGTAACTATGTATGAAATATACATACCAAGAATTCTTTTTTAATACATTTGGAGACTGATTTTTGGGGGCAGCAAGTACCTTTTCCATAAGGTACTTGCTCCCACTTCCCTATTCTTTGCCTAGGTGAGAATGATGTTTGCTGGGTCTTCCTGCCCCTGGCCTGCAGCCTCCGGGGATATGTCATACATCCCAGGAGGCTTTAGTACGCATGTGCGCATTTTGTGCATGTGCAATGGGGACCAAAGACAGTGCTGAAGATTTTAGGTTGTATGATGACAGCGCTTGACATCATGGCCTGCTACGGTAAGTACCTGTTTTTCAAAAGTCAGCTGCTACAGTACTTTTGTAGACCTGGCCAAAGTTCCTTTTTACCATCACCCATTCAGATTTATTTTTATGGTGGGTTGATGATTCTGTTCTTCTTCTGTTAGAACAGTGCTACCCAGATTAATAGAGCTAGATTTATTCTCCATTGCCGTGAGAGCATTACAAGAGTATCAAGCTCACCAAAGTGTTTCAGTAACAGCTTAGATCCAAGCCATAGCGGTTGCAAAGTAGCTGAGCATGGATTTGTATTTGATTTTTTACTCTCAGTATCATCTTGACAGAAAAAGGTAAATTCCCTTATTTAGTCCTAATTATTCTACATTATTCAATCACAGCAAAATAAAATAATAAAAACTAAATAAGTGTGTTCATTTTAATAAGGAAGATTAAAATCTCTATGTAACACAGCTCCAACCACATTTTTAAAATATACAAATTAAACTCATAAAAAAACAAGGTAAATAGTGTGATATGTTCATTTAGTGATTGTAAGTATTTGCCCCATGCTTGATCCGTTCAATTTATATAACAGGGAACTGTGACCAGGAGGGCTGCTACTAATGTTCCCTGATAAACCTTTGTAAAGCAATGTGCTGTTTCGGTTAATAGGCTTCATTCATTATTAGCACAGTTGATTTTCATTTACTCTTGGCTTTAACAATTAGTTTGAGCAGCTGTGAAGGTGATGAAGAGGCTGGGACGCTCAGAGGTCAGCCACTTCTGTATGTGATAAATTAACCATTATTATCAGCGGTGAAAGTGCCTCTTTACGCTTGTCAGCAGCAAACAAAGGGGTAACATATCTTGTATAAACTCTAGTCTGGTCCCAGCTGGAAACTGGACTAAAGTACTATGTTCTGCCGGCAAAGCCTTCAGTATAAACAGGTCCCCCAAAAGTTAACCAATACAGTGTTGCCTTAAATGTATTTAATAATGTAATGTAAAATGAGAGATGTAGCGGAACGTTATGTTAAGAATAAAAAACATGTTTAAAAGAAAATGATAGAATATGTGAGTGGCAGCATATTTAGAGTTACTATTGTAGTGATTTTTAATGTGATTATAACATGTTTTCAGGATTGCTTACCATACAATCACTACATGAAAAAGAATAATATATTTTCAGCAAGCCTCAAAGTGGTTGAACAGTTTACTGCAATCATTATTATAATACAAAGTAATTTATATGCCCCATAATACAAAAATAAAAATGGTTCTACATGTTTGGATTAATTTATTCCCTGTCACATGACCACAATCCCCCTGTGAAACAAATGACAACTGGTCGGCATGTACAATGCGGGTTAGTGCCGTCATTTCTGGTCACCCTGTTGAAACTCTGATATATCATTAATAGGGTAGGGACTAGCCAGCAAGGGAGTACGGAGACTGAAAACACTGCTAGGAAATGTCAGTAAGCAGGTACATACATAGTTAGTCAGGTTGAAAAAAGACACAAGTCCATCCAGTTAAACCTTAAAAAATAATAAATACATTCTACTGCACGGGTCAAGCAATGCAGATCCGGATGGCTGCACTCCCAGAGACTGTATAAAAATTGGCTTTATGAGCAAAAAATTAAAAGCATCAAAAAAAAAGCATGTAGGCAGGTCGACGCATTTCACACATTTAAATGTGCTTTAGCAAAATCATTTTTAACCGTTTCAAATGTGAAACGCATTAACCTCTCCCCTTGCCCATCCTATATGGTTGTCTTTTTGAGGCTTTTAATTTTTTGCTAATAAAGCCAATTTTTATTCTGTCTCTGGGAGTACAGCCACTTGGATTTGTATTGGTTCTGACCACTGCTGTTCTGGTAGATCATAGACTTAATAATAGCATGCACGCTGCAGTTTCCAAAGCAAGCAAAATCTTTTCTTGTATTACATGTAGTTACATAGTAGGTGAGGTTTAAAAAAGACACAAGTCCATCAAGTGCAACCTATGTGTGTGATTATATGTCAGTATTACCTTGCATATCCTTGTATGTTGTGGTTGTTCACATGTTTATCTAATAGTTATTTGAAACTATCGATGCCCAGTGCTGAGACCACCACCAGTGAAAGGGAATTCCACATCGGACATTCCGACCGCGTGTGGGCTCCATCGGACATTTTCTATCGGATTTTCCGACACACAAAGTTTGAGAGCAGGCTATAAAATTTTCCAACAACAAAATCCGATCGCGTCAATTCTGACCGTGTGGGGCCAGTTCTGACGCACAAAGTGCCACGCATGCTCTGAAGAAAATGTCTTTTTTGTTGTTTTATTTATTTATTTATTTTTAAAGTCTTTTTTTTTGGGGGGGGGGGGGTTGTATTTTTTTCAAGGCTGATCTGTTTTTTTTATTTTTAGTTTTACTCTATAATATTTTTGTGTGTGTTTTGTGTCAAGTTACCACAACACCATTATTATCTTGTATTATTTAATCTCAAGAAGGTTGCTAGGTGTTGGTGTCCCTTGTTAATTTCACATTGTGTTTTTGAAATATACCTGAATCCTCACAAACAAACTGTCCTTTTTTTAAGGAAAACACACATAGGCGAGTATAATTGAAACAAAAAATCCTTTATTAAGGGCTCAGAACCAAACAAAGAGGGAGGCAACGCTGGAGAAACATTAGAAATTGGCGAAGCCTTGGACCCCCAGGGCAGACATCAAATCTTTTCATGCAAAATTGGTGGCCTGAGGAGTTCTTATCTAAGGGAGTACAGTCTGGTCCAGAAGTCCCAGAGATCATGAAAGCAGCAGATGACATCTGTGTCCCCAGGCTGTGGTATTACAAGAGGCTGCATCTTTTGCCAGACCAGACTGGACCCAGGGTCATCACTCTCTGGTCTTCTTTCCATGCTTCCTTCCCGGCTGTGGCTCTGGTGTTGGAGATGTGGCAGGAGGAGTAGTAGGACCTGGAGGAGGAGAAGGACTATGTGTGAGGTTACAAATGTGGGTAGCACATGTTATTTGGCCCCTCAACCCCTTATATAGAGCTTCCAAAATTAAGGACTCACACAGGAGTCCTTGGCCCTCCTCCATCTGCAGCATTTTGCAGGCAGTTAGGCCAGCAAAGTCCTCCTCCACACTGTGGGGGCTTCTCAGGGCCTCTGTAGCCTTCCAAAAGAGGCCTATGGCAGCCTTCTCCAGGTTACTCCTCTTCCTGCCACTTTGTCTTTGAAGGTGTGGGGTAGGGGCCTGGATATCAGGCAGCCTGCCAGGCCCGGCCACCTCCTGGCTGAGACTTCTCTGTGTATGAAAAAGGGACATGGTTGTAGTTTTTGCATCATCAATCACAATCATAAATTAGTACTCCAAACTAACATCTATTTAACATCATTGATTGGACAACCGAAATATTTGGAAGAATGCTATACCTGGCTCAAGCTGGGCTCCTCCACGTGTTGCTGCCTGGAAGGCCCAGGTTGGGCATCAGAAGCCTCATCTGGGGGGGAAGGAGGCGTGGAAGGAAGACTGGAGAGTGCTGGCATGGGTTCAGTCTGACCTGCCAGAAAATGCAGCCTGTCATAGTACCACAGCCTGGGGACATAAATGTCATCTGCAGCTGCTGATCTCTGGGAATCCTGGACCTTCTTGTGCTCCCTTAGATAAGTGCTCCTCAGGCCACCAATTAGGATCTTCAAATAGGTGATGTCTGCCATGGGGATCACCGGCTGCACAATTTCCAGCAATTGATCCAGTGCTGCCTTCCTCTGTCTGGTTCTTATATTCAGGGTGATTTATCTGCCACAGACAGGGCAGCTCCCTGAACATATCAATGAAAATTGCCATAAAGTCCTTATCTTTCAAGATATCCATTTTCACTGCAAGACACAACACAAGACAAACCCTAATGTCAGCCTAAAGTCTTCTAAACTTGTGCAAATACAGGCCTCAATCTAGAAACAGTATAGGCCCAATGTTAAATCTTACCTTCGTTATCACGATCGGCGCCTCCATTACTCCTTCCTCCGCTCACAGATCGTACGTACTACGCACGCGTGTTACGCTTTATAGACACTGCGCATGCGTAAAACTCTGCCCGTCCCTGGCGTTCTTTCTAGTCTATTCTCTGCCCCTTCTCGTTCGGCGCAGTGGGAAGAGCACATGGCGGAGTCAGAGCAGGTGTCTGATATTTACACCAACGAGGAGGAGGAAAGCCCGGAGGCAGAAACGTCCCGATCCAGAAGGAGACGATTTAAGGCATCAAATATGTCTTTTGGGGAAATTTTGGAGATGGTCGACATACTGAAGAGGGCCGACTATGACGGGAAGTATGGACCTTACCCCAAACCCAATGTCCGAAACGCCAAGATCATGGCGAAAGTGGTCAAAAGTCTGCACCGGAATTTCGGGGTACGTCGATCGAAAGATCAGCTCAGGAAGTGGTGGTCGGATCTGAAATTAAGAGAGCATGAGCAGTACAGAAAGATCCAGAGAGTGCTGCAAAAAAGTAAGTAGTTGAGCTGTGTTCCTAGTCTCTTTGTGTTTATTACGTTCGTGCTGCTCCATGTGCTTTTCTTAACTGTTATCCAGTTTAAAATGTCAACTTTCATGTTCATGAGCACATTATTCGTTCATATTAAACATTTTTCGTGCCGCCTAGAAGACACCATTGTTTTGGCCATATGCATTTGCCCACATTTTTTATGGCCTACTTGTCTGAAAATAATTTGGTTGTGTAGATGGGTTTGTTACTAGAATGAAATGCAAACTAGATTCTGTGTAAGGAGAGGACAGTCAGCAGCTGGTTACACATCTGGATACTGGAGCACTAGTGTGGGACACAAGAACACCCTTTTTATTAGGGGGCCACACAGGTGCTCCAGTGTATACTATAGGGGTGTCTACATCTGTGAAGCTTGTACAAAACAGGTAAAGTATTGAAGCTTGACAAAGGACACTAAAAATGCTACATTTTAGAACTTTGCCAAAACAGACAATTGTACCCCACTTCCAAGCAATGTTTCATATTTATAGTTCTTCCCTCAAATATCTGTGTGCTAAGTATACCATTTTTTTTACATAGGGGAGAAAAGACTCGGAGGACACCCCTCATCCGAGGAGACCAGAGACCCCCCACCTCTGGAAGAAGGGGAAATCCACCAAAGACAAGAAGAGCAGGAGGAGGAAGACGTGGTTGAAATTGGCACCACAACAGGTGAGTGTCTGCGACCACAGGCTCAGGTAAGAGATGGATGCCGGCATATTTATAATACATGTTTTTTTTGGTTTCTATCTTTTTAGGTGATCGTGATGTTGTGGATCCAGATCCTTTCACCTCGGAAAGTGCACAGATCCTGATTGGGGAGATCATAGGGTGTAATAGGGACTTGGAAAACATCAAGAAAAACATCAATGATGTTCTTCAAAAAAATAAGAACATCATTGATGTTTTGGGGAGAGTTTAAAATCCCTCCAAATCTCTTTGTTTTATGGTGTGCTACAATTTTTAACATTTTTGGTCAAACTGGAAAAAAGCCAAATTTTGAAGATGCACACAGTGTGTCAGCATGTGCTATCTGCCATCACGGGAGATCAATGGACGCATTTTCCGGGTGCAACCCCTTCCTCAATGATAAAGTAGCTGAGAGGAAGGGGTTGCTCCCCCAAACACGTCCCTTGATCCCCTATGATGGCAGCTAGCACATGTTGACATTCGGCTATTTGTGTGCATCTTCAAAATTTGGCTTTTCCTGGGGTGACTTCACCCCATCTGAACGCAATATCAAACACAGTTTCTAAATACTCATGTCTGATATTGCCTTCAAGTTCTACCAAATGTGAACTTTGTAAGTTCAAGATTTGTGTCTTTCTTGTTGGTTTTAAACATGCCTGTTTTATCTTAAATGGACATTTCTACTTTTTCTAATGCGACCCCAAAAATTGTTATACAACAAACATGTTGGTTTGTTTTAAAAACCTTTTCTAAATGCACTTGTAGTGCAAAGTGTCTTTGCCTTTAGTAAATAACACCCAACAGTGCTTTGTAAGGTTACACAATCACGCCATTTTCAGGACTCACCACATTTCTGTCAGGGTCAGCTAAAACAAACACAAGCAGTAAATGTCACCAAAGATTTGCTTATTTTGTTTTTTTTTTATTTGAAAAAGGTTTTAGACATTGTCTGGCATATTGATAGCCCCCCTACCCACAAAGAATTCAAGGTATCTTAGCCGGACATCACAGGCACTCAGGGGGGGCAAGCCAGGACGGCCACTTTCAAGTGCCATCAGGGTTGGTTCATTTTGAATTCCGGCCTCAGGCCCAACTGAGCCAGCATAGTTGGCAGAATGTGGCCGTAAAAAGTTGTGTAGAACACAGCACGCTAGGATAATGTGATTCAGTTTGTACTCCGCCATATGTATGGGTGTAAGAAATAGGTGGAACCGGCTGGCCATGATTCCAAACGTGTTCTCCACCACTCTTCTGGCTCTGGCCAGCCGGTAATTAAAAACCCTCTGGTCCGGGGTGAGGGTCCTCATCGGGAATGGCCGAATAAGATGTTCCCCCAGTGCAAAAGCTTCATCCGCAATGAAGACGAATGGGAGTCCTTCCACATTGTCTTCTGGAGGTGGCAAGTCCAAGCTGCCATTCTGGAGACACCTGTAGACCTCCGTCTGGGCGATGACTCCACCATCGGACATCCAGCCATTCTTCCCCATGTCCACATACAGAAATTCATAAGTAGCCGACACCACCACCAACATCACAATACTATTGAACCCCTTATAATTATAATAGTATGACCCCGAGTTGAGTGGTGGGATGATGTGGACGTGTTTCCCATCAATTGCCCCTCCGCAGTTAGGAAAGTCCCACCGCTGGGCAAAGTGGGAGGCCACAGTCTGCCATTCCTGTGGCGTGGAAGGAAACTGTGGAGGAAAACAAAAAACAATAGTCTTTTTGCACATAAACATGGAAAGCAGATTAGACACAAACATTCTTGGCCAACATCAATATAACATTTTTTTAGGGGAATTTTAAAAGACCAAAGTATAAGGTACACCTATCATATTCCCCCTCCCCCCTCTCATGGGCCATTTCTAACATTATAGGGGGGGAGCTCTTGGACAGGTAACCCTCTCCACTTCATTGAGAGATGAATGGCTAAATAATGTGTATTACTTGGAACAGCCCCTCCTTAGTTACACTATTGACAGCCCACTGGACAGGTAAAAGAAGTGTCATAATACAAAGATATAAATACACACTGTACACATTTTAGCACATTTGGACATTCTGCTATTACCTATCAAGATAATAATAGGATACCAAAACTTTAAACAGTACCATTTGAAAGTATACAGGCAGGCCCTTGCACTACATGCTTTGGGGAATTCATCCATACATCTGACCACAAAAGAGGTAGGTATAGTGTGTATGGGTTTGGCAAAGTCAGCAGATAGAGGATTGAGGATAGATAGAGAATTGGTATCAGCTGACTTAGCAATTGGGGGGAGGGAGGGTTCCAAATGATTTGGGGACCCCCAAAAAAAAGCCTCTGGCACTCTGCCTGAATTTAAAGCACAAATCACATTTCAAAACATTTTAGGGGTGTTTGGGGTAAAGCACTACTATGGAGCTGATAAAATACAAGTGACCACATGAGGTGAATATAGGGCCAGGAGAGCATGCTGGGGAGGTAAGTGAAGGCAAATATGCATGAAGGAGAAAAAAAATAATTACATAAAAATCCAGCATGCATGAGGACAAAGGGGACATTCACAGCATATTACAGTCATGGTAATTAGGGAATGAGGAAAGAAATACAATATATTATCAAACATTATATACAATAAAATGTGATATTAAAGGATAAAAATCTTACCTTAATATACTCCTTCTGCAGGACCTGGATGATGGCAGAACAGGTCTCTGGGATAATGATTCCCAGAGCCTGGGGGGAGATGCCTGTCGAGAACTTCAAGTCCTGCAGGCTTCTCCCCGTCGCCAAGTACCACAGGGTGGCGACAAGCCTGTGCTCCGGAGTGATGACTTGCCTCATGCAGGTATCCTGCCTGCTAATATAAGGGGTCAGCAAAGCCAACAAACAGTGAAATACGGGGTCCGTCATCCAGAGAAAGTTCCTGAAATCATCAGGATTATTCTCACAGATCTAACGGAGCAAAGGCATGTGACAGAACTGGTCACGCTGGAGCAACCAATTCTTGGTCCATGAACTCCTCCCCACCCTGTTCATGGTCTGGACTTGTGCCAAGGTAAGGACCCCAACACCAAGCCCCCGCACAGCACGAACTCTACGAGGAGTACGTATACGCAACATGGCTAGAAAACGGTCGGCTGCTCAGAACGAAGTAACAGAACGCACTGAAGAACAGCAAGGCCTGTGAAGAGCGACCTGAAAAACAGTAACAAACGTACAAGAACAGAATGACAAGAGTCACGCGTCACTTGCTGCACGCACTGAAGAGCAGATACAAACCCACAAGCACCAACTGAACAGCAGAAAATTATCTGAAAACCACGAGTCTGAAAAAGCGCGAATCGTCTCTCATCAAACTTTTACTAACACGAGATTAGCAAAAGGAGCCCAAAGGGTGCCACGCTTGGTTCTGAACTGGCATTCACCGCGTTCTTTGTGATCGGAAATTCCGATAACTTTGTGCGACCGTGTGTACGCAAAACAAGTTTGAGCCAACATCCAGCGGAAAAAATCCATGGATTTTGTTGTTGGTATGTCCGATCAATGTCCGATTGTGTGTACGGGGCATAACAGTACAGAACCCTCCATGGAGTTTATGCTTAAACCTCTTTTCTTCTAATTTTAATGAGTGGCCATGTGTCTTGTTAAACTCCCTTCCACAAAAAAGTTTTATAGCTATTGTAGGGTCACCAGTATTGTATTTGTAAATTGAAATCATATCCCCTCTCAAGCGTCTCTTCTCCAGAGAGAATAAGTTCAGTGCTCAAAAATATGTCAAAGAAAAAATTCCTAAAACATTAGCAGCGCTAGTGCAAAAATAGCAAATATTTAAAAATATCAATGAAATTGCTTAATAGTCTACTTAAACAAAGTATCAAATGGTGATCCAGTCAGTGAAAGTCCATTAAGAAAAGGCAGACGAGTATAAACTAGACGATTGTGGTAGAAAATATTAGCAGCGATCCCAAGTCTCCATCACCACACCACTTGTGCCACAGCCCTGTAGGTAATCCACTTACCAGACCCTGCTGATTAACACGCTTATCAATCAAAGGGATAATCGCTGTTCACTGGATACTTTTCATCTGTATTTTGCTCATTGCAAGCAATAGATAAAAAAAAATTCCACATAGCGTAATCCAGTACAACAATTATTTATTAATTTAGAATTATCTCACAAAAAACACTCACAATGTTTGCATAATATAAGGGCATGTAACATCAATACTATGTCAGTCGTGCATTCCCCTCTAACCTCTCACCGTTCCTGTGGTGTTCCCGGGAAGGACAGACGAGGATAAGCCAACTCTGTAGATAGCTGCATAGCAATACCCTGACGTTTTTCTGTTATCACCTTCGTCAGAGGACGAGACCAATGTCACCCAATGGAGGGTACTTATTGGGATGCTCCAGCCCCAGATCGGCCTCCCTGGCACTTCCCCCTCTATCCTTCCTAACTGTCACCCATCTACTCTTTTCTAGTGCCTGCACCTCTTTGTAAGTCTGTGCTGGTCCCTGCCGGCACTTGCCTGGTATGTTCCCCGCTCTCCTTTAGTATAGAGTGTCTTCTCAGTGCTGACAGTTGCTTCCCTATATTCAGAACCTGGGCTTCCAGGGAAACAATATGCTTACATTTTGCAGAGCAGTATTCGCCCTCGATCAGATAATCAAGGAACATATACATGCCGCAAGATGTACACCGAGTCGCATCTCCACACCCACTGGGCATTGTACCTACCAATTTAATGAGGATTGGGGATGATACCCTGTCCAAATTACCTAACAACTAGCTTCCTGACACTAATACTCAACAATACACTACACAGGTACTCAACAAGACAATACACAGGTACTTGCAGACCGCGTGCACTCGCAGACCCGAGTGCACTCACAGACCCACGTGTTAAAAGAGGTAAAGACTCCAGAGAAAGAGACATAATTTTGCCCCTGTACAAATCATGAGTAAGACCTCATCTAGAATAAGCAGTTAAGTTTTGGGCACCAGTTCACAAAAAGGTTATTGGGGAACTGGAGAAAGTGCATGGAGGAGCTCAGCTATGAGGAAAGATTAGCTGAACTGATCAACATGTAAAAATACATAAGAGGTCCATATAGTGAACTTGGTGTACAATTGTTCACTTTAAGATCATTACAGAGGACAGGGGGGCACTCTTTACATCTGGAGGAAATACGGAAAGTCTTAATCATAGTAAGACCTGTGAAAATGTGGAATAGACTCCCTCAAGAGCTGGTTCTTGCCAGTTCAGTAGATTGTTTTAAAAACGGCCTGGATTCTTTTCTACTTGCACAAAACATAACTGGATACTGATACTTATAGGTAAAGTTGATTCAGGGAATATCCTATTGCCTCTTAGGGGATCAGGAAAGATTTTTTTCCCCCTGCTGGAGCAAATTAGATCACGGTCATTGTTATTTGTTTTTTTTTGCCTTCCTTTGGACCAACTGTGGGTATAGGACTGTGTATATTGATGTTTTCTATTTGTGTGCGTGTGTTTTTTTTTTTTTCTCTGTGGGTTGAACTGGATGGATTTGTGTCTTTGTTCAATCAGACTAACTATGTAACTATACTCAACAAACTCAACAAGAAAGCAGGAAGTCACACACTAACAATTTCAGATCACATCCAACTGAATTAAAACCTGACAAAGCACACTGCAGCCCCAACTAGGACTTCCCCTCTCTAACATTTCACCTAACATGGGTTTCACTCCAGAGATCTCTGTGATCAAGCCCGTATTGGGTGAAATGTTAGAGAGTAGCAGTCTTATTTGGGGCTGCAGTGTACTTTTTTCAGGTTTTAATTAAGTTAGATGTGATTTGACATTATTATTGTGTGACTTCCTGCTTTCTTGCCATTAGAATTTGTTTTTGTTAAATGCAGGTAGGTTTGTAACATTTAGAGATCTAGCTGTGTGCTTTACAGAAGTGACCATATCTTTTAAATAGGGCATTTACTATTGCAAATTGATATTGTAGGTTAGAGATTCAGAACTAGGTCAGCAAACACATAATATTTAAGTGAGAAAATGTGCTGAATTTACTAGTGGTAATAAGCTTCACATCCCATTTTGGCAGATTTACAAAAAGTATTAATGTGTGTAATTATTAGTAGAATCTGTATATTGCAGTTTTATTTACTTGACTGTATGAAATAAATAACCACAGAGTACTTTTAAGAGGAAGTTCATTATCATGAGTTAAGAGTCTCACCATGTGCAGTTATCTTTTTAATTCTCTAACTTCTTTCCATATATAAAAGCAGATTTATTTTATGAAACAGTTCATAATTACTTTAAATGTTATTGTTAGGGCTATAGTAGGCAGTGGAGGGCAGTAAAGCATCGTGCGTGTGTAAAGAGTAAGTAGACTTGGAAAAAGTAGAACAGTAAAGAAAGGGGTTAACTTATTTTAACTATGTAAAAGTAGAATATTTCTAGAGACTTCTGAGACATTCTGTAGCTTACCAATGACCCAGTTAGGAGTTTGGGGCAAGATTGACACTTGTAGTAGACTTCTGGACAATTAGTAGTTTAGATAAGCAATGAAACAGACAGACCAATAGGGGGCACTCAATTGTACAGTTAACCAAAGCAACCTGGCTAAAACTCTAATTTATATGTACGACTGTAATGTATAATTTGACGTAAATGTTTACACGCTTGACAGACTTCTGTTTTTGTGAGAGCAATACCACTATTTTATCTTTTATTACATTGTCTGTTTTTATCTGCACTGTGTCTGTCCTCTGTTCTCTATTTTATTCAGTAGTTTAGAATCTAGGAAAAAGAAATAAAGCAGACTGTTCACATGTGGTGGTTCAGAGTGCACAGGAGAACTATAATTACTCTTTTCTCCCAATGCAAGTACTATCTTTACTGACTATGTAGGCCCCTTCTCAGACTAAGAGGCACACCCTTGCTTGACTGAAGCTTAAAGCCTTATGAGAATGCTGGACACTGCTTTGGGTGTATTCATAAAAATGAAAACTGCTCTCAAAGCAATATATGAATTATGAATGATTTTTAGTGATGACAAAAATGGACATTACAATATCCTCCCCTGTTAATAAAGTAGACAATTGATTATTACTATTAGAAAAAACACACACAAAGAACTGGTGTAGCGCTTAGCGCTAAAACGTCTGATGATTAGAAATTATAGAAAGGCATGCATAGGTATGCTAGTTCGTCAAAGCAACAATTAAAAAATATAGAGGTAAAAAAAGGAACGTTTTTAAAAAAGTCCTGAGATAAAATGAAATGAAATAGACATAGAGTTCTAGGTGATGAGCCCCTGTCAAATCTGAGTCTTTGAAATAAGTGCTGCTTCAGGCGCAGGCTGGGAAACCCAATCACTATAGGAAAAAGGAAGGCAAAAAAAAAAAAGAGAAGCACCAGGCAAATCCTAGTGCAGCATTATTTTATTTGGTTAAAATATAAAAAATTGTTGTTAACAGTATAAGGTGCACTTACATAGTCCACAAGCACTGTGTGTCAGTGGGACGCTTCAGCGTCGAGGGACCTTGGGAGGATTCCAGCTGAGTAACTCTGACAGAGTCGAGGCTTTAGCTTCCCGCTCACAAACGCCGCTCATGGACGCTTCTACAGGGATACCCTGGCAGCTCTTCTGCGATGCTGGACGTGGAAAGCACCTATCCTTAGTAGCACTATGCAAGTACACCTTATACTGTCAACAACAATTATTTGTATTTTAACCAAATAAAATAATGCTGCACTAGGATTTGCCTGGTGCTTCTCTTTCTTTTTTGTCTTTCTTTTTCCTAAATGGAATATTGCTTTCTATTTAAAGCTTTGCTGCAGTTAGCATGCATGAGCCTCAAGTTATGAAGGGTGAATTAAGAGATGGAGTATGGGTGAGAGATGTTGGCTAAAAAAAAAAAAGTAGTACATGAGTCCTAGTATCTAACTAACAATGCATACAAGTGATTAGGTTATATCTTTGGAAGAGGTGCTTTATTAAGTATGTGAAAGCTCTGTTTTTGAGACATTCTTCTTAGAATGTGTGAAATGATTGGTCTGAGAAAGTAGCCCTGTCATCTGGGTATGGATGTTAGAATTATTATAGTTTTTTTTGCAAGAGTCCCCAGTTATTATGTTTATATACTGTAAACATGACCAAATAAAAAAACAGTATTTTTGACTTAACATAAAATCCTTTTCTTGGAGTTCATTAAGGGACATCGGGTCAGAAGAGACAACTGGGTTATAATGTCGTCTACAGATGAATTTGACATTTTAAACAAAAAAAAACAGTTAGTCGGCCAGGCATAATCCCTCCCACTTTCATCATGCTTCAATTTTGTGCAAAAGAAGCAGTGGGGGTAATCATAAGACAGAGGGGTGTAACCCGTGTCCCTTTAGAGTAAATCAAAAGTCTCTTTTCTTAATCATTTATTAAGGGACGTAGAAGACATTCTGAAACAACTTGGATGTCCAAAAGCATGCCAACTGAGGGATAGACAATACAGCAAATAAGATGCTAGCAAAGCCCAAAAAACAACAGAGTAAAACTGGGGGCTATTGCTACTCATAAGGCTACCTGAAGCATTGTATACCTGAAGCTAGCATCAGTTGAGGCCTGAAAATCCACCTGGTAAAAATTAGAGAATGTATCATTTAGTTGTCTCTGAATCTCTTCTGATCCTGTTTCCCTTAATGAATGATCAAGAAATGGATTGTAACAAGTATATACAGTTTCAAGCCTTAAAGTTGGAGTAAACTCCCATGTATGATTTTTACCTATAGGTAAGCCTATAATAAGGCTTATCTATAGGTACTGTAGATATATCTTAAACGTGCACTGTTTAGGAGATATTTACTTTAGATGCAACCGGTGACATCACCGACGCATGCGCTCTGAAGGAACAGCATTCCCATGCCATTCCTTCAGAGCTGCGCCGTGACATCTTTGCCGGTTCGGCCAATCAGATAGCCAAAGCCCACAAACCTGGAAAGAAACAATATAAAAAACAGTGTAGCGCTGGATTGTGAGAAAAAGCGCATATGTTGATATATGCGAATATACTAAAACCCGTAAATTTAAGAAGGCTATATGTCACTATTCTAAAGTGATCAAACACACATGTGTGACTCCAAAAAGTGTTCAAATAAACCTAAATAGGTATATGAACAGTGATTGATATGAACAAATACGTGTATATGATGTGGATATATTACGTGAACTCGAAATCAACGTAAACAACAAAGATCAATACCGTTATGGTTGGCAATATGTAATTAGGAAAATATGTCAACCACTTGATGTTGATTATTCCAAAAAAAACTTTTTTTAGTGCTTAACAGTGATAATTAATCATATACTAAAAACAAAAGACAAAAAATACCCCAAAATAGTGAAAAATATATGAATAAAGGAGTGGAAAAGTTAGAACCACCCAAAAAGTTCATATACTACAAAGTAAGTGTAGAGTCCCAAACTTGATGAAATTCCAGCATATAATTTCAATTCAGTGATCCACTGCAACTGTAGCCCATCACCAAGAGAATAAGGCTGGAGGCTTACCAGACAGCCTGCGACCACCCTTATTCAGGGGGGTCTGAACAGGCTCAGTAGAGATGTATGGGTCCAGTAGATCTCACCTAGAAGGGCTCCACAGGAAGATATTGCTTGTGGTCACCGGATACCTTCCAGAGGTGTTCCTTGCTTGGCAAATCGAGGGGTTCCAGGCAAAGTACAGCAGTATTATCAGCAGGTGCCCCAAAAAGAAAAAAAGGACTCCGATAGTGCAGACCAATCTTACTGCTTTATTTAAAAGGATGCCATCCAATATATATAAAAAAAAAGAAACGTAGGCTCTCTATGTTGGACATAGAGATTAATATTATTAAGGGTAAACTCACACCATTTAAAGAGAATCAGGAATACACTCGTAAATCAGAGTCTCTGAAGACACTTCTGATCAAGGAGGAGTCAGAACAAAAAATAAAAAAGAGGAGGAAATATAATAGGGACGCCAAGGACTATAGGGACAACCTGGTGTTTAAGTGGCAAGTTCCGGCTTCCACGGACCCCCCCACCTCCATCACTTCTAATAATATTTCAGGCACCCAGGTTCGGTCTGTATCCCAGGGCATGCAGGGGAACACTAGGGTGGAGACACCTCGAGGTCCTCTTCCCTCCCCCCATTTACGGGGAAATGGGAGATCTCGAGGACACCCTCATCAAAGGAGAGGTGGAGGAAGTAGGAGGAATTCCACCTCTCGATCACGACGTCGGTCCCCCTTACCATGGAGGAGATTGAATGATCGGGAGACCCACCATAATTGTGGCAGTAACCAACCATTTCCTAATTCTCATGTACAGAGGCCCTGGGAAAATCATCGTGATAATGATGAGGCACGCGACCAATATGGGGTCAATGTAGGGAACAGATTTTCCCCTTTACGTGATGGTATGAATGATAACATATCAAGTTTTAATAGGAATTATAATTCTTTAGATTCCTCCCAGATCCGACATACTGGAAATAACCATTTGAACCGGGATTTTCAGTTGGTCGGAAAGGGAAGGAACAAAAGAAACGGAGATGCAAGAGAGGGTGCAGAGGGGGGAGGAAGCTTCACTCCAAAAAGGAGGAGGATATAAGTGGCATTATCAATTTAAGCACAAAAGTAATTTCTAAGGATGAACTTTCTACCCTTAGTAAGGGCTTGAAGTTTGTACCACCACGAAATCTTAATAAGTTTCAAACGTTCATTGATGTGCAAAAGTACACGCGCAAATTAAATATAAAAAGATATATTCTAAGTAATCCGGCTAGGCAACTCAGTAGAGAGGCTTCTGTGGTTGCACATTCAGGATTGAGGAATGCGTCACTCTTTAACCCTCCCAGTACCACGGCACCGAATGTCACCGTTTTTCGCGATTTGGTACTGAATGATCTGGCTAATTTAAATATTAGATCAGTACGGACTCAACATAACATTAAAAGTGGCTTGGAGGCTTTGATGAATAGGAAGGACATCGTTATACGCCCCGCGGATAAGGGCGGGGCGATAGTAATCCTGGATCATGATTCGTATAACAATGAAATATTAAGAATCCTTTCGGATACAAACACGTACTCTCCTTTACCTTCTGACCCCACCTCTGGTTTTAAGCGGGAACTAAAAGTCCTGATTGATAAGGGTTATAATTTAGGGATTCTTGATAAAAAAGAAAGGGAGTACTTGGTCCCCTTGGCCCCTCGGCTACCGGTAATGTACATATTACCGAAAATTCATAAGACCTTGATCAATCCACCAGGGAGGCCCATCATCAGTGGTATTGATTCAGTAACCTCACGGGTTGGAAAATATATTGATTTTTTTCTACAACCACTGGTGGTGGGCACCCCTTCCTACCTTAGGGACACTAAGCATGTCCTCAATATACTGAGAGGAATAGAGTGGAAGGCTACATATATGCTGGTGACAGCAGATGTAGCGTCACTCTATACATCAATACCCCACAGTTTAGGTCATGAGGCTGTACGGCACTTCCTCTATCGGGACTCCAGTATCTCCATCACGCAATGTAATTTCGTGATGGAGCTACTGGACTTCTCGATGGAGCATAACCATTTCTGGTATGGTGGTACACACTATTTACAAACAAAGGGAGTGGCCATGGGAGCCAAATTTGCTCCCAGTATGGCCAACCTCTTCATGGCCAAGTGGGAGGAGGATGTGGTACTAAAGGACAGGCCACCCCAGTTGGTTATGTGGAGACGCTTCATTGATGATGTCCTGTTCATTTGGGACGGTGACATCAATTCTGTAACCACTTTTCTGTCTGTACTTAATAATAATGACAGAGGCATATCACTAACCCATGAAGCCAGCTCTACTCAAATCCATTTTTTGGATCTGGCTATCACCATTGTTAATGATGTTATTAGTACCTCGACTTACTTTAAAACAACAGACAGGAACAGTTTTATACCACTCGATTCTTGTCATCATCAATCTTGGCTGTCTGCTGTACCTAAGGGCCAGTTCCTGCGTTTAAGACGAAACTGTTCTGATATCAATGAGTACCATAGAGAGGCTCTAATTCTAAAATCAAAATTTTCGATCAAAGGTTATGATCCCGTTATGCTTGATTCTCTGATTGTTGAGATAGGGAATAGGGAGCGTGAGGAATTATTACGTGATAAACCCCCCCAGATAGTGGACAGGGAGGACTTCGGGTTAGCTTTCCTCACGACCTATTCAAGCCAACACTGGGCTATTAAAAGGATAATCAAAAAACACTGGTCTGTTATTAAAAACGATCGAATTTTGGGCCCCCTCTTGTCGGATAAACCGCAAATTTTATTTAGGGGAGCCACCAGTTTTAGGCATCTGCTAGCACCCAATATTCCTGTTCCACCTAAACGTCCTACGTTTTTTGGCGATTTAAAGGGGTTCTCCCCCTGCAGGAGATGTAATGTTTGCAGCATCAACTCACTAAGGGATAGAAGAATAACGGAGTTTACTTCTAGTGGTACAGGAGCCACATACCCCATCAGATCACTTATCACATGCACAACCAAATGTGTTGTGTATTTACTCAGGTGCCCATGCGGGTTGGAGTATGTTGGGCGTACGATTAGGAAACTTAACGTGAGGCTAGCAGAACATATTACCAATATCAAACAGGGTTTCGATAAACACAGTGTCTCTAGGCACTATGATGCAGTACATGACAGGAATCCTAAGGGAACTGTGTTTATCGGCATTGAAAAGTATATTCCCCATTGGCGGGGTAGTAATGGAAAAAGAACCATCTCCAGGTCTGAAACAAGCTGGATCTATAAACTTGGCTCTCATGCCCCCAATGGGTTGAATATAGAATGGGATATTAATTGTTTTATTAACAACAGCTGAAAGGAACTTTTGGGTTGACGATTTGGAAATAAATATACATCCTCTCCTTTTTAGTAGATTTACTTTTAGACATATTTGGACAAATAAAAGTTTCCTCCCTTTGGATATATATTATCATTACCCCCTCTTTTACATATTCTCTTTTTTTACATATTGTAAAAATGTTTGTATTCATCGATTTTTTATTTTTATTCAAATTTGCAATAGGTCTTGGCTGATGGAGAACTTAAATTCACTTATAATTTTTATACACCTCTCTTTATGCACTTTAATGGGTTCCATACTGGTGGTTCTCTCCAGCCACCAGATGGTAGTGGGCAATACATATTTCCTTTTTATAAGAGTGCTTGTTTGTTTACACATTTAACAAGTATTCATTTTATTTATATTTTTTTCGGAATATGTTTTGGTTCTGCTCTTTTTCAACCCCTAGATGGCAGTGTAACACACGGTCTTGCCCCAGGTGAACATCTCTTTATCTAAAGCAAAGAGGAGGTGTGTATGTGTGGGCGGCTTATTGTGCTGGAGTGATTGACAGCACTAGATTCATTGGATTGATGTCCGCCCTCGTTCTCCCTCGGCCAATGAATAAGCTATGGCGCTACGGCGCTTGTGTATTTATAGCGCATGCGCGAGCGTGGCCACGTACCCCTGATGACGTCAGTTGTGACGAAACGGCCGTAGGGTCACAACGTGAGCTCGTGTCGCGCATGCGCGATTTGATTTTAAACGGCGGTGGAGTTTGTTTTGTTACTATCCCCTGCCAGAAGTTTTGTTTTTTTATATATATTGGATGGCATCCTTTTAAATAAAGCAGTAAGATTGGTCTGCACTATCGGAGTCCTTTTTTTCTTTTTGGGGCACCTGCTGATAATACTGCTGTACTTTGCCTGGAACCCCTCGATTTGCCAAGCAAGGAACACCTCTGGAAGGTATCCGGTGACCACAAGCAATATCTTCCTGTGGAGCCCTTCTAGGTGAGATCTACTGGACCCATACATCTCTACTGAGCCTGTTCAGACCCCCCTGAATAAGGGTGGTCGCAGGCTGTCTGGTAAGCCTCCAGCCTTATTCTCTTGGTGATGGGCTACAGTTGCAGTGGATCACTGAATTGAAATTATATGCTGGAATTTCATCAAGTTTGGGACTCTACACTTACTTTGTAGTATATGAACTTTTTGGGTGGTTCTAACTTTTCCACTCCTTTATTCATATATTTTTCACTATTTTTGGGTATTTTTTGTCTTTTGTTTTTAGTATATGATTAATTATCACTGTTAAGCACTAAAAAAAGTTTTTTTTGGAATAATCAACATCAAGTGGTTGACATATTTTCCTAATTACATATTGCCAACCATAACGGTATTGATCTTTGTTGTTTACGTTGATTTCGAGTTCACGTAATATATCCACATCATATACACGTATTTGTTCATATCAATCACTGTTCATATACCTATTTAGGTTTATTTGAACACTTTTTGGAGTCACACATGTGTGTTTGATCACTTTAGAATAGTGACATATAGCCTTCTTAAATTTACGGGTTTTAGTATATTCGCATATATCAACATATGCGCTTTTTCTCACAATCCAGCGCTACACTGTTTTTTATAT
The DNA here is from genome assembly GCA_037952925.1 of Lithobates clamitans. Taxonomy (NCBI): domain Eukaryota; kingdom Metazoa; phylum Chordata; class Amphibia; order Anura; family Ranidae; genus Lithobates; species Lithobates clamitans. The sequence goes on along the minus strand of JBBGZY010000213.1, from coordinate 2,064,734 downwards.
TGTTTAGTTTGTATGCCCCTGTATTTGGGTTATTGTGTTTTAGCTGCAGGATTTCCTTCACGGTTTTTCATCATTAGTTCTCATATTGAACACCGAGCGCAATTTCTTTTTTCTATTTTGCTTTTTTCTTTTAAAAACCTGGAAAGAAGACCGGGTGAAGAAGCATCTTCAGCGGTGACAGCGTGCCCCGGGGCACATTATGACTTAAACAGCATATTATGACTTAAACTGCCTGGGGCCCTATTTTGAATGCAGTTTACTACTGCTTTAAGAAAATTTTATCTGTAAAAGAGCCTTAAATGGTATACTATTTACAGGGCAGAATATACTTTTACTGTTAGTTTTCAGTGGTTAATATATGTTTGTTTTATGAAAATTACTTTAAAAAATGGTCCTACCCCCAGAGCACAGCACCCTACACTTACAGTGTATTGATACAGAGCGTGGTGCTGATGTCAAAATGTCTGCATTATCTGGGACCATCCACCACCATGAGAAAGGAGACCAGCCATAAGGTTCCTCTGGTGCAATCAAGTCCCCTTGGCAAAGATGGCTACAGTATAAACAGTGAAAGTTTAATGTATACAGTGAAAAGTTTAATGATACATTTGTCAAGTGATTTCTTGCTTGGGAACACAAAAAGAAGTCAACCTTCTATAATAATTACAAGACAAATTATTTACATTTTGTGATGAATGTCAAAAATTTGAATATTTGACTTTATCAAATGTTTGATACTTTTTCAAATGAATTCCGTAATAACCTGGACACAACTGCTACTAAATAAACACATATTGATATAACGGAACTAAATAATATATCAGCATATTACTCATTTGTGCTCCAGCAGTCACCCTGCAACCATCAGTCATGCAAAAAGTAACAAGCACAATTACATTCAAGTGCTAATAGAACAGAAGGGCAGAAATACCTGACCCTGGAATCCTGGGTCGATTTAAGTATTTGATGTCTCATTGAATTAGTATCATAGTGTGAAAGACAAAGCTTGAACTAATGGAAATTAGTTTGGACACGCAATACTGCTGATTGGGCTGGTATAATTAGAATAATATTCTTCATGCAGCTAATAACAAGAGCATGAGATAGGTAATCAAGATAACTGTGAGCTTGTAGAATGTGCTGCAGTCAGCATGTTGTTTACTTGATCTCCAGCAGGAGTTGACTTGTTCTTGTTGTAAAATGTCTTCCATCTTGTTATATGCTGTAGAGTGAATACTATACACATTAATAGCGCAGAACTATTACAAATAAAGCAGAAATCATATTTTCTCTTTTTATGCTTTGCATACTGTTACAGTTTTCTTTTTAAGTTTATCATTAAATTTGAGTATTAGTAAAATTCCCATCAAACAAACTTTTGCACAGGGAAGAAAAATAATAGCATGAGATGATAAACTTAAAAATGAAACAAAATAGTTATATCTTGCATATACTGTTCATTATGAGATGCGTGAGATGTGTACAGCATGTTCCTGGGTTCAGCAGGTAATTTTATTAAATTTTTAAATGCACCTAGGCTGGGACCATAGACATGAAAGTATTAACATATTTTAATGTACAATAAAAAAAACTCTTTAAAACAAGCCATTACTGACCTCTCTAGTTGAAGGCATTATGAAGCTATCCATCCTCAAATATTGCAACAGAGGCTCTAAAAAGTAAGTTTTTGGTCATTTTTCTAACAGCATAGAGATTTCTCATACATTCTTGTTATTAGAATACACATGCATTGGTGTGTTGCAGTGCTACTGGCACCCCAAAGCACTTCCACAACACACAGCACCACAATGCAAAATATACACTGGGGGGAGCTGTGCAACAAAAAAATTATTTGTGTTTCTTTCATTTTGAATGGGCTGTCTGTCTAATGCAATATACAGTACCTCAATGTGCCCCAACTTGCTAAAACATGTGCGCGTGGAACATTGCATCATGATGTAAATTAGCCTCGTCTGCTGTTTGTTCACATTAGAAGTTTGGAAGCCTGCCATGTTGCACGTGTGCATATTTACATCACGTTTTTACATTTACATATCTACAACACTTACATCAATGATGATATCAACAGGCAAGATGAGGTATGTAATCACAAATACATCCAAGAAGCGCAGTAACGTGGAGTTAGTTCAGTCTATCCGACCATGCCCAAGATGATGTTCTATTGAACGAAACTGGTCAGGTAGACTGAACTAACTCCATGTTACTGTGCTTCTTGGATGTAAATGTTCTACCTTTTAAAATAAAACCCATAGTTGATGGTTTACACTATGTGGCGGCCTTTTTCTTTTATGAATGGTGGCATCCATGATTGGGTCCAGTGAAAATGTTGAATGGAGGCTGACCCCACATGTTGTTTCCTGAGAGTGACCATGTTTCCAGTTCCATGCCTGTTCCATGCCTGTTCCATGACTCCGTGCTGCTGGCATTGGGTCCACTAAGTCCGGTAAGAGTATGCAATTTTTTCATCGGTGGCCCTGTTTTTTCTAAGGCCCTGTTGACCCTCTTCCCCATTCTCTCAAACGCCTGATCCTGAGGAGAGGACCACAAGGAAAACTATAGTTGTACCTGGGGAGGATAAACGAAACCACTGAAGGTCCCTCTTAATCATGAATAGCAAGTCAAGCATTTTCACCTTACCCAGGTCATTACCCCCAAGTGAATTGTTAAAATAGAAGGTATGGGCCACACCTGAAACAATTGCGCCAAATGCCAGTACAACTGACACCAGTGCATGTCTCTCTCCCCATTCCAATATATAGTGAAGGCTTCCAGTGACAAATACAAGTTGGAACCACTCACACGCTGAGCTGCTCATTTTCTGGCCCAATAAACATAGGAGTCTCCTATGATCCAGACACATTTTTGCATACCTGAAATCAGTCAAAGGAAAAGGTTAGGACACACATACAACTGAAAACATTTAGACTTCCATCTACTCAAATCCTTAATACCCGAAGGGGGGATACATAATCTGGAGGCCTCTGATGCTATGCCTATACAAAATCAAATCCTTAATACCCTTAATACCTGAAAGGGGTATACCCAATCTGGAGGCCTCTGATGCTACACCTATACGAATTGAATGGGAAGAAAAACGTAAACACTCAAGACCTAAATGAGCAAAACTTTTCTTCAAAACTGTGTCAAATTGGAACTTAGTCAATGGGCGTGAATTCAAATGCACTAGGAAGGGGCCCATGCCACGTGGACAAACAACTAAAAATTGCCTAACGAGGTTCACCGGGCAGATAGAGGGGCCTGACCTAGCAGCCAATGACACCCAAGTGCCCCTACCCAATTGGTCGGTCTTAGGCCAGCGGATATACAGCCGGACAAAAGAACCGCTAAACAAAACATGTTTAAATAAAATGCTAGAAGAGCCATGCCTGGATAGCGGAACTAGCTCAGGTATCCACAAGGCCCCAAAGAATATTAATGAAAATGCTGTACGAAACAGCAGGGCCTCATAACCAGAAGAACACACCACCGCAATGGCAGCAGAAAGATCTAAACGAAATAGGCTGTCTACCATCTGGCGCAAAATTAGCCTTACAATACCCCTTCAAGGCCTGCTTCATTGAGAAGAACTCCATACAGGAAAGGAGACCCAGGAGGCGAAGGAAGAAAGAAACTCCTGCCATAACTTTAGCCACATGACCATGGGAGTAACCGTATTCCATTAAATATGCCAAAAAACGCAAAAGTGGCTGCTCCGTCGGAGACCCAGGAATAAAACCCCGGCCCACCGCAAAGGTGGCCCACTTCCTCCAAGCAACTGCATAGTTAACCCAAGTATGTGGAGCCACCGAGTACCGAGTTCCAGATGGCCTCCTGCACCGGCTTCAGATAAAGTCCCACAGCTCCGTTGGGAAAGGACAACTCACCTCGTCTGCCTCTGGGAGAAGTTACCGAAACCTGGACATCTGGAAATGGGACAATGCATCCACAAGCACATTAGAAAAGCCAGGAACATATCTTTCTTAAAGCCAAATGTTGAATTTAAGGCAAAGAAAGACTAGATGTCGCAATAAGAGAACAACCAACAAATATTTAGAGGATAGGCAGTTTACCGCAAAAAGTCCACCCTTATTGTCAGTACTCACCAAGATGCGACGATCTGCAAATTGTGGACCCCAGAGCTCCAGCCCCACCACCACAGGGAACAACTCCAAGAGCACGATGTTCCTGGTAGCCTTCTTCTGATTTCAAGTCTCTGGCAATGCCCCACAGCACCAATGCCATATTGCCGCATAAACCCCTAGAACAAGCCGCATCCGTAAATAACAAAAAATCCTGAGCAGGGATAAAGTCAGCCTAAAAAAAGGACCAGCCATTATATACCTTCAAAGCAAGTCCTCCTTCAGATCAGCAGTGAGGCACAAATGAGAAAAGGGGGACTTGTAGCCTGCAGTAGTGAGGTACAAACGCTTGGAAAAAATGTGCCCTACCGGCATGACCTTACACGCATACTCCAAAAGGCCCAAAAAGGATTGCATCTCCCCCAACAAAACCTTCTTCTGGCGAATAAAGTCGAATCCGATCAGCCAATGAACAAAATCATCCAGGAAGTGGACAATGCCATCCCACCTGGTTTCTGAACTGACCACCTAATGTAGAAAAGTGGAGAACATCTCAAAATAGGTGCATTACAAAAAACAGCCCATCGGCAAGCTCTTGTCCAAATAAAAACTCCCATCAAAATATAACCCTAGGGAGTTGAAAGTCAGCAGGGATATAAGCAGAAGCCTAAAGGCTGACTTGATATTGGTCTGGCCAGCAAGACTCCTGGACCGTATGCTCTAATCTTAACCACCACCTCCTCAAATGTAGCCTATGTCACAGAACACAGAGACCCATTGATCTTGTTGTTCAGTGAGCCATCTTTCGGAAACAAAAGGTGGTGGATCAGATGATTTTTGCCTTGACATACAGTATGCTTTAATTGTTTGAAGAGATATCTAAAAAAAAAGTGTATTTCTTTTTTGTATATAGTTTGTTTAAGTTCCAGGGAAACAGTCCGCAGCCTGGGCACACCCGCATCCTATCTGTCACAGCTGAGCTCATCTCTCCTTGCGCTCACATGCATCGCCGATGCACAACCTGAGACCCGCCGCGCTGTCAGCGCTTCACTTATGGGGAAGGACGGGGGGTACCAGCCTGACAACCCCCCAGTGTATCAACCCCCCAGTGTATGGCACCCGGGGCGGACCGTCCCCCCGTAGGTACGCCACTGCTGTCAGGTTCCTGCAGACTCTTATTATGTCTGTCTGCCCATTCATTCCATACAGGCAGACAGTTATTGAACTGCAAGAAGAATCAATGAACTATGCAAATGATTATATCTACCAAGGGAAATAGAGTTTTTACACAGGAATTCATGTTTTGGCAGTTGGAAGTAGATATGTAAGCTAAAGAATTCATGCTTGCTGAAGTCACAATGTTGAACCGAAAAGTGCCTGTCTTAATGTTTCTCTGCCCATACATTGTTTGGGTCATTGTAAAACACAAGCAGTTTTACCCAATCAGCTAAAGCAATGGCTTGGATATGGCCAGCATCATATTACAATATAGCATGATAATCCAATAAAATAGAAATGTTCTTACTGCAATTTTAACAAATAAGCATAACACAAATAAAAACTAGCAGAAAAGAACAGCAGATTTCTTGTTGATTTATATAAATTTTATGAAGGCCTTGAATGAGTAATAGATACAAACATTCTGATCATTATCTCCTACGAATTGCTTTTCATATTTTATTACCTAAAATTGAGATGCTTAAGGTTTCCAGCAATTTACATTATTTCACTTCATTAAGGGTTTGCAGTCTGTCTCTAGTTTATTACCAGTTTACACGTTTCAGTTAGCCCTGCTGAGCCAGCACACAGCATACACATAGTATATGGCCCTAAAATATTGCAGGATAAATCTTATGCATTAGCATGCTAACTGGTTAGAGAGAGAGGGAGAGAGAGAGAGAGAGAGAGAGAGAGAGAGAGAGAGAGAGAGAGAGAGAGAGAGAAAGTGACCATTACAGGCCATGCAGTTGCCATGATACTTAATAAGTTGAATATAAAGACATTGAAGACATCTCTGTTCAACCTGATTGGTCTTAATAAAATTATTTACAAGAACTACAATACTGAAATCATGAAATCATGAAAAAGCCAAGAGTCTTGGAGTTATCTTTGACTCAGAAATGAAAATGGATGCACAAATAGGATCAGTAGTTAGCAGATCTCACCATCTCCGCCTGCTACGCAGACTCATCTCCTTCATCCCAGAAGAGGACAAAGCAGCAGTAGTTGGAACAATCATCAATTCCCGACTCGACTACGCAAACTCACTCTACATAGGATTACCCCAATATCAGCTTGCGCGCCTACAGGCCATCCAAAACGCGGCGGCAAGACTGCAAACAGGAAAAAACCCTGGGAGTCCATCTCCCCATCCCTGAGGAGCCTACATTGGCTAACCGTAAAGAATAGGATCACATTTAAGACCCTCTGCCTCTCCCACAAATGCATACAAGGTAACCCCCCTAATACCTCAGAGAGAAAAAAAAACACTACACTCCCAATCGCAATCTGCGATCATCTAACCAAAACATCCTTCTCATTCCCAAATACCGCTACAAAGCAAGGGGAGAACGAAGATTCACAGTCCAGGGACCTCGGCAATGGAACGCTCTTCCGACTCACATCCGCATGGAAGAAAACTATCTGGCCTTCAGGAAAAAACTCAAGACCTTCCTCTTCTAAGAGGATGACAGCACAAAACGCATTAGCGCCTTGAGGCGATTCAGTTCGCATTTCCAGCGCTTTACAAATCATTCATTCAAAAATCATTCATTCAGAACACCCAGGATGAATATTTTTTTATACCCGTCCTCTCTAGTACAAAATGATTGATTTTAAAAATAATTAAATGATAATTATAGAGCAGAAATGCAGATATTTTAAATATTGATGTCCCTTTACATTCATGGTCAGTGAATACATTTCCCTTTATAATGGTGGTCTGTGTGATGCCCCCTTACATTGGTGGTCATTGTAGTGTAACTTTGTGGGTTGGTGAGTGCCCCTTAAGATAGTCTTGAGTGCAAGAGTGCAGTGGAAAAGTTCACCCTTAGACCCCTTTCACACTGGGGCAGGGGTGTGTTAGTGGTAAAGTGCTGCTAGTTTTAACAGCACTATACCGCTGTTATAGCAGGACTTTTCGGGTGCTAGCAGGTCGCTTTTAACCCTTGCTAGCAGCCGAAATGCTTTGCTAGCGCTTTGGTAGCGTTTGCTATTTATTCCAATGGGCAGGGACGGTGTAGGGTCGCAGTATACACCGCTCCCGCACCGCCCCAAAGATGCTGTTTGCAGGACTTTTTTCCCGTTCTGCAAGCACACCGCCCCAGTGTGAAAGCACTCGGGCTTTCACACTGGGGTGGCTTAAGAGGCGATTTTCAGGTGTTTTACAGCCACTATTTTTAGTGCTAAAAAAGTCTGAAAAGTTCCCCAGTGTGAAAAGAGTCCTACAGTAGTGCTCTGTCAAAGCATGTCCCCATATATTGTGGTCAATGGTGAAGTACCTCCATACATTGGTGTTTAGTGGTGAAGTGCCCCCCTACAGTACATTAGTGGTTAATGTGAGATCACTTTAACACATCACCGATGTCACTGGTTACTTGTGTAAAAGAGGAGAGGCATCATTTCTCCCACACTACTGGCTCTGAGAGCAGTGCTTGAACTATGCAAGAACCATTTGGTGGGAGATCAATCTGCGCAAAACAACCTGCAAGACTTGCACCCCCTTATTGTAAGCACCTGGGATGGATAACACCCACCGCCCTGCCATTGGTATGGCACTGATTCATTACATACATTTAATTCCAAAATATAATGTGGATTTATAAGATAGTACATACAGTAGTGTAGTTGCAAAGGGCAAAGCACAGAAGAACATGACAGCTGGTCAGTTGTCATATTTTTCCTCATTTGACTACAGTAAATTAAATTATGATTGGTTGGTATTGGTTATTGATACTTGTTTGTACTTTCAATGCAAATAAGCTCCCAGACCTTTTATTAACCAGTTACTGCCCAAGCCAATTCTGACACTTCTCCCATACATGTAAAAATCATTTTTTTTTTTTTACTAGAAAATTACTAAGAACCTCCAAACATTATATATTTTCTGAAAGCAAAGGGCATGGAGAATAAAATGGTGAGTTTTAATGTCACACAATACTTGTGCAGCGGTTTATCAAAGGCGCATATCACACATTAAAATTGTGCACACACGTGGAATGGTGGTATACTACAGTACCTAAAAATCTCCATAGGCAACACTTTAAAAGCCTTTACAGGTCACCAGAGTTAAACAGGAGGTTTGGAGCTAGAATTATTGCTCTCACTCTGACCTTCATGACTATATCTCATATTTGTGGTGCCATCACTGTTTACATACGTGTGAGGGACCCTATGTATGCATTTGTTTTTGCATTTGCACATGAGCATGGGGGGAGGAAGCACTTGAAATGAAAAAAAAAGATATATTATTTATGTTATTTTTTCTCTTTGATCAAATTTATAGCTATCACAAGGGGTGAACAACATCCCTTGTGATAGCATGGACCATGACAAGTACTCTTTACTTTACTCTATTAGACCCCAGATATCTCCTCTGCCCTCAAAAACATCTGATCAAACCAATATCAGGTTGATCAGATGCTTTACAAGCTGGTAACTGCTTGTAAACAACAAATCAAAACCAAAAGCGACAAATCCTTGTCACTTCCAGTTTCATGTAGAATAGAGAATGAGGAATGGATGTTCCTCCTTCTTCTTTATAGTAAGCAAGCCTCATTCCACCCCCTGAAAAGTGATTGGACAACTGTTTAGCTGCTCAATAACGTTTACAGAAAAGAGAATCATTGGCTCTAAAAAATAAATGAAACTAGGTTAATTGCCACAGCAGCCTATACTCATTACCCCAATCAACCCGATATGCATTGCTATGGGGGGGGTGGTATCCTTGGGGCCCCCCTTATTAATAAGGGGAATCAGATTGCAATAAGGCCCTGCCCGCAGACCCCCATGACCACTGGCCCAGGGTTGTTGACAAGAGGCCTTTGTCCTCGTCAATAGGTATGAGCCGAACACTCCCCGCTTCAGTTCGCACCAGAACCTACAAGCGGACCGAAAGTTTGCACGAACTTTAGAACCCCATTAAAGTCTATGGGACTTGAACGTTCAAAATCAAAAGTGCTAATTTTAAGGGCTAATAAGCAAATTATTGTCCTAAAAAGGGTTTGGTTACCCGGGTCCTGCCCCAGGGGACATGTATCAATGCAAAAAAAAAGTTTTAAAAACGGCAGTTTTTTCAGGAGCAGTGATTGTAATGATGCTTAAGGTGAAAAAAAAGTGAAATATTCCTTTAAATATCATACTGGGGGGGTGTCTATAGTATGCCTGTAAAGTGGCGCATTTTTCCCGTGCTTAGAACAGTCCCTACACAAAATGACATTTTTAAAGGAATAACAGTCATTTAAAACTGTTGTGGCTTTAATGTAATGTCGGGACATGGCAATATGGATGAAAATCAGTGAGACAAACGGCATGGGTACCCCCCCCAGTCCATTACCAGGCCCCTTGGGACTTGTATGGATATTAAGGGGAACCCCGCACCCAAATAAAAAAAAAGGAAAGGCGTGGGGCCCCCAGGCCCTATATACTACTCTGAACAGCAGTATACAGGCGGTGCAAACAAGACAAGGACTGTAGGTTTGTTGTTAAGTAGAATCTTTTTGTAATTTTGAACTGGTACATTTTTAAAGTGTAGCTCCAGCCACAAAATCTATTTTTAAGCTTTTTGGAAAACATAGGGAAGGGTTATCATCCCTGTAACATTTGTTTTGCTGTCTGTGCACCTCTTCAGAAGATTTCACCTCACTTTCTGTCCAATGACAAATGTTTTTTGAAAATTTGGGGTTTTTAGTGAAACAAGGATTGGTCATAAAGCATCAGTGAAGAGGAGACACGTTTTTCCCATATTAACTCTTACAGGAGAGAATTTCCCTTCCTAGGGGTAGATTTCATCTCACTTACTGTTGTCTCCTTCCATTTGCAAGTAGGAGTCATTTGTAAGTTGGATGTTTGAAAGTAGGGGCCTGCCCTATATACGCTGCAGAAATTGGGGCCTTAGGTGTTGGTGTTGCCACAATACTGTAAGCCCTCACAGTTACTCCTGGTGGGTGCAGGAACGGGCCCTGCTGTGAAATATTAGATCAAGAATTGTAATTACATGCCATTGTTGAACAGTGGTAGAAAAATTGGGCCTTTGGTAGTGGTGGTGGTGCTGGTGCCACAACACTGTAAGTCCTCACAGTTACTCTTGGTGGGCGCTGGAATGGGCCCTGCTGTGAAATATTATATCAAGAATTGTAATTACATGCATCTGTTGAACAGGGGCAGAACAATTGGGCCTTTGGTGGTGGTGGTGTTGCCAAAACACTGTAAGCCCTCACAGTTACTCTTGGTGGGCGCAGGAATGGGTCCTGCTGTGAAATATTAGATCACGAATTGTAATTACATGTCCCTGTTGAACAGGGGCAGAAAAATTGGGCCTTAGGCACTGGTGCCACAACACTGCAACCCCTCACAGATGCTATAATTATAAGTAGTGCATCAAAAATTGTAATTATATGCCCCTGTTAAACAGGGGCAGAAAAATTGGGCCTTGGCCACTGGTGGCAGTGCCCAGAACCAAAAATGTTCTTACAAGCTATCAGCATGAAAATTGAGGAGGAAGAGGATTGTGACTCAGCATAACAGGATAGTCACTCAGCATCAGCATAGGCAGTCTTGAAGGGATCTCATATTAAAAAAAAATCAATCTGTTACATCAGCATCAGGCGCTTGGTAGCTGGTGATCCAAGACTGATTCATTTTTATGAAGGCCAGCTGATCGACCGAACAGGTGCACCCTGTGATCGGTTACAAAGCCTCCAGCAGCACTGAATGTGCGTTGCAAAAGAACGCTGGATGCAGGACAGGCCAGTAGCTCAATTGCATACTGTGCAAGCTCTGGCCAGTGATCCATCCTCAAGACCGAGTAACCCAGAGGATTTTTGGTGGGAAAGGTGTCCAAGTCTGATCTTGCCCCTAGGTAATCCTGCACCATGTGAATCAGACGCTGGCGATGGTTGCTGGAACTAATCAGACCTTGGGGCTGCGGACTAAAAAAGTGTCTGAACGCATTGGTCAGATGGCCATCTTCTCCACTCTCCTCTCCTTATGTGACTGACCGAAGCCTCAGCAACACGTTGTCCAGGAAATTGTAACCTCCCAGGCTCTGGAAATGCGTTGCACAAACCTTTCTGCAAGGCCTCCCGAAGATGTTTCATCCTCTGCTTTCTCTGCGATGGCAAGATAAGGTCCGTAGCCTTACCCTTGTAACATGGATCAAGGAGGGTTGCCAGCCAGTAATCATCCCTCCTCTTGATACCACGAATACGAGGATCCTACCGCAGGCTTTGCAGGATCAGGGAGGCCATGCAGTGTAGGCATTCTGAGGCATTCGGTCCAGAGTCCTCTGGGTCATTAAGGACGACATGATCCGCAGCCACCTCCTCCCAGCCATGTACAATTCCATGGTTTTCTTTGGAGTGTAAATGATCCCTTGAAGGCTGCTGGACTGCTGCTGATGCTGAGTGCCAGGCTCCACCTCCATGCTGACACAATCCTCCTCCTCGTCCTCTTCCTGTGTGATCGGTGGGCACGCAGGAACACTGTTTGCATAAAGGGGGCCTTGAGAGGTAAGGAAGTCTTCCTCTTCCTCCCTCTGTTCTGCCTCAAGTGCCCTGTCTATTATTCCACGCAGCGTGTGCTGCAACAGGTGGACAAAAGGGACAGTGTCACTGATGCATGCACTGTCACTGCTCACCATCCTCGTGGCCTCCCTAATGGTGACAGGACAGTGCATGCATCCCTGATCATAGCCCACTGGCGTGAGGAAACAAAAACAAGGTCCCCTGACCCTGTCCTGGTGCCATAGTCACATAGGTACTCATTGATGGCCCTTTGCTGCGTGTGCAGCTGCTGCAGCATGGCTAACGTTGAGTTCCATGCATAAAAAATTGTGTAGCGCTAGGACAACACACTGTCTTAAAACCAGTAAGTTGAAAAGGCCTAAACATGAATAGTAATAAACACAAATAAATGTATCATATATAATAAAAATAGGCAAACAGTGAATTACTCCCCAAAAGTGAAGTAAGGAGCACCTTCACCAAAATGCAGCAAAAAAAGAGGATGATAATGAAAAATATTATTCTCAAGTCAATTAAAAAGTCTCATTAATATAATGAATCCTCATATCACACCACTGTGTCTTGTCAAAACATGCAGTGCCCTTGGATGTTTAAGATGGGAGCTTACCGGAGGGTTTGAACCCAAAGCAGCATATGCTGTGAGGGTCAAACCAGCTTGTATTGCACCCTGGCAATGGTGGGAAAATCTCAGCAGTCTGATGATATGGACGAAGCTGATCCAAAAAACGTATCTTCTCCACCGATATTAATAGATCTCACCCAAAAGGTTCATAAGAGTAAAGAAAGGGGGGACTACATAGTGTGATACCGTAGACACCATAATTTATTAAAAATCAAAGAAATACACTTACATGAAGAAGTAGATAAAAAAGCGCTTGTGTATAAAAGGGCGGTAGTGGAGTCCTCCCGACGCGTTTCGTCTTAATAGACTTCGTCTTGGGGTGAAGAAACGCGTCGGGAGGACTCCACTACCGCCCTTTTATACACAAGCGCTTTTTTATCTACTTCTTCATGTAAGTGTATTTCTTTGATTTTTAATAAATTATGGTGTCTACGGTATCACACTATGTAGTCCCCCCTTTCTTTACCCTTATGAACCTTTTGGGTGAGATCTATTAATATCGGTGGAGAAGATACGTTTTTTGGATCAGCTTCGTCCATATCATCAGACTGCTGAGATTTTCCCACCATTGCCAGGGTGCAATACAAGCTGGTTTGACCCTCACAGCATATGCTGCTTTGGGTTCAAACCCTCCGGTAAGCTCCCATCTTAAACATCCAAGGGCACTGCATGTTTTGACAAGACACAGTGGTGTGATATGAGGATTCATTATATTAATGAGACTTTTTAATTGACTTGAGAATAATATTTTTCATTATCATCCTCTTTTTTTGCTGCATTTTGGTGAAGGTGCTCCTTACTTCACTTTTGGGGAGTAATTCACTGTTTGCCTATTTTTATTATATATGATACATTTATTTGTGTTTATTACTATTCATGTTTAGGCCTTTTCAACTTACTGGTTTTAAGACAGTGTGTTGTCCTAGCGCTACACAATTTTTTATGCATGTATTCATCTGTCTGGCAACAATTCTAGTTGTGGTGTGAGCGGCTTATATGGTTGTACAATAATATTTATGGACATTTAGAGTAAGCGCAAATTTAATATTGGTTATATTTTAACGTTGAGTTCCACCTGGTGGGCATGTCACAGATTAGGCGGTTCTTGGACAGGATAAATTCCTTTTGGAGGTCAGTCAGCTAAGCACTGGCATTATATGACCAGCGGAAATGCACACAGACTTTCCTGGCCTGCCTCAGGACATCCTGTAAGCCCGGGTACCTGCCCAAGAACCACTGCACCACCAAGTTAAGGGCGTGAGCCAAACAAGGCACATGGGTCAGTTGTCCCTGTCAGGGGGTGGAGAGGAGGTTGGTGCCATTGTCGCAAACCACCATTCCTGGCTTAAGCTGGCGTGGCGTCAACCACCTCTGAACCTGCCCCTGCAGAGCTGACAGAATCTCTGCCCCAGTGTGGCTCCTGTCCCCCAAGCACACCAGCTCAAGCACCGCATGGCATCTTTTTGCCTGCATGCTTGCGTAGCCCCTTGAGCGCCTATGGAGCACCGCTGGTTCCAAGGACAAATCAGCACAGGAAGAGGCCATGGAGGAAGAAAAAGAGGAGGGGGTGGAGGAGAGTGGTGTGGCAGAATCGCCACTAGTAGAATTTTGGAGGCGTGGTGGCGGAACAACCTCCAACACTCAGCTGAGTCACCCAGTGCGCAGTGAAAGATAGGTAACATCCCTGTCCATGCCTGCTGGACCATGAGTCAGTGGTAATATGCACCTTACCGCTGACTGCCCTGTCCAGCGAGGCCAAGACATTGCCTTCCACATGCCGGTAGAGAGCCGGAATCGCCTTCCGTGAAAAAAAGTGGCGTCTGGGAACCTGCCACTGAGGAACTGCACATTCCACAAACTCACGGAAGGGGGCAGAGTCTACTAACTGAAAAGACAACAGTTGAAGTTCTAGCAATTTAGCCAAGCTATCATTCAACCGCTGGGCATGTGGATGGCTGGGAGCGAACTTCTTTCGGGGGTGCAGCAGCTGGGGCAGGGAAATTTGCCTGGTACAATCTGACATCGATGTAGCGATAGGAGATTGCCCATAAGTACTTGACTGTGACACACCTAATTCTACACCTTAATTCCTCTCAGTGCAGGTTTCAGAGAGGACTGAAGGTATAGTTGTGTTGGAGATCCCAGCTGATGAGGAGCAAGGAGAGGCCCGCTTTGTTCTTTGGTGTGGGTCTTTTAACGCTTGCCAATGAACTGCATGGCAGGTCGACATATGTCTGGTCAAGCATGTGGTGCCCAAGCGGTTGATGTTTTGGCCACATGAGATACGCTTGAAACATATGTTGCAAATAGCAGTTGTGGGATCTGATGCACTCGTCTCAAAAAAGGCCCACACCAAAGAACTTTTGAAATAACGCGCAGAGACAGCAGTGCCCTGCACATGCGGAGCACTGCGGTGTGATGCAGTCAGTGTGCTGCCCTTAAGCTGGCCCCTGGAGAGCATCCTGCCTCATTGGAGATGTGCCTCCTTCTCCTCTTCCTCTCTCCTATCAGGCACCCATGTGGAATCAGTGACCTCATCAATCTCTCCCTCCTCATCACTGAAGCAAAGCTGGCAGTATGCTGCAGCTGGGGGAACATGACTGTCAGATTGCTGTCCTTCTTGGGCACCCCCTCTCTCTGGGCTCACATTACTGCCTTCCTCTAGCTGGGTACCATCATCGGAGCCTTCAACACTCTGGGCATCCTCCTGGAGCCTGTATCCAACACTGGGGTCAAACAGTTCGGGGGACTCCTCAGGGGGACATGGTGGGGCTAGGGAAGGAGTGACCGATGCCATTGAGCCGAGGAAAGAGGCTGCATTGGCAGCTGCTTTACCAGACAAAGTACCCTGAGCCTGGGTGAGAGAGGATGAGGAGGATGAGGATGGCTTGGTCATCCACTCAGCCAAGTCTTCTGCATGTTGCCGCTCAACACGGCCAGCTGCCGAAAAAAAGGACAAGCGTGTCCCACGGCCACGTGTTGATGAGGATGCACTGTCTCCACGACCAGCACTGTTGCCTGTAGACACAGAGCCTGTTTGCCCTCTTTTATTGGCTTGTGACTGTCTACCACTCCTTGTTGGCCTTCCAGACATACTAATGGCCTGCAGTGAGATGTAGCTGCACAAAGCTGGGATATATATATATATATATATATATATATATATATATATATATATACTGATACTGCAGCTAACAGAATCAACTGCCTGTCTGTAGTATTATTAGTATGAGAACACCAGCAATTGTTTTCAGGTAGCTTTAGGTGCACACCCTGCAGAGGACACAGTACACTAACTGTAAATACTGTAGCTGCCTGCCTGTGGTATTAATAGGTTCAGAACAACAGCAATTGTCTTCAGGTAGCTTTAGGTGCACACTGTGCAGAGGAAGCAGTACACTAACTGTGAATACTGCAACTGCCTGCCTGTGGTACTAATAGGATCAGAAGAACACCACCAATTTTCTTCAGGTAGCTTTAGGTGCACAATGTGCAGAGGACGCACTACATTAACTGTAAATACTGCAGCTGCTTGCGGTACTAATAGGATCAGAAGAAAACCACCAATTTTCTTCAGGTAGCTTTAGGTGCACACTGTGCAGAGGAAGCACTACACTAACTGTAAATACTGTAGCTAATAGGACTAATAGGATCAGAAGAACACCAGCAATTTTCTTCAGGTAGCTGTAAATACTGTAAAAACAACTGCCTGTCTGTCAGTAGGAAGAGAATAACAGGAACGGATCTAGCTAAACTGAATACAGTGTATATATAAATAAATACATATATATATATATATATATATATATATATATATATATATATATATATATATATATATATATATACACAACACCTAGGATGCATTTATATACACAATACACTGTAAGTGCAGCTAACTGACTCGCCTGCCTACTCTATCTAACTTAAATCAAATGACACTGTCTCTCTGTCTATCTCTTCGCCGCCGCCGCACACACTACACAAGGCCTCCACGCAGGCAAACTTATATAGTGTGGGGAGTGTACTTAACACCCTGAGCCATAATAGGCCAGCGCCACCCTGGCTTACGGCTCTCTGTACAGACGGCGCTGTGAATGGCCAAGCATGAGGGTCATAGCGCATGCTTGGCCAATCATCAGCCAGCAATGCACTGTGATTCGCAGTGAATTATGGGCCATGATGCGCCACTTGAATTTGGCGCAAACGGCCCATATAACGTTCAAAATTCGACGAATGGGCGAACATGCGATGTTCAAGTCGAACATGGGTTCAACTCAAACTCGAAGCTCATCCCTACTCGTCAACATGGCAGCAATGTGCTTTTCTAGGGTAGGGGGGGTTCGCCTTGACACGGCACCC
Source organism: Lithobates clamitans (assembly GCA_037952925.1). NCBI lineage: Eukaryota > Metazoa > Chordata > Amphibia > Anura > Ranidae > Lithobates > Lithobates clamitans. The sequence goes on along the minus strand of JBBGZY010000213.1, from coordinate 2,047,908 downwards.
CCCTATGGGCCTGGTATGAACTCCATGTTATTTAAAGGAATTGGATAATTTGAATCTTTCGCTATAAGCATTTAAAAATGTCACTGCCCCTGGCCAAAATTACATTTTTTAACTTTTTTCTTTGCATTGATATATGTTTTCTAGGGCAGTGCCCACCCCTCATGCTACTTTGTAACACCCCCTTGCCTATTAGCCCAGAAAATGGGAATTTTTAATTTGACACATTCAGCTTCAATTTATTTCAATGGGGTTTCAGGTTCAGCATTCAAAATTCTTTGAGGTTCACCGAACCCTGCTCAAACTCATTGTCATGTTCAAGAAACCAGTTTGAGATGATTTGATCTTTGCGACATGGTGCATTATCCTGCTGGAAGTAGCCATCAGAAGATGGGTACATTGCAATCATAAAGTGTTGGACATGGTCAGCAACAAAACTCAGGTAAACCGTGGCCTTTAAACGATGCTCAATTGATACTAAGGGGCCCAAAGTGTGCCAAGAAAATATACCCCACACCATTACGCCACCATCACCACCAGCCTGAACCGTTGATACAAGGCAGGATGGATCCATGCTTTCATGTTATTTACATCAAATTCTGACCCTAACATCTGAATGTTGTAGCTGAAATTGCTACTCATAAGACCAGGCAACCTTTTTCCAATCTTCTATTGTCCAATTTTGGTGAGTCTGTGCGAATTGTAGCCTCAGTTTCCTGTTCTTAGCTGACAGGAGTGGCACCTAATGTGGTCTTCTGCTGCAGTAGCCCATCAAGGTTCGATGTGCTGTGCACTCAGAGATGGTATCTCGCATACCTTGGTTGTGACAAGTGGTTATTTGAGTTGCTGTTGCCTTTCTATCATCTCAAACCAGTCTGCCCATTCTCCTCTTACCTCTGACAACAAGACATTTTCCTCCACACAACTGCTGCTCACTGGATTTTTTTTTTTTTCGGACCATTCTCTGTAAACTCTAGAGATAGTTGTGTGTGAAAATCTCAGAAGATCAGCAGTTTTTGAAGTACTCAGACCAGCCCGTGTGGCACCAACAACCATACCACTTTTAAAGTCACTTAAATCCCCTTTCTTTCCCATTCTGATGCTCTGTTTGAATTTCAGCAAGTCATCTTCACCACGTCTAGATGCATGTCTAAATTTTAGCCGATTCATCAGGAACTATTTGAAATTTGAAAAGTGTATGGTCAGCTTAAACCTAAAAAGTGGAATTGGCATATAAACATAGGAGGAGTCCAAAAAATGTTTTTTTAAATCTGGCACTGCTAGTTAGTATCTAACCTATCTGAGAAGTCAGCTGAATATATCAATGATACTGAGGAAAGTTAGGAGGTAATAATTAATGGAACACTCAGGCTAGTTTTACAATGTTATTAATTTTATTTAGGAGAAGGATGGTTAATGGGACTGGTGTGATGGAGGGTTCTGAGCAATAGTTGAAGTATAGTCTGGTGAGCGCAGACAAAGTTGTATTTTTCTTCTTCTGTTTTTGTGTTCATGTTAGGTGGGGTTATTTGATGGAAATGTTCTGTGTTTTTGAGTTTTTTGATGAATTGAGAAAAAAAATGAATAAAAATGATTTGTTAAAAAAAAAAATCTTGACTACCTGGCTTTGCTTCTGTGTTTCCTTTCCCTGACCCTTCCTAGTCGCCCAACATTCAAAATAAAAAAAATAAAAAAAATGAAGAATGCAGATTTTTCAAATTGTAAAGATTAAAGATGTATTATGTATGGCCATCATAAGAAATCCAGTGATTAGAAGATAAAATATATGTAAATGCAATGCTCTTCTCCCTAAAGAGATAAAAGTGAATGTCATATTAATAGCATCTCATTCACTGCGACTAAAGATCCACAAAGATTAAATATTGCTTTTAATGTGATAAACATTTCTATTAAAAGGTGTTACTTATTTTCCTAAAGTAGTGTTCAAAGAAAGCATGCCATATTTTTTTAAATATTAAATCCATATTGCTTTTTAATACGAAGATCTATTAATATTCATACATGCTTTGTTTACTGCTTGTTTCTGATACATCTCTTCTACCAACTAGCACTTCTAATAATTGCTTAAGGACCCCAAACTTTTGCAAATGTTGGTTCCTTTTTTAAAAAGCATCCTAACCCAATGAACTCAAAAATACAGTAAGAAAGAATCACTTCAGATGAATTTTTGATTTTCTGCTTTAACAAAGGAATGACTGCAAATCAAAGAAATAGCTTAAAGTGATATTATAAAAAGAATACAGAGGTTCGCTTTTCAGTAACTCTTTGCTTTTAATGTAGATGGAACATTTGTCTGTGCCTTTTTTTTTTTTGATTAGATGAGTGGAGTCTTCTTGATCTAAAGACATTAAGGGAGTGTGTTCGTCCAATTTGAATATGCTGTTCTATCTGTTTGCTGCGTTGTGCTACTGAAAAAGCAGTAATGCCTAAAGGCGGCACCTGTATCGGCAGGTCAATGCCATTCTCTTTCAGATAGCTGCTGTGCCACTGCTGGTTGCTACTTTATTAGTTATAATTAGGTAGACTGTCACTTCTGTAGGTGACAGGAGAAAAGCGTTAAGGAGAATATACGGTATGTGTCTTCAGTTTCCCCGGACATGTCTTACGAAAACAGTAAAGTTATTGCTGCAGGCTAGAGCATAGTGTGGAACAGACATTACCATATAGTTTATTGTTTTTAAAAAATAATCATGCAATCTCAACTTTTCTAATCACAACTCACCCCAGAATGAAAAAAGTGCATGAAAACATTAGTGTCGTTCTGTTTTACCTTAATTTTTATGTCTGCAAAGCTCAGTTCGATGTACCAAATATTCCCATGATCAATGCCAATATTTACCATCCATTTACCACCATTTTTTTAAACTTATTCTTAAAAAAAAAGAGACATATTGCCACTTCACATTCTCCCAGTGTCCCCCTGGTGTGTTGCTAATATCCTGCTTGGCTGAGAGCCATCCTACCAGACAGGCTGATGATCAGTGGGTTCTTTATTACCATGCCAATGGGGATGTTTAGGTATTGTGCATTAGGCTCATGTGCAACGTACTTACCCCTTGGAGGTAGGTAAGCTGTTGCCTCTCCCCAATTAAAGGGGTCCCTTCAATGCCTTAGATATTAATCTAAAAATTTACTAAAAGAGAAAAAAAAGTTGACAGCTAGGGGTTGATTTACTAAAAGCAAACAGGCTGTTCACAAGGGAATTTGCCCCATAGCTTAGTGAATGTGGTAAAATTTTATTGCAAGTCAGCAGAGCTTCACCCTTATTTGTGTAGCTCTGTGGAAAATTACCTTGCAAAGTGCAACTTCTCTTGCAAAGTGAACAGAATATTTACCTTTAGGAAATCACCCCTTAATGATTACAAAATAACAACAACCCAAATATGTGACACTTCTAAATACAGAATTACTATATATACACTATATTGCCAAAGATCTGTAGGGTTCAATATTGAGTTGGCCCACCCTTTACAGCTATAACAGCTTCAACTCTTCTGAGAAGGCTGTCCACAAGGTTTAAGTGTGTGTCTCTGTTTGACCATTCTCCTAGAATTTCCATTCGTGAGGTCAGGCGCTGATGTTGGAAGAGAAGCCCTGGCTGGGGATGCCATGAAAGTTTATGTACGTGTAAAGGCAGGCGTCCGTCCCAATGCTTTTGCAAAATATAGTGTGTATATATATATATATATATATATATATATATATATATATATATAGTATATATGTATATACACTGTACTGTGAAAAAGATTTACGCAGGTGTGAAGAAATGCTGTAAAGTAAGAATACTTTCAAAAATATATATCTCAATTGTTTATTATTATAAATGTACAAAATTCAGTGAGCGAACAGTAGAAAGGTCTAAATCAAATCAATATTTGGTGTGACTACACTTTGGCTTCAAACCAGCATCAATTCTTACACTTGCACACTTTGTACACTTGCACAAAGTCAGGGATTTTGTAGGATTAGAGTCAGGTGTATAATTAACCAATTATACCAAGTGGGTGCAATGATCCATATGTAGTTTGAAAGACAGTCAATTATGAAAACAGAAACAGCCATGTAGGAGGCTTAAAACTGGTTAAGGAACATCCAAATGCTGTTACTAAGGTAAGGTTGTGGAAGACAGTTTTATGCCACAGGTCATAACACCATGGCAAGACTGAGCACAGCAACAACATATTTATACATATATATATATATATATATATATATATATATATATATATATATATATAGTTCCAACCACAGAGTCTATAAAATAGGCAGCTGCCCCTTTAAGTGGATATACCACTAGTACAAATGGATGGTGAAATAAGTAAGGTGCTCTACCTGTTTAGGCTTAAATGTTAAATAGTGACAAACTAGTGTGAACAATTATATTTAAACCATTACTTAATTATCTGTGACTTATGTATTATATGTTTTACTAATACATATGATGTGAAAATGTCCTAAATTGGCTAGTTACTGGTGAGACCCGGTGTTTACAATTAATAAAACTTTTAACACACATATCAATTTGGATCCTAAGAGGTGCTTACTGGGCTATTTCGATAATGAGTTTTTGCCCATTGAGATATTGATATCAGTTAGTAGAAAGGGAGAATTTTGGGAATTGAATGGTGTGTTAATACTGCCAACATCCTAAATAGCATCATAAGAGAGAGCATGCACCAAGGTGCATTGGGAGAGGCCCCCTTGGACTTTTAATGGCAGAAATAAAGTATAAAGGGTCAAAAATAGATAAAAAGGCACAAAGGTGCTAACTTTATTATTGTACAAATAGTAGAAAAAGTAGAAAAAATATATATTGCATATAAACACAATGGGTTTAAAATGTATTGTAGCAGTACATCAATGAATCAACATAGACACAAAAACCCAAGCTAGTGGTCAAAAAACACTGGCCACACCAAATCAAGATCAGCAAACTAGACTTTTAGACATATACCTGACATGCTTCGGAAATTATTTTTGCATTGGTATACATTTTCCTTCTTCAGGGGTAATTTAAAAAAAATTAATTTTGGGTAGTTATGTTCTTATCTGTAACATAAATATAGATGTATAAAAGTATTTATATGACAACATCGAAAAGATACACTGTCAACAACTTTCTATGGATAATACAAAGTAGCAGGACCAAAGGTACTTACATGTAGTAGAATAACTGCAAGTTTGCAAAGATAAAAAACAATACAAAAGAGTGATACATGCTGGCTGCATGGATCCATACATATACACGGAACAGGTGGTTAAAGTGTGTGATCACAACCCAGCTGTTGAGACTTGTTCACAAAAGGCGCCTGGCAACTGCCACAGCAGCAGAATATGCACTGTGGAAACAGTAATGAGAGAAGGAGGGTGAGTTCCTCTCTAAGCAAAGGTGCATAAATGTGTATGTGGTAGATGAATAGTAAAAACAGTGAATTGTGGTAGTGACAAGAGCTTAGTGGAAGAAGACCCCTTGTCCACATCCCTATACGACTACACAATGGGAAATTTCCTTTTGTGGGACTTTAAAAGGCAGGAGTCTTCAAACAATAGTATATCAAAAAATATTTTATTACCAAAAGTTAAAACATGACAAAGATAAAAGAGATGGATGCACGTAGAATCAGATGGTAGCAAAAAAGTATACATGTCTAGTACAGCAATATAAATAACACCACACAAACTGTCCCGGCAGTGGGCTGAGACAGGAAGGCCCGACGCATTTCAAGGTTGTAAATGTTGAAACCTCTTCTTCAGGGGATAATGGTGAGGTGTGTAATTATCTGAAAATATTTAGCAAAAATACAAAATAAACAAACAGAAAGATCCAACATAATATGGTGTTCATATACATTCAGGGCACATAGAACCTAATTGTTGCATTATAAAATGTTCTAACCGTGTAACTCCTGAGCCAACATCAAATAGCATCCAACTTCAAAGAAAAATGGGAATGAATAGTTTGTCGCCAGGGATCAGGTCCATGAGCCAACGCTTAGCACGAGAGACGTATAAATCCAGCCCCCGGACAGAACACAGAGGACGTCCTACCACTGGGAGTATGGCACCACTGGTTTCGGATACCATTGACTATCCTTTCATCTAGGAAAAAAGGGGAGCAGGATGATAGATCCAGCAGATAGAGAAAAGAAGGCAAGAAAAAGGCTCAGCCCAATAGGCCTACACCTGCTATAATTTAGCATAATTACAATAAGAGTATATCTGTCCTTTATGTACCTACTAATGCATAAAGATGAGAGACTCTTTTGTGTGAATGAAAAAGCGTCACATAAGTGCTGCCAAGTCTAAAGGTGATGCTGGGCCCTCGAGTGAATGAATGAAAAGTGAATGAAAAGGGGGGACAGTGGGTACATCTGGAGAGACAGCTAGAGAAAAAAAGGCAAAAAGTGCTGTGTGATTGATTCCAGTCACAGATAACACCATATATGTCTCAAACAGCAGTGTTGGGTGTCTTAATTAACAACATCCAATACAGTGCAAAGTGAGCATGAATTTGCTTGTGAAAACACATTGCTCTCTCCAAACATGTCTATCAGATCGCAATGTATTTTGCAAGACAAAGCTATTAGCGATTTACCTTTAGGAGTAAGCAGTCACATGACCGGTCTGATACCTGTACCAGCATGAGACTGGGCGTCCACACACACATCCTAAATACCACCGCTCATTAGAGACAAGCTAGCACAGCTGGCTCATGTGATTGGCGGGCATAGTACAGTGGAAGGGTTTGCCCTCCGAGTCCCCGGCGCGCAGGCCCGCCCCCTAAACCCCATACACGTATGCTTATCCAGGGAAAAGAATGACGTCACACGCTGGAGAAAAGAAACATAGACACATGCTGGGAGGGAACTGACGTCCGCGTCAGGGGCTCGCGGCGTGCTGACTACATTTCTACCCGAATCATTTTGTAACTGTAAAACCCCCGGCGTAGTTTATTTGTTCACATGTGAATGTGGCTGCTACTACGTCGGGAAGACAATTAATGAATTCTGGAAAATAATTTATCGCCGCGCACCTCCGTGTCAGAAAGATGCCGATCTCGCATTTGGCTGTTCCATCACAGCTGATTAAGCGAGACAGCATAGGTGCAATTCTGATTGGCCCACACTGGACACAGCTCGGTATGTAACACCAGCTGTTGATCCAGTGTCAGCATCGCTCACGGCCTCAGTCCTAAGGTAACCATTTTTGACTTTTAAACAGGTTGAGTATGGATCAGCTGTTTGCTGCACCATTCACTGTTTTTACTAATAATCTACCACATACACATTTATGCACCTTTGCTTAGAAAGGGACTCACCCTCCTTCTTTCTCTCTATATGTATGGATCCATGCAGCCAGCATGTACCACTCTTTTGTATTGTCTTTTATCTTTGCAAACTTGCTCTCAGATAAGGGTACTCACCGAGGCCGAGATGCTGAGTCGCTCTTGCGACTAAGCGCACTTCACTCCTGGAGATGGTACAGGGGGTGAAGGGCACAAAGAGGCACGAGTCACCAGCAGGCTAGGCAGGTCTTGCGTGAAGGTCAACGGCAGGGACACAGCTGTGCAGGACTGGAAGATGCTGAAGCTCAAGAAGGAGGATGAACAGCTGATCCAACAACAGGGGGTCAAACACCGGGGGTCAAACACCTTTGACTAGTAAGAGTCTTTAGATATGCCAAAACAGTCTAGTGCAAAGGACCGTTAGCAGGTCTGTCAGCAGGCTGATGACTTAGTACTAAAGATTGAAAGCAAAGTCCGTAAACAGGCCGAGGGTCAAACACAGGTAACTGGAAGCAAAGTCTGTGAGCAAGCCAGGGGTCGAGCACTGAAGACAATAGCAAAGTCCATGAGCATGCTGAGGGTCAATCACTGGAGACAGGAAGCAATATCTGTAGACAGGCCGAGGGTCAAACACAGTAAGCAAGTGGAGAAGTCCAGGAGGCAAGCCGAGGGTCAGATACAGGTAGAGATCAGAGCAGGTCAAGGTCAATCCGGATCACAACAGGTAATCAAGAATCAGGATACAAGCAGGAAACACACAGGGAGCTGAAAGACACACGAGCAATCTGGTCATGGCACAGAGTGGCTTTTATAGGCCAGTGGGAGGCTCATGTTGTGCGTGCTATTACGTACGCGCGTTCACCGTTCCACTGAATCGCGCACGCGCATTAGCCGTTTCACGGAATTGCACACAAACATTAGCCGTTTAGCCGAATTGCGCACGCGCATTAGCCGTTTTGCTGTATTGTGCCCAGGGATGCGCCGGAGTGCCGCTCTACCGCGCATGTGCGAAGGAAGGCAGCGATATTGGCAGTGAATCTACTACATGCAAGTACCTTTGGTCCTGCTACTTTGCATTATCCATAGAAAGTTGTTGACAGTATATCTTTTCGATGTTGTCATATAAATACTATTATACATCTATATTTATGTTACAGATAAGAACATAACTACCCAGGAAAATGTATACCAATGCAATAATAATTTCCGAAACATGTCGGGTATATGTCTAAAAGTCTAGTTTGCTGACCTTGATTTGGTGTGGCCAGTGCTTTTTGACCACTAGCTTGGGTTATCATACTAAACCATTTTGGTCTGTAAATGATGAAATTCTATAATAAAGAAATATAATGGAAGAATTATCTATGACTTAAACTATACAATCAATTTGCAGTGTATAAAATTAGTGCCATGTGGTGCTCATCACCACAACTTAACAAAACATTTAAACTATGCACATATTATCAAAACAATAGCCATAAAAAATTATATATGCATGAAAAGTGAAAAATCAACATCCAAAAATATCCAAACAATTGTTTACTCGGTACACTTTATGCTGTGTAATATTGGTAAAAAATTCTCTCCACTCCCAAATCACCAGTGCTCCACCACGTGTGGTAATAGAGATACACTCACCAGATCCCCTTGGTCATAAAGACCAATACAGCCTTTTACTGAATAAACTAGCCTGAACAATGGGGTAGATGTTCCATGTAGATGGATCTCCTTATGTATTTTTCAACACATAGTATCTCACATCCATCAAATAGTGGCAAGTATCAAAGGGACAAATGATAAAGTGATCATGCAATATGTTTTTAAAAATATTCCTAATTAAAAACACCTCCAGTCACCACGCTTACATTTGGCAGTGCCCAGACCAGCACCAGCTAAATCAGCACGTGATTCATGGATTTCTTCAGAATAACAAAAGTATAATACCTGGGAAGACGCTGTGATCATCACTTCACCTCTTAAAGGCCCAGGCTGGGTATTAAGCCAAAAAGCATGTGTGATCTCCTGTAATAGGAGATGATTTGGAGCCAATAAGCGGCAGTGTGTGTAGAGGTGGAGGTTATATCTTTCTCAACCACGACTCTTGGGTGTATCATGTGTCACATCTGAAAATCATTTTTTAAACAGTGGGCTGACTATTCATAAAATGATGCAATGTGATAACTAATCAATCAATTTTTTTATTTTTCATGGGGTCACTTTTTATACAAAATTCAGCACTATCAATGTTTATTGCACGGATTCACTTTACATGAAGGTTTAGCGCAACTTAATATAGAAAGATGTATATATATATATATATATATATATATATATATATATATATATATATAGTTCAAAGGACCCCTTTAATTGGGGAAGAGCAACAGTTTATCCCCAACTGTGAAAAGAGTTGCATATGAGCCTAACACACAATAAAGAAACCACCCCCAGGCAGCAGTGGTAGTAAAAAAAAAAAACACCCCCTAGTAGCAGTGGTAATAATGAGCCCACGACGGCTCTCAGCATGGCAGGATGCCTGTATACTTGCAGCACTCCAGCAATGGGTATACTGGGATGAAGTGAAGGGACTATCTGTCTTTTTTTAAGAAAAAGTAAAAGTAAAAAAATCCGTGGATGTTAAACATCATCAGATGTGGTCAGATGCATAGTTAAGTAAAATACTTGATACATCCAACACTTGCAGCTTTAAACATAAAGTTAAGTGAGAAATCACTAATGTTTCTTTCCTCTTATTTCATTCTATGGTTCATTATAGAAGATTCTTACAACCCAATTTTCCAACCCCACCATAGTAAATTAGCCAACACATTTACCCCTGGTATCCTAGGCATTTAAATACAGTCTCAGTTGGTTACTTGATTGTTTGGAACTTTAAAATGAATGTGGATCCTCGGCATGAAATGGCTCACAGTTTATGCCAAAGTCCCTAGTATCAGCATGGCGGGGGGCCCACATTTTTGCATCTCTATAGTTATGATAATATTAGCTTGTATGCCTGGGGCACTACTTTGAGAAAGGCTACATCATTTTTGTAGCCATGCCTTTAGCCTCTTTGCTTTGCCGAGCAGTGTTCTTTTGCCTAAGACCTTTACCATTTCTGCTAACCAGTGTACTGTTGTGCTCTTATAGGTGACAATTTCTTTTTAAGATTAATTAACATTACTGTCATATATGTCAACAATTTAAGCAATACTATACCTTTGAGTTACATAGGACCATCGAGTTACACAAGAAAACTTAGATATGTACTTTAAGGCCAATGTTATTAGAATCTATTTAACCTATTTAGATGAGTACAAAACAAGAGCAGACTATAGCCCAAATAAAAAAGGTGAGGGGGATCAATCAAACTTTATAAAGATAGATTTCTTGTTAGATGCCAGAACTACAACTCAGATACTGTTTGCTTTTGTTTTAATTACCCCAAAACTCTTTCACATTCACATTGCTGCTGAATTTGTCATTCAGAAGGATGGAATTTATGATGCCTTAACAGAAAATTAATTGCTGTTTCTCTCTGCTTTAGTGTTTACAAATCCCCAAAAGGAAAGTTGTGCCAAAATGAGATCAACACATGCTTTTGCAGCCTGGTTGCATAGTTTTTTTTCAATTACCCAAGTGCTGGACGGCAAGACTTGGCTGCAAGAAACTAGACTCCATCTGTTTATTTATTAGATGTATTAGTAGTGGAATTTGAATATGGAATTTACTGTCACTGTGATACAAATCATGTTTTACCAGTGAAGGTAATGTGATTACATTCAAGATTTTATCAACAAACAACAATGTTATAATTAAAGCCAAAAACATAAATTTTAGGACATAGTAAGCTTTTGAAAAAATGAGAGGCAGCTGCAGGGAAGATCATTTTGTGTTTTGCTAATTGAATTGTAGCTATACAGTTTATTGTTTATAAAGCTAGCCTGGAGTGTTTGTTGTTGTTGAAATATTGAACCCACGGGAGTGCTTGAGATGTCACCACTTTATTAGTATAAACTGCTGAAAAATATTAGCCTGACTAATATTAGCATATCTGAACTATGGCTAAGTCTCTATCACTATCCTGCTGTCTCTTGCAATTGGCAAAGAAAAAGGAGGTGTTGCTCACAGTGACCAATCATGTTTCATCTTATTGTCTGTAGGAAAATTAAACAAAAACTACGGGCAACAACTCACATATTCCACATTGTATTGTTTTCTGTTTACTTTTTTTTTTTATAAACGGTGCTACTTTTCTAATATATAAAAAGTTAATAAAGCGCTACCATCAACCTTAATATAGCATAGTGATCCAAAAAATAATGTGATCCAATAAAGGATGTGATCCTATAAAAAAATACATAAATGAATCATATATATGTGTTCAGTAAACTGCACTAGATATAAATGAATTTCTATTCTTACAAAATGCTTGTAGATTTCTGGAGATACTGGGAAAAAGTCAAATACCACTCATTTGTAAGATAAAACACAAAAGGACAACGATACCCAAATGATCAGGTGTGTAGTCTCTGACGATGTTCACATGTGGTGGATTGCTTTCAAACCTTCATTGCTTTCAATTCTTCATAGATCGATATTGCTCAAACAAAAGAAAGGACATACCTCATTGCGCAAATAAATAAACTAAAAACTATGCAAATAAATAAACTAAAATCTTACAAATGAGTGGTATTTGACTTTTTTCCCAGTATCTCCAGAAATCTACAAGCATTTTGGAAGAAGAGAAATTGATTTATATCTAGTGTGGTTTACTGAACACATATATATGATTAGTTTATTTATTTTTTTATAGGATCACATCCCTTATTGGATCACATTATTTATTGGATCACTGTGCTATATTAAGGTTGATGGTAGCGCTTTATTAACTTTTTATATACCGTATTTATTGGCGAAAAAAACTTACATTTAAATGCCCATCAATGCAGCCTTATCAGTGTCCATCTGCATGCTTGTCCAGTGTCATTTGCAGCCTTGTCAGTGTCATTTGCAGCCTTGCCAGTGTCATTTGCAGCCTTGCAGCCTTTGCAGCCTTGTCAGTGTCATTTGCAGCCTTTGCAGCCTTGTCAGTGTCATTTGCAGCCTTGCAGCCTTGCCAGTGTCATTTGCAGCCTTGCAGCCTTGTCAGTGTCCATCTGCAGCCTTGCAGCCTTGTCAGTGTCCATCTGCAGCCTTGCAGCCTTGTCAGTGTCCATCTGCAGCCTTGTCAGTGACATTTGCAGCCTTGCCCAGGCTGCAGTTAAACTGCAGTGACTTGTGTCACTGCAGTTTGAATATAGCGCTGCCGAGATACACAGAGCTGGTCCTCGGCTCCTCTCAGCTCTTCTCGGCTCCTCTTGTAGTCCCGCCCGGTCCCACCCTATGATGGACATAACACAGGTCCAATGGCGGGACCGGGCGGGACTGGGCATGACTGTGAGCGGAGCCGAGCGCCGCCCATATACATACATAGACGAGTGTACTCGGCTAGGTTCGGCTAGCTCCACTCACAGCCACGCCCAGTCCCTGTGTTATGTCCATCATAGGGCGGGACTGGACATGACTGTGAGCAGAACTAGCCGAGCCTAGCCGAGTACACTCGGCTATGTATGTATATCGGCGGCCGGCACTCACTCGGCTCACAATTAGTGGGGGGATTGGCGGGGATCGGCGTATAACATGCACCCACGATTTTCCCATGATTTTAAGGGGAAAAAAGTGTTATACTCCGATAAATACGGTATTTACTTTTTTGTGATATCAGCACACAACACAATAATAGCAATCACTATCATTTGTTCATCTTAATATAATTTTTGGTTCACAATTTGATACAATCATTCACACCAGCGCTTTAGTAATTTTTATACAACTTTTCTAATATACTTTACCCAAGATTTCAAAGAGGACTTGGGAGCAGCCTTCGTGTGCCCACAATAGGGGGAAAAATAAGGTTTTATTTATCCATGGTTAAAACAAGAACATATGTCCATAAATATAGAATACAACAATTAAAGAGACATTTCAAAGATACTTAATATTCCAAGCTGATGTTTGCTGGTAAGATGTAGTTACTCTTTGGAAGTTTGCTGAATCCTTTACATGTTTTGTGGTAAAAAACACTTCCTCAGGAGTAATTATACACAATTCATCCAGAGAGAAAGGCAAACATGAACAGCAAGGATAAGGAATGACCGAAGACACTCCCCCATGGTGGGAGACACACGTAGCCAGGTACTAAAGAAAACCTGAAACAAGGCAACAACCCTGGGAAGAAAAATAAAATCAGCCCAATTTACTGGATATCCAAAAAAGCAATAAAAGAAACAATTATGGGACTTTAAATGAGGTGTATGTCTCTGCAAATATGAAATGTCAACTTATTGGTAGTAACCAATCCCCTAAGGGTAGTCCCTATAATGAACAAAACAAAATATTTCTTGTGTACAATATAGGCACGATATAAACATATTCGATGCACAATAGTCACATATTTAATGTTTATACATAGAAGGACATAATTGGTACAGACAACAATAATGAAGAATTAATGTACAAAATTGGTAATATAAATAATTATAAACAACATGGTAAGATGAATTCATAATGTTAAAACACGTTGTAAACCTGGCACCCTTGAGTATGGACTCAACGCGTTTCATGGAGTTTAAAGCCAATCATCATGAGTAAGATGCTAAAAAATAAGTAAAAATGGAGATTAAATGAGTAAATTTACCTATGTCAGATACCTATATAGTGTATTAGGCTCTCTAGTTAGAAAAAAGAGATGTAGTGATGGTACTAACCTGTAAGGTATCCAATGGGTGTGTACCCATTGCTACTTTATTTGCATGAACATAGCCTAGATATGTTTGTCTCCCCCGGGGTTGAGGCGGGGAAACCCAGTCCAGTACAATCCCCCCACCCTAGCTCCCAGATGGACAAGCAGGCTAGGTGGGGGCTGGAGGGACCAGCCAGCCAAGAATAGGAGGATAAACCATACATAGGGGGACCGAAGAGGAAAATAAAGGGCCCAGGATAAGGTATAGTGACTGTATAGTGGGCATATCCAGGAATGAGGTGTCCATAGGAATCCTACAATACATACAAAAAAGGGGCTAAGTAGATGTAGTTTCATGTATTGTATATATATATAAAATGAGTAAGTGTCAAGTCCTGGGGAAGCCCTCACATACCTGGGTCAAACAAGATGGAGATGAATATTGTTGTCCCAACCAGGTGGTAATGACCTATGAATAGCCCAAAGCTCCCTCCCGGCTGAAATACCCGCCAAAAGGGGCGGGACCCCGCCAACGTCATGCGTGCACGCTGAGCGGGGAGGAGGAGAGATACACTCCGTAGTCGCCGCAGCGTGAGATGACAAACATACACACCCCTCGATCGGCACGCAGGAAGGGCCACGCGAGAGAGTGCGTGAGCATGACGTCGAGGTGCAGAGGACAACCCCTACCCCGTCACATAGGGGACGGGCGAGGGGGAGGAACTAGGCACCTCGCAACCCCCGGAGCGAGACCACAGAACCCGTGGCCATGGACATCAAACTAGGGGAAGTAGGACAAGCTAGTATATAATCCCTAGGGGGTGAGCCTAAAACTAATTAGAACAAAGATGATTACATGGACATAGGGATTAAATATGGATAGTCTTGCTGAAAAAATTATAATAATATAATAATAAATTGAAATATAACCTATGTTAAAACTAGAGTAAGGGTCTATGGATATGTATGGATAAATGGATATAACTGAAAATAATATGTTGGGCATAGGGGGTCACATCAAGGAATGGGTGTCTTCCACCCTAAATACATTACTGGATATCCACTCAGAGGACACAATAGAACAGGAGGGTTTGACACAGTTGGCACCAGAAATAGAGCTGTATAGATTAGTAATGTTGTCAAGCTGCAGCCCCCTATGAAAGAACACCCAGCCCTGTGACAACTGACAGGAACCTTCAAGTTATTATTGGCTGGACCACATTACTCATCTATACAGCTCTATTTCTGGTGCCAACTGTGATAAACCCTCCTGTTCTATTGTGTCCTTTTGAGCGGAACATCCAGTGAATTGGGCTGACTTTGTTTTTCCTCCCAGGGTTAAGTTACCTTGATTCTGGTTTTCTTCAGTACCTGGCCATGTGTGTCTGCCTACTGCTCCTCGTGCTGCCGTGGGGGAGTGCCTTAGGGCATCTCCTATCCTTGCTGATCATGTTTGCCTGTCTCTCTGGATGAATTGTGTATAATTGTGTATACAATTGTGTATAAAAATGTACAGATACCTGCATCCACACACTTTCACCATAAATACAGTAAAGCAGAGTATAAACACAGAGTTCTTTTTCATTCCACAAGTAGGTTGACCAAAAAAAGCTGTACATATCCCTGCATCCACACAAGCAATGTGGATGCAGGGATCTCTTCCACTGTGCTATTGTGTTCTGACAGCGGGGACTAACCTGCCATTGGCTGCAGCGACTGGTTGAATGCTGGTTTTCCAGCAGGACCATTCAACAGAAGCCAGTCTAACAACTGACTTCTGTTGAACAGACAGGGCTACATCGAAATTTGTTTGGTTCTGGCTTTACTGTATACGCAGGTTTACTGGTAGTATCACCAGGTGAAAATAAAAAGGAAAGAGTCTGACATAAAGCAAAACATATGCAGCCACCACATTTACCAGCTGATAACTAAGCTTAAATATATTAAACTTTTATTCTTGGGTTTAGATACATTTTAATTAATATTATATTGAACAATATTGTCAATAACTATCTCATTATTGACTCATCTCTTTGAAGGCACCTCAATTAAATATTAAATAACTTGTCACCAATCCTAGTTTTATCATAGAAAACTGGGATTGATGACAAATATATATATGACACTAAGATTGTTCTTCAGCTTGGCTGAGTACAGCCGAGTACAGCCGAGATACCAATGAAGCTCAATAAAGGCTCTGTACACATGATTCATGATAAGATTAAAATTGACCTTCCTGGATACCATTAAAATTTACACAGATATTAGCTGGTGGCTGGAAATGTTGGCATAACCCAATTTGGGCAATTGGAATGTGCATATTCATAGGACAGATTGTTTTACTTTTCAGCAGCCAGATTTTGTTGGTCCAGAATATGTAACATACTTTACATCAGGGATCCTCAAACTATGGCCCTCCAGCTGTTGGAGAACTACACATCCCATGAGGCATTGTAAAACTCTGACATTCACAGACATGACTAGGCATGATGGGAATTGTAGTTCCTGAACAACTGGAGGGCCATAGTTTGAAGACCCCTGCTTTACACTGTACAGAGTAGATAGGTACTGTATGGAGTTTCTTCGTCCATCACTGTGAACAAGGTAGAAAAGGTAGGAGTTTCAAAAATAAAGCACAGTATGCAAAGTGCAGTGATCCAAAGCACAGTATGTAGCATAGTAATGGGCATATCTGCCTGGGTTTATTTCGCCAAAGGTTTGGCGAATCTTAAGCCAAGTACACGCGGGCTGAAAATCATCTGGTTCAGTGGGTAGCGGTCTACTTTCTGTCTATGAGTATAGCTATCTGTTCTACAGAAGCCAGTCAAAACCAATGGCTACAAGCATTGATTAGTGTTTTCTGGCTGGGGAAGAGTCCCCTGTCAGAATACAATTTCTTAGCAGGAGTGATTGTTGCATCAACATCACTTAGATGTGTGGATGCAGCAATCTGTCAGGTTTTTTTTTCATTCAACCTGCTGGTTGAACGAAAAAAAAAAAACCTGAAAGTGTGTAGCCAGCTTTAGTCATACCTGGGCAAACCAAAATTTAGAGGGCAATCCAATTAAAATCTACAATTGTCCCACATTAATAAATTCTGGCTAATTTTACAGCTAATAGACAAACCGATGTTAAAATAAAAGGCATAGGAAGCTGGGCACTGCCATGAGGGACATGTACCAATGAATGTAAAATAAAAAAAATCCATACAGCAGGGTCTTTACCTCTGCAGCTTGGAAAGCAAAATTGAAAATACACACTGTAAATCATTTAAATATATAGTAATACCTGATGAATTCTTGAACTCTTTCGCTGCCAGGCCCTGCTCTCTACTTTTAACCTCAGGTGGCCTAACAAGTTTTTCAGTTTTTCCTTTTTTTATCATGTTTTACTATTTTTTACTTAGAGCCTTGAAAGCTTTTAAAATACCCCCTAAACCATACATTCTTTAAAAGTGCAGGGCATGTAGGATAAAATTATGGTGCTATTAGCTTTGTACAACCAAAAGTTGTGCCTTTTTTAAATGGTGGAAATTTAAGGTATGCAAAACTGTAAATAAGCAACTTATGCTAAAAATCTGGAGGAAGGCTTCACACCTTTGCACTGAGGTACTGCCCGATTTACAGTGCTGTGTGTGTGCTGCATTGGTGTGCATTGCAATAAAATGACGCAGGCATATTTTTTATCAGAACATTAATTGTGTCACAACATGTTGTAATGTGCTGCTATGCATTAAGTGCAATGAATATAATTTAATAAAATATTATCAAAGAAAAAATACTGAACATTTCAATGCATTGTAACAATGCACCACAGCTCACATGTGTGAAATAGTCCATGGTGCATGTATGTTATGAGCGCCATAACATGCCTACTGGTGTGAAAGGGCCTTTAGTTTGTTGGTGTACCACAGAGAGTATCCATGCATTGTAAAGTTATGGTCATGCAAAAAATAACAGACTATTCCATCATAAAAGAATATGGTTGAAATGCACATGTTCATATACTGCTCTCTATTTACTGTATCCACAGAACTGTTCTTCACTGTAAGGATATTGAATATTCTGTCAGTTTGGAGAGGGCTATGTGGGTACATCTTTTAAATTCTTTAAATTACATTAACCACTCCAGCTTTGGAAGATTTACCCCCCTTCATGTCCAGGTCATTTGTTTTGATACAGCATTGCCTTATTTAACTAACAATTGCGTGGTCATGCAACGATGTACCCAAGTAAAATGTTTGTCCTTTTTTCCCCCACACATAGAGCTTTCTTTTGGTGGTATTTGATTACGTCTGTGGTTTTTACTTTTTACACTATAAACAAAAAAAGATGATGTGCCCCCGTTGTGTCCAATCACAGCGGGAGCTGGTCACAGTGGCATGCGCCCCAGTCCCGTAAGTGTCAGATCAAGTAATAGGTACGTGATCTGGCACAAAGCAGCCGCCCTGCCACATTATGTGTGCGTGGAGCAGTCTGCATGTGGTTAAAATATGCTATTTAACTACTTCCCGCCCATAGGACTTCAATGGATATCCTTGGGTTGAAGTAGTTATACTGGGATGATGCTTGCACCCACAGGCATCATCTGAATATGGAATTTTTCAGCCAGCGATTCCCTCTTTAGCAGAAGTGATTTGAGTAGCTGAAAAGCCACTTGATCACTTCTGTGGGTGGTGAAAGGGGGTCCCACCCCCCTCCTGCCACTGCTTTTCCCGAGCTCCATCATCTGATTGTGGAGCCCGGGAGCGCTGAGGCTGTCTGCGATGGCTGCAAGGAACAGAGAGAGAGGAACTGACATTATTCCTCTCTCTCTATGACCCCAGAAACGTTGTTACTTCTGGTTTAGCCTCTTTGTTTACCTGGCCGTTAGCAGCCAGGAAAGAAGCCTATCAGACCTATCTGTGCCTGATCGGCTGCATTGGAGGCCAGAATAGAGATTTGGGGTCTGATAGACCCCAGATCTCTCCATAAAGTGGACCTGTCATGGCCCGTTCTGTTACAAAGGATCTTGTTCATCCCTTGTGATAGAAATAAAGTTAATTTAAAAAAAAGCATAAAATGAATAAAATTAATAATAATAATAATAATAATAATAATAATAATAATAAAAAAAAATTTAAAGCAACCCTGTTCCCCCCATGCTTACGGATACATTACTCCCGCACGCATATGCAAACGGTGAATGCATCACACATGTGAGGTATTGTCGTGAATGTCAGAATGAGAGTAATAATTCTAGCACCAGACCTCCTGTGTAAGTCTAAACTGGTAACCTGTAAAGGTGTTTAAACCTTTGCCTATGGAGAATTTTAAGCACCGTCGTTTGCAGCCATTCCACAGGCAGACGCAAATTTAAAGTGTAACATGTTAGGTATCTATTTACTCGGTGTAACGTCATCTTTCACATTATACAAAAACATTGGGGTAAATATTGTGTTTTTTTTTATTATTAAAGTGTATTTTTTCCAAAAAAATGCGTTTGAAAAACTGCTGCACAAATACTATGTAACGCAAAAAATGCAACACCCATCATTATATTCTATAGGTGCATCTGCTAAAAAAAAATATATATATATATATTTATATATATATTATATATATAATATAATATATAATATATATATATATATAGATTTCGCTAAGGCATTTGAAACAGTACCGTACAAATGCTTAATTTACAAATTAACTTGTTTATCAACGATATAGACATTGGAATAAATAGTTCAATCTAGGTTTGCTGATGATACAGAGCTAAGTAGGGCAAAAACTTCACAACAGGATATAGAAACTTTACAAGAAGACCTAGTAAAAGTAGAAGGGTGGGCAGCTAAATGGCAGATGAGGTTTAATGTTGAAAAATGTAAAATAATGCACCTGAGAGCTAAAAATATGAATGCAAGTTACTCACTAGAGGGAGAAACTCTGGGGAAATTGAAAAAGGAAAATAATCTTGGGTCCTACTAGATCACAGACTCAGCAATGCCAAGCTGCAGTAAATAAGACTAGCTGACTATTATCATGCATTAAAAAGGGTATTTACTCATGAGCTAAAACTCTACCACTTTAGAAAACTCTGGTTGGCTACCTTTTTAGTGTGAGGTCCAGCTTTGGCCACCAATCCTCAGAAAGAATGTGACTGATCTGGAGAGAGTCCAGAGAAGGTCAAAAAAGCTAACAAGCTGGCTGGAGGACCACAGTTATGAGGAACAACTACAGACATTAAAATTATTCTCCCTGGAGAAGAGACTCTTAAGATGGAATATGATCGCAATATACAAATCTTTGAAGAGTGACTCTAGCATTGAGAGGAAACTATTTACCCTAAGTTCTCTAAATAAGAAATGTGGCCACAGAATTAAAGTAGTAGGTTTAGGTTTTTTTTAAAAATAACAAGCACGTTATACTTGCAATGGTTTTGCAAAGAGAAAACCCGATCCTCCTCTTGTCGAGTACCCTGACTCCCTCCTGCTAGGTGCCCCCACAGCAAGCAGCTTACTATAGTGACCCCTGAGCAGACTTGCTCCCAAGCTGCTGCTCTGCGTGTTTATTCACACACAGAGCCATGACTCAGCCCGCTCCCTCGCTCTTCTCATTGGCTCCCTCTGCTGTCTCCGCCAATGAGGAGGGAGAGTCTCCGGAGAGCCCGAGGCTTTCTTGTAGATCGCTGGATTATGATAAAGCTCAGGTAAGTATTGGGGGGCTGAGGGGACTACTGCACACAGAAGGTTTTTTTGCTTTCATGCATGGAATGCATGAAGGTAAAAAAACTTGAGTTTTTAAAACCACTGGTCTGGCAAGAGACTGTTAATTCCTAAACTCTGTAAGGGGTCTTTACTGTTAGAGAGGAAAGGATGTGGACCTTCCTTCCACTGTTGGTGGTGTCAGCGGGGAGTATAGATGAATTCAAAAAATGTTTAAATGTGTTTCTTAGTGATCTCTATGTATATGGAAAATGGTAGTGACACAAATACACACACACACACACACACACACACACACACACACACACACACACACACACACTCAGGTTAAACAGGATGAACTGATTTCTTTATTCAACCTTACCAACTAAGTTTCAATAGTTATATATGTAAAGCATTTAAATCTTTTCATGTCTGTGGACTTTGCTCACTGAAATAAAAGGTGAGCATATAATCTTATGATTTCATTGAATTAGATCAATGGAAGGCCTCATTTGTGGACACTTCTATCATCCTGTTCAAATCAGATCTTTCTGCCTAAATAAACACATAAAACATATTCATCACACAACACTCAGTGGCCAAAACACTAGGATAAGAAAAAGATGTTTGAGGTCATAATTACATTTTATTTTTGCCTTGGTTGGTTATCCAAAAAAAACAAAAACTTTGTTATAAAGCAAAACTTAGGTGGAGATGGGTGCAGGAGGTAACATACAGTCAGCTCCTCTTCTGATGCTGGCTCTTCATTGGTGCACTGTTTGTTTTCTGCACATAAGGCAAACACTGTAGTGCCTCCTGTATTGTATTAAACAATAATACTCTAATGCTCAAAATACTACATGGAAAGAATCTGTATGAATTGACACTATCATTCCCTTGTGCACAAGGCAGAATGGTCTCTAAATACAGCCCAGACTAGTCTACATTATTGTTTTGTGAAACTGTAATATTTGTACATTAAATGTGTTCTAAGGCATGCTGGGAAAAGCCTGGGAGACCCTTTAATCTTGATGTATGCCATGCCTTAATCTATTTAGTTATCTCTCATGGTGTATCAACAAAGCAAGAAAGTTAACATCTTTTTTTCCTTAGTAGTCTGCAAGTTTTGTAGTTGCTGAAATAATTCCAATGTGACAATTATTTTCAGTGTCCTCTGGTGGGCTCGTGCTGAACTTCCTGCTTACAATCAAGTCTTTGGCTCTAGCAGCAGAGCTGCTTTTAGATGTGTCAGTTGCCATCCAAGACTAATGAAAGATCTTGGTCCCAGAAACTGCTTCTATTATTAATGATTAGCATTGCATCACCCAAGGCTATGCCACTGCTGCCTCATATTCACAAGCCGTTGGCATCTGACAGAGTCTACGCTGACTTATACAGCATTTCAGGAAAAAAAAACAGTTTTCCTACTTTTTCCCTCAAGAGAAATACTTGAATGTGAAGCTTACAAGATTACCCCAAATGATATTTGACTGCTGTGCAGCACCATAAATAAAAGTGTACCTGCTATTGGTCTGGGTTGTTTGAAGATTAATGCATCAGTTGCTAGATATTGCAGAAATTTAGACATGGGTTAATTAAACATTTACATATATGTGTGCAACAATATATTGTATGGTACAATAATATGCACTTTAATCAGAAACTGTGGGTGTTGTGTGTTTGCTTCTTCCATGTTAATTGGCACCATGCTGGCTTCTAGCCTAGGTATTTGGCTAGATTGAGCAGAATAGACATGGTGTTTTAAATATTTTAATTAGGACCAGCAGTTCCCGGTTCAGTCATTTTTCATTGGATTGTTTTTCATGCATGAATAAATTAGCTAGCACGAAGGTGTTCTGCAGAAAGTAGTTGCCCTTTAGCCATAAAATGAGTCCTGCTCATTAATACTTTAATGAAATTAGCTACGAGCAAAATATTATTCCTTTTAACTATGCTCTAATTTCTTAATTTTAATTAGGCACATAATTGCAATATGCTGGAATTATCGTAATGGGTGGAAAGCTAGACTTCTGTCACTGAGTGTATGGTTATGTCTGTTTTCTTGCTATCCCCACAGAAACTGTTATATATTCCTGCACTAACTTTATTATCCTTTGCCTAATAGCTGGTGATGGTGAACAGTGACGTGTACATGTAGATGATCAAATCTAATTGTTATATAATCATGGCAAAATGATATGCTGCTTCAGTGAAAACAAACTAAACTTGTCTCTAAGTGGTATCACATCTGCTGTATGTGTCTATATCTAGGAGGAGAGACCTTTCTATTGATTAATTACCTCTTGGGTGTATTGAGGAGGTCAGTAACATGTCTGGCTCCTCAGAGTCATTCTGTCATACACAGAGACATCACAGAGTTGTGGACACTAAGGGGTTGATTTGCTAAAGACAAATAATCTGTTCACTTTACAAGAGAATTTTCCCTAGAGCTTATACCCAATCACATGCAAGGAAAATAAAAACAGCATTTTTACTAAAAATCAGAAAGCACTCGCGCCTTGGAAAAAATGGCAATGTATAAGCCGCTGCTATCCGATGTTGTCACCTCTGGGGGGGCAAGATTGAATAGAATATGTGATAGACAGCGCCTGCTCCACCTTGACTAATATCTAAGTGCCAATATGTTGGTCCATATGAGTGACTATGACTGGTTGCTATCCTGCAGAAATACTCATTGATATAATATCTAAATGTTATAACAAGGATACATAGGTTAAATGACAAAATAACAAGGATATTATTGTGAAAAATATTGGATAAACATTTATCAATGCAGTTGTCCAGTGACTATAATTAATAAAGTACATATAATGATATAAGTGCAAAGGAAGCCTTTTCTGGATGAAAAAGGTGGTGTTGTTCTCCGTGTCCCATGGGTGTCTGTTACGTACCATCTGGGAGAGCCTGATGAGTAGAGGGAGACCTCTCATACAGCCCTGGCTCAAAGACCACTGGAGTTGCAACAGTGGCCGCTAGAGCACGGTGAGGTATGGGCACCTGCAAAGTCCTCCATTGGTAGCGATAGTGGCAGTTGATGAGAAGCAGGACCAGACTGTATTGCTGAGCAGCAGAAGGTAGCAGGAACAGCGGATGCAGGTATGCTGTGGATGGAGGACAGCGGATGCAAGTAAGTTGTAGATGCAGGATGACAGTACTAGAGCTACACAGGCTGGAAGCAGAAGACTGGAGCAGAGTCAGACAAGCCAGGTCATACATGGAGGATCAGTTTATCATAAACAGCAGGCAGAGAATGGTCAGAGTTCAAGTTGGGCTTGGCAACAGGAAATCAGGCAGACAGGCAGGAATAATCAGGGTCAAGGCAAGCCAAAGGACAGGACTGGAGACAGCAAAGTGGTCAGAAAGCCGGGTCAAATATTGGATCAGATACAGGCACAGGATCAGAACAGGGTAAAGCTGCAGATCAGACAGCACTGCACTAGTGCAGCTACTGTCTTTATATAGGCCATTTGGTGCCAGCGTTAATGGCTAAAGCGTGCACGTATTTTCGTGCATGTGCATATGCGTTCGCCTGTTAGCGCCAAGGTTCCCGTGCATGCGCATAGGCTTTAGCCTATGCCTAGCAAGATGGGCACCTACTAATGCACGTCTGCGCATGCCATGTCCCTGACAGTGTCAGTGCATCCACCTCCTGGAGGTAATCTACGATCAGCACTCACCAGATGTGTTGGACTCCTTAACCATACAGCAAAAGGAGTCTACCGTGCATGTGGGTCATTAATGGGGACCACTTCCCAATGCAATCTCCTCTGTGGGTGTCCCAGTTCCCTCTGTGTTAGGTGACCTCGAGTTATGGCTCCAGAACTCCACTGCATACTCCCCTGCACCTGGAGTTCTGGAGCCATCACAGGAGGTCGCCTAACACAGAGGGAACCGGGACACCCACAGAGGAGATCGCATTGGGAAGTGGTCCCCATTAATGACCCACATGCACGGTAGACTCCTCTTGCTGTATGGTAAAGGAGTCCAACATATCTGGTGAGTGTGGATCGTTGACTACCTCCAGGAGGTAGATGCACAGAAAAGACTTTGCACTTATATCAATGTATGCACTTTAATAATTAAAGTCACTGGACAACTGCATTGATAGATGTTTATCCAATTTTTTGCACAATAATATCCTTGTTATTTTGTCATTGCACCTATGTATCCTTGTTATTAGGAATGAGCCGAACACCCTCTCTGTTCAGTTTGCAGCAGAACATACGAACAGGCAAAAAATGTGTGCGAACACGCGAACACGGTTAATGTCTATGGGACACGAATATGGAAAATCAAAAGTGCTAATTTTAAAGGCTTATATGCAAGTTATTGCCATCAAAAGTGTATGGGGACCTGGGTCCTGCCCCAGGGGACATGTATCAATGCAAAAAATTTTTTTAAAAAAGGCCGTTTTTTCAGGAGCAGTGTTTTTAATAATGCTTAATGTAGTGTATCTTTCCCATGCTCATAACAGTACCACAGCAAAATGACATTTCTAAAGGAAAAAATGTCATTTAAAACTGCTCGCAGCTGTAATGTATTGTCGGATCCCGGTAATATAGATGAAAAAAATAATATAAAAAAATGGCGTGGGGGTCCCCCCCAAAATTCATACCAGCCCTTCAGGTCTGGTATGGATACTCTTTTTAAAAAATGGTGTGGGGGTCCCCCCAAAATCCGTACCAGACCCTTATCCGAGCACGCAACCTGGCAGTCTGCAGGAAAAAGGGGGAACGAGAGAGCGCCCTCCTCCTGAACCATACCAGGCCACATGCCCTCAACATAGGGAGGGCCTGGAAATGGACTGGGGGGGACTCATGCTGTTTGTTTTCTATTATTGTATATTGCTGGGATCCGGCAATACATTACAGCCGCGAGCAGTTTTAAATGACATTTTTTCCTTTAGAAATGTAATTTTGCTGCTCTCATTCATTGCGCTATGTACGGCCACTATGAAAGCAGCCTTACATAGTGTGGGGTGTGGACTTAGCCCCCTGAGCCATGAGTGGCCAAAGGCACTCTGCCTTTGGCCAATCATGGCTCTCACAGCAGAGCGTGCTGTGATTGGCCAAAGCATAGTCAGGTGCATACTTTGGCCAATCAGCAGCTGTCAATGCCCTGCGATCTCGCAGTGCATTTTGAGCCATTCTGCAGGTGCTCAAATTTCCCACAAACGCCCCATAACGTTCTAAATTTGGCGACGGGCGAACACCCGATGTTCGAGTCGAACTTACGTTCAACTCGAACATCGGGCTCATCCCTACTTGTTATAACATTTAGATGTTATATCAAGGAGGAATTTTGTAGGATAGCAACCAGGTATAGTAACTCATACGGACCAGCATTTTTACTTGCACATGATTGGATGAGGGAAGTCAGCACAGCTTCACCTCATTCACTAAGTTTTGGCACAAATTCCCTTTCAAAGTGTAACTTCCCTTGATTAGTGAACAGTCCAACTTTGTTTAGTAAATCAACCCCTTAGAGATGTAGTGGCACTATACTACTATGCACACTTATATACAGTATTCCTGCGTTCAGGTAAAGTCTGACTTCACGTTTCATTTAAATTTAAATAGTTTGCTTGGACCAAGCTGGTATAAACCAATTATTTCCTTCAGTAATAGATATGCCCACTGTCAGCGCTGTATAAACTGTATGTAGACAGCCCTGTGTTTCGGCAGTGTTACGTGGACATCCCTTCCCATTCCTGCGAACATAATCAACATATACTTTTTGTTTTCCCCCTTTCTTCTTCCCCCCACTTTTCTCCCGTTCCCTGTCTTTTCCCAATTTTAATTAATTCATTCATTCATTTTTTTTCCCATCCCTCTCCCTCCTTCCCACCTATTCCTCACTTGTCGATGTGTGTTCCATTCTCTTTTACATCTTTTTCTCTCGTTTTCCTCCTTTCCTCCTTTTCCCACCTATTCTATTCTTGTTTCCTTTTTTCCTTGAGTCTTACCACTATACCTGGATATATGTTAGAATTTTTGATTATCAAGTACACAATTCATTTTTATGTTACTTGTTGTGACAATTAGGTAAAATAGCCTAAACTTGGTTAAAACTATGATTATTATCATTAACTGTCTTATCCAATTCAAGTATACATATTTAGAATTAAATCTCAGTTATATCTCCTTATAAGCACTAATTAGTGCTGTTGCTTGATGTCCAGGTTGCAGATGCTGCTGGCCCACATGCCCCTTGCCAACTATAGGGCATTTTGCACAATTGTAATCCATCGTAAGTTGCGCAGTTGTGCTCAGCCCCCCTCTTGGGGTGTTGGCGGGCCGGGGGGATTCGGGCCGGGTCCGGATGGTGGAGATCTTTTGAAAGCTTCAGATTCAGGAGAAATGGCTATACACATGTGATTGGTAACTATGCTTTAAACAGTTTTGCATCTTTATATCTATTATACATAATTTTGTACATTTGCATTGATATAATTTTCATGCATGCAAATATTTTTTACAGCGCATACATATCCTCTGAAGAAGACCCGATAGGGTCGAAACGCATCAGAACTTATCCAAGCGCTTGACTATTTGTATAGTCGTGTGTAGTTTTACATGTACTCCTGCACTTTTAAATATCTCCTGTACCACAGCTCATGTTTTTACTTTATTGTCGTTATGTTTCAATAAAATCAACCTTTTTAAATTGAGTGTCACCCTTATATATTGCCTACTGCCTAGAAAACCCCTTTTCCTTGGGGGGACAATTCCCTTTTCTCTGATCTACTTGTAGTATGCAGCAACTTTCTTTTCTCAAGTGTTCCCTTGTCTTCAGAAATCCTTTGAATCCCAGCAAAATATGCATGCTATTCTACCTTCTGAAATCTTCCAATACTTGCAACTCAAAAACTAAATTTCCTCTCTTTTATGACACTTAGAATCACTCCTTTGGACTGTGTCTGTAAAAATACCTCCCACTCATCTAGAATAATTACCCCTCTCGACCTTTCCATACCTCGTAGGCCTTCACAATACAAACAAGCCTTCACATCACAGAAATAGTAGAAGGGTTTTTTTTATCAATGTGCTGAGAAAATATCTGGCTAGCTGAGGATTATTACTTTCTCCTCAGAAATAAAAAAGTATTAATGTGCTGGTATCTTGTACCAACGCCAGTACCTATGGTATTCCCTAGTTCTTCCTGCTGTTTTAAGGCTTGCCCTGATCACTTACCATATTTGGTGGTCCTGCCCTATCAGCAACCAATTTTGTCAACATGTCTACTGTATAATATCTACCATCTTGGGCTGCTTGTTAAACATGGACCCATGGGAAGCCCTTTGAAACACCACACTCCTGCACCAAAACTGAATCTTTCTTACTCACTCAAAGTTTCACAACAGCTAAACAAACCTTGGCTAAAGCCTGGAAATCACACATCCTCTCTGTCAAAGCCTTTAAATCATGAATGCACATTTGCATATTTTATAAAAAAAATACTACTATTCAACAAGATAATCTACCCACATTTTACAAAATTTGGGACCCCTGGGTCACGTACTTTCTGCCTTCATCATTGGAAACTGTCCTGCCACTTGTAAATTTCGCACAGCTTTAACATCTGCGGGCTGATGCTCTTAATTTATTTTTTGAAAACCTGCCTTGTGTTTCTAAATTTCAGTTTTGCTTATTAAAATTGTGCTGGACAATGTTTGTGCAGCAGTTATATCTCCATTGATTTGATGCCCTTTATCTTGTATGAACACACTTGCTTGCGCCTTGTATCTCTATATTTTGTCCTGGTCTTGCTTATTAGAATTGTATTGCCTCTGACCAATTTGGTAGATACTATTAATTCTTGTATGAAAACACCTGCCTTTGCATAGTGTCTCTACATTTCAGGCTAGTCATGCTCATTACAACTGTATCACTGTTGTCCAGTGATCCAGCTGATCCATATCCCCTTTGCTTTGATTATCTTAATTACTGTAGGAAAACACCTGATTGTGTCTCTAATAAAGTGTCAATCCACAGATGTTAGAAGCATGTAAAATATGTCAGCAGCAGGAACTAAAAGTGTCCAATCAAAGAAGACATGGTTTAGCCTAAGTAAAAATTGGCCAATGGAAGGCAAAACTAAGCCAAATGTACAGATAGGATGCACAGGTAGCTGTTTTCATAGAAGGATTTAAATCAGGGATAATAATAAGTAGTGTACAGTATGCCTAACTTTTATTTTTACAATGGTAATGGCATGGGGGGGGGGGGGGCAGTGATATAATGTGAGGTGATTTTGGTGCACACTGTTCTTTCATTCTTTCAAATGTGTTTTGTGAACAAAAGGCATCTCCAAGAAATGATGGTCAGCAATAAGTGAACGTAGTGCTTTAAGGTTCAAAAAGGGTCTATCAACATACAATAAAAACTGATGCACCCCCAAAATACCACCTCTGTGAAACAAGAGCCCACTTTTTTAATTCAGAGAATTATAACAATGCAAAATGGCTTGGAGGCAACCTTGTTGTTGCAAGAGGTGACAGAATGGAAGAGTGTACATATGGTACGTATAAGTATGGTACAGAAACAGAATAAAACAGCATTTATAACATGAAATTGTGAACATTTATCCACATTAATGTAACTGTTACTGCTGCATAATGACACATAAGGCATACAAGGTGCAAAACTAAGCAAGCCAAAGTGTAGATGGTGAAGATGTAACGAAAGAGATGATGTTGAATGTGGATGAGTACGAGTACAAGAATAGGCTGAAATGGAAAAGAAAAAAAGGCAGTGGAGGAGAGGAATGGGGAAGATAGAGAGGGAAAGTGGGAGTCCTGGGGGGGTTAGCTCTCCAAGCAATGACATTTTTAACAGTTATAAAATCATAAGGTTAAAGTTATTGTAAATCTTAAAATTTGTTGCATTAAAATAAAAAACATGTCATACTTACCTGCTCTATGCAATGGTTTTGCACAGAGCAGCCCCGATCCTCCTCTTCCTGGGTCCCCTGCTGGTGCTCCAGGCTGTCCCCCCCAAAAGTTGCTTCCTAGGGGGGCACTCATACGTGCTTGATCCCAAGCCAGGCTGTTTGCTTCTATCAGGCACACAGCCCAGCTTGGCACTGCCCCCCCTCTCTGCTTACAGGTTTTGACCAATGGTTCCCATGGCTCTCAGTCAAGCCTGTGAGAACGAGGAGAGGGCAAAAGAGCTGCTGCAGATGTGCACAGTGCTGGATGGAGATTGGGCTCAGGTGAATATTTGGGGTGGAGGGGGGAGCTACTATTAAAAAGTTTTTTAACCTTAAAAAAGAGTTTACCTTTAAAACCACTTTAAGAAAAAGATATCAATGGTTGCCATATTAGGAGGAATTTAGAATAAGAATTAGCTAAGATAGCTGTTCATTTCACTTTGATCATTTTTCCAGTGAGACAATTTTAATTGGCTTCAAAACTTATTGGTGTTTTCCAGACTTTGGTAATAGTTTATTTTGTAGCAGTAAAAATATGGAGGACTAGTGCACATTCAAAATGAAATAGAGTAGGAATGGGTTTATGAGTTAATGCTTCATGTACGCCCTTACAAGGTTTGTGTGATTTAAAATCTGAATGAGGCTGTAACCCTATCTACAAAGTCTATACACAATGGGGCAGCTCAACCAAATATGCACTATTGTGCCTGGGTGAAGGTTAGCTGGCATGAAAGCTGGTAGAAGGATAGATGGTAATATATGTGCCAATCAAGTTGTTGTGTAATGTTACTTCTGTTATCAAAAACCCTGCTTTGGAGGCGTAAATTAAAGATATCAGATCAGAAGTATGAGGGTTAGATCAAATTTTTTTTCGAAAGGGGGAAGTAGGTAAGTAGCTGGGTGAATATGGAGTAAATTAAGTATATGGCTACTAAAAATGTTCAGTCAAGAGGATGTCATGCAACTTTCAAAGCTGCTGGAAGGTTTTAATATCCTTAGCAGAGAGCAGGGAGTAGATATTGTGAAAACTGTGTTTATGCAACCACTTAAGTTAAGAAGAATTCTCCATACTAGAATAAAATAGTGGGTCAAGGAGAATTTTAAACAGAGGGAGGTAAAAAGATGAAAGGCCCCCTGAAAATTTGACTGAATCCCAAAGACAGAAGGCTAGGGTGGGATTGAAAGTTTTCATAATAGAACATAGAAGGAGCCAAGGGATGGATGCTATTGGTATCAGGCGATACTCTATCACTTCCAGGAAAGTCCACGGAGGAAGATCATTACTGACGTGAAGGTGAGATAGAGGGCAATGTTTATGACTAGATAGTATTGATAGATAATGGGTACAGCTAGGCCCCCAAAAAGTTTTGAAGTGACCAGCATATGCTTTAATATTCTTGGCCTGGATTTACCCCAGATAAACTGAAGCAACTTGTGTTGTTGTATTCAAAGAATATAGACTGGGATAGCAACCGTGAGGATTCAGAACACATATAGCGATTTGGGGAGATATGTCATTTTGATGGCATGTTTGCTGCCCATTGCCCAACCATGCAATTTGAAAGTGTTTCCAGGATTCAAGGAAGAAGTTTAAATGTCTAAAGCTGGGCTGTGCCTGTCCATTGCTTCCTCTAAAAAGCAGTCTAGCCATTGGAAACACAAGCTAGATGCTCCTCTGCTAACACCATAGTGTTAAAGATACGTAAAAAACATTTACGAGCTTACTGATTTCTCCTCCTAGTTGCAAAAGTGTTCAGCTTGCTAAGGATGAATATATCTCTTTCTAGAGACAGATGATGGGAAATCTGCTTGTCCTCACTTGAATACCCCCTACCAACTAACAGGTGCAGATGCTGTGCTGTGAAAAGTTCATTCCCTTTTCTCTTAGCAAAGTAAATGATTTAGCAATTGATCATGCAGACATTGTTCAACATGTTTAAAAATCTCTGCATACAATTAGTATTTGGACTGTATTTAGACATTGTGCTGAACTAGACCTTCCTAAATGATGATGCTGTTTTGTACAAGCTATGATCCATGTCATGTGATTATTCCTGTAAAAGCTGCCAGCTAACTCTACTGCTTTGGGCACTCACCCACAAGTGTCTTTTGTAAAAATACAACCCTGCCCAATTGCTGTTCACATGGGATTGCACCAGCCCAATACCACCCACATAGTAACAATAGCATAATTCACAATAATAACCAGGCAACTGAAGTGTGGAAATGTATGGCTACAGCTACCTTATTTGGATTTAAAACCAAATACGACAACCTTTAACTCTTATTATACCAAACCTTTTCCTTTAAACACACAAACCACCGTTAAAACTTTAACCACATGCTCAGTCCTTCAAGGCTCAAGCACCAAATATCTGTACCAACCACCAGGTACCACCAAATGTGGGTGACAAGACCCTAATAAAGTGACAGCAAAGGGAGGGGAGGAAGGAAGATAACAGTTTGATTGAAGAGCCAAACTGGTGCACAAGAACATAGATCTTGGAACTTATAAAATAAATACAAAAACTTGTATCCCATTGGTTGATTCATTTACCTTAACCACTTCAGCCCCGGAAGATTTGGCTGCTCAATGACAAGGCCCTTTTTTGTGATACGGCACTGCGTCGGTATAACTGACAATTGCGCGGTCGTGCGACGCTGTACCCAAACAAAATTGACATCCTTTTTTTCCCACAAATAGAGATTTCTTTTGGTGGTATTTGATCATCTCTGCGGTTTTTATTTTTTGCGCTATAAACAAAAAAAGAGCGTTGATTTTGAAAAAGACACAATATTTTGTACTTTTTGCTATAATAATTATCCCCAATTTTTTTCTTAAAAAAAGCTAATTTTTATCTCAGTTTAGGCCGATATGTATTCTTCTATATATTTTTGGTAATAAAAATCACAATAAGCGTATATTGATTGGTTTGAGCAAAAGTTATAGCATCTACAAAATAGGGAAAAGAGTTATGGAATTTTATTATTATTATTATTTTACTAGTAATGGCGGTGATCAGCGATTTTTATCAGGACTGCAACATTATGGCGGACAGGTCAGGCACTTTTGACACATTTTTGGGACCATTGACATTTATACAGCGATCAGTGCTATAAAAATGCACTGATTACTGTATAAATGTCACTGGCAGGAAAGGGGTTAACACTAGGGGGTGATCAAGGGGTTAACTGTGTTCCCTCGTGTGTGTTCTAACTGTAGGGGGATGGGACTGACTAGAAGAGATGACAGATCATTGTTCTTAGCTAGTAGGAACACACAATCTGTCTCTCCTTTCCTCACAGAACAGGGATTTATGTGTCCCTGTTCTGGCTCTCATGCCCACGATTGCACGTGGCCGGCAGTCATC
Source organism: Lithobates clamitans (assembly GCA_037952925.1). NCBI lineage: Eukaryota > Metazoa > Chordata > Amphibia > Anura > Ranidae > Lithobates > Lithobates clamitans. The sequence continues at coordinate 2,014,810 of JBBGZY010000213.1, read as the reverse complement.
ACGACTGCCGGCCACATGCATCGGCACCCCCGCAGTGCAGCGGCGCACGTACACGCCTGCTATCCCCGCTTACAGGGCTGACGTATAGCTACGACAGTTTGTGGGAACGTGTCGACCTGCCGCCGTATAATGACGGCGGCTGGTTGGCAAGCACTTTAAATTTCAGCCTCCATCTTTTCTTTTCTCTTTTTTTTAAGTCTGCCCAGGATCAAAGTAGTGAGGGATAGCTGTTTTCCTGGACTTCTCTTCAGTGACCCGGATGTGAAAGGAGAAAGAGACCACAGTATCTAAAAGATATAATATATAATACCAATTTGATTAAAACACTTAACCATAAAGACAATGCAGAAAGGAAAGTAGGGGTTGGTTGCAGAGGGTGACAAGTTCCAGGCGGTTTTACATTTTCGGAGTTGTGAAGACCCTTCTCAATTCTCTCAAGATAACATGCACACCAGAAGCACACAGCAATATTTTGTTACAATTTGTATATTTTTAGGCTCAGTGCTGCCAGCTAACTATGAACTTATTAGTAAAAATTAGTGGAGAAAACAGGTATCTGTTACTCGGCAAAAATATAAGACTTTACAGGTACAAAACTCATTATAAAACCATATAATTGTTGGGACCTCTTCAAAAGGATATCCAACCCATATTAATCATATGGTGACATAGGGACATGTTGACATAGAAACATGTTGACATGAGCGTGTTGACATAGAAACGTGTTGACCCAGCACATGAGAAGGATTGTTGGACTTTTTCACAAGGTGAAACTGTAAAATTGTTGAACGTTTAATATTCATTTGGCAGGGATTCAATCCCGTCCATATATACCGGTAATTGTTTTTTATGATTTACAATGTTTTTATTGAAGTTTTCAGGAAGAACAGAAAAAAAAGTTGGGGGGGAGGGATAGTACATCTGTTTTAAAGAACATATTAATAAAAAGGTATAGTTTTATAATGAGCTTTGTTCACTCTATATTGTACCTGTAAAGCCTGATTGTCTTGTGGAGTAACATATCTGTTTTCTCCATTGTTTGTTAATACATTTGTTAGGATGTGGTACAGTGGGAGTTTGTAATAGTGTGAACTTACTCCCTTGGGCACAGCTCACAAGAGTCTTAAAGAAAAATACAACCCTTTCAATATAGTCCACAAACACCCCCGTTGTTTGCAATGGTTGAGCGTGGCTATAAAAAAAGGAAAAATGGTTTCACATTTCCTGGATTGTAAGGAGCCCCGTGACCCTTCTAAAGATCACATGCATATCAGAAGCTAACAGAAGAGTGGAAAAAATGGGAACATTATAATATGATTTGTACATATTGACGCTTAGTGCTGTCTGATAACCCTACTGCCCTGGTCTGAGTTCCTTAGCCCATAGCACAATTACTGAAAGAATAGTTCTCATACAGTGCAATGGTTATTGTTGTTATTGGGCTGTGTATAGTCATCCCTATTTAAAAACCCAAAGGTAAAGTGTCCCTAATTTAAAAGCCCTCTGAAACTGCAAAGATGCATGAATTTCAATTCATTGTCACTGGCTAACAATTGTGGCAGATAATACACTTAATAAGAATCAATTACAGGTCCTTTTTATTTCAGTTGCATGGAACACTGCTTGAGGGATATGCAAGATTATGCTTTTAAACCATTAATTTCTTCTGATTATCATACTGCCTTCCTCATGCTAATTGCTAAATCCTTTGGGGCCTCACTAACATGAGATACAACCTATAATACACAACAAAATCTAAAGTCAGCAATGGGGGTTCGTCTAACAGCTTTTACTCTCAATTTTATGGATACATTAAGGTATAACTGGAGTACACTTGCAGATGAGGCATGATTTAATAAAATAGAATGTTCATATTTGATAGTGGAATGGGACACATTCTGCTAGCCATTTTCGGCATGGGGCTTCTGTGCATTTTTAATCGGTCCTAAAACAAATTTTTTTTATTTAAGATAAGTTACTTGTTTTTTAGATTCTTCACTGGGAGATATATTATGCAATCAAGGATACAGCAAAATGCAGCATTGATTGTAAGCAAAATCTATAGTATATTTAAGCTTTTTTTATAACAAAGTTACTGTTCTTTTAATAATGTAAATTAAATCACAAACACGTATTGTGTATTTGTACTTTTTAGCCATATGTACCGTACATGGGGCAACCTTTTTTGTGCATGCTGTGCTTTCTGCTTAACAGTACAGCAGTGATTGTGCTGATCTTAAAGCAGGTCTTCAGCCCCTGCTTCCCGGGAGGTGGGTTCAGCAAAGTTCAGATACTCAGCTATCCAGCAGACCCTTCGTTGTAGTGCTGAGATCCTCTTCTCTTCTGCCATCACTCAGTCCTCTGCTGTCATGTTCTTTGTGCCGTCATCGGGGGCTGCAGGTTCTTATGGGTTCAGCCAGTGGCTGTCCCAATGACATGTTGCTTGGTCCACCCCCTCCTCCTTTGTGAATGAAGGACTATGTGTCCTGGGATATGTGATGTGTGTCCAAGGAGGCACAGCAAGAACAGTGCACATCATTTACCTAGGCAAGTGAGGTGCATGGGGGGGGCGAGCATGAGCGCTTTCCTTTAAAAAAAGGTAAATAGATAAAAAATGCTATTTGTGTAGCAGAAGGGAGGAGAGGTGGAGAGGAGGGAACTTTATTTACCGGGTGAAATTCCACTTTAACGTGATCCAAAACTTTGAAGTAGTTTAACCTTGAAAATGGAAGAAATGCTTTTTGATGTAGAAATGACCAGCAAAAAAGGGAACTTAGAGATTGGCATACCATAAACAACTGTAATATGTAAATATAGCACAGAAAGGTTGTAAAAAGTAAAAATAGGAACTATTTTCAGAAATAATGATTAAAGTGTATGTCCAGCCAAAACTTTATCTCTTTGTTTGGATTGAGCGAAGAAGGTTGAAAAGCTGTTTGGGGCTCCAATATAGAGATTTACGCTCACTTGCTGTTCTGTTGACAATGTTTTACCGGACAGGAAGTCCGGTAGACAGAAAGGAAAATGCTTTTTTTTTAACACAGAAGGGGAAGGCTAGAGCATTGATCACATTTTTATTGTTGTAGTTTATGTGTGAGGTAGCAGTAGACTTTACCTGTGGTCGGTGGGTTTGTGGTGGCTCATGAGTATCCTCCTGAGTGAATACCTTCAAAAGTGTGAAGATTGTGGAAGTAGGTGGTGATCCCTATATGTGAATAGCAACTTTTTAGTCTTCAGCTGGTTGGAGAACAATGATCAATTTATTGGCATATGACATAAAACATAGCCAATATGTTTTAGGCGATTGGGACTGTCTCTTCTTCAGGGCTCTGATGGTGTTAGATCTGTTGGTTGTGGGAATTGCAGTCTATGTCCTAATATAATTTCAGTGTTTCAAACTGACTATTATGCTTGTGGTTTTATTTTTTTCTGTGCCCCTCATTTCCCTTACTTCCTGCCTGCTAAAACCTTTATCAGCACAGACAGAAAGTGAGGGAAGGCTCTCCAAATGAGATCTAATCCTTCTTCACTCTATACAAAATTAGAAAAAAAAGGTTTTGGCTTAACATTTGTACATTTTCAAGATACAATATATTGTTACCCCCCTTCACCACCAAATAAATAAATACAAAAATCAATAAATAAATAAATAAATAAATACCATATACTTTCCCTTTAAGACACTTTAGACTGTTCATATAATGTGTGTGTTTTGATGTACGTACTGTTAGATTTTGCTATTATGTTAAACCAGTATTACAGATGGTTAACTACATCTGCATATACTTTGTTTTCAGAGCAAAAGCAAATTTATTCTAAATTATCCCAAACAACCCCTTTTGCCTAGATTTAACTCATGCATTAAGAAGTAATGCCTTTTCAGTAAGTTTGCATACTTAGATGCTAATTCTTTAAAGCATTAATGAAACATAGCCAATCAGAATCCATCTTATACTGGTTAGAAGTCAGCAAATTCAATTCTGAATGGGGGTTTTTAATGGGTTACTTCACTTAAAGTAAACTTATACAGGGTTTACTTCCTCTTTAACCTTAAACTGCATGGGTTTTTTTTTTCACTCTCAGAGCATGAAGGATGTGGAACTCCCTTCCACAGTTGGTGGTCTCTGTGGGGAGTATTAATTATTTTAAAAAACTCTTATGCCCCGTACACACGGTCGGAACTTCCGACAACAAATGTTCAATGTGAGCTTGTTGTCGGAAATTCCGACCGTGTGTATGCTCCATCGGACATTTGCTGTCGGAATTTCCTAATACAAATGTTTGAGAGCTGGCTCTCAAATTTTCCGACAAGGGAGCGTGTGTACACAATTCCAATGCACAAAAGTCCATGCATGCTCGGAATCAAGCAGAAGAGCCGCACTGGTTATTGAACTTCATTTTTCTCAACTCATCGTATGTGTTGTACGTCACTGCGTTCTTAAAGTTCGTAATTTCCAACAACATTTGTGTGACCGTGTGTATGCAAGACAAGTTTGAGCCAACATCCGTCAGAAAAAAATCCACGGTTTTGTTGTCGGAATGTCCGGTCGTCTGTACGTGGTATTAGACGAGCATCTAAGAAAATGCAATATTCAGGGATATGGGAAATCGTAGAGATAAACACACGCACACACCAACACAGGTTAAACTGTATGGACTGGGGTCTATTTATTCTTACCAACCATGTAATTATATGTAATTTAAAAAAAAAAATGACTTTGAGCTTTACCATTCTGTTTTGGTGTATATATATATGTAGCACCCTCTACCAGAAGGTAGGTGCTAGTAAGGATTGTTTTACTAGGTTTATTCAGAACAGGCAAATTTAGGCAGGCCTATGCTGCAAGCTAGGCCTGTCTGTTTTGATTCTGGGGTTGGGGGTTGGGAGTGGTTAGAGTAGCAGTGGGTGTGACCACCTGGCTCCAGTTCTGAGATGCCTCCCCTGCTTGCAGGGAGAATGTTCTGGAAGGGAAGGCTGGGCCTAGAGCTGGAGTGGCAGGCAGCACATGTGGGAGCTCTGACCAATCCCTAACTGGCATTGGCAGGGGGCGGGCCTCCGATATAGGCTGAAGTCACATGCTGCTGGGGAGGAGTAGTCGAATGGGTGACGTGAGAAATGGAGTGCTAGACAGCTGGGGGGGTGGGATCGCAGGAGGAGGCCAGCGGAGAACTGTGAGAGAACATTGCCTTTACACGGTCATTGGCAATATCTCTGTCTCTATCACCACATGGTCGGTGGCAGGGAGCTCCTGGTGCAGAGAGGGCAGGAGAAGCTGTCGGAACGCATGGTCTGGGAAAGTTCCTCATCAAGGACTCAGGGCTGGAAGGTCGGTGAGTGTTACAACAGTGGATGGCTGGAGGATGTGCCAAGGAGTCTGTGAAGGGAACTCTACTAGTACATGGTCACTAGTGGAGTCTTCATCAATACACACGGTGGATGATGAAGAATCCTGGATCAGAGAAGAGACTGTGGGGATGTGTCAAATCAGTGTGGCCAAGGAACACATGATTTGCAAGTTGGACTGGCTGGGAGTAGTAGTCCATTTCCTAGAACATAGACTTTAACCTACTGGGCCTCCAGGGAGGGGTTCTGCAGACCTCAGGCCTAGTAGCAGCGAGTCACCAGAGCCAGTAGAGGGGCTTATTCAGAGTGAGTTCTTCATACCCATTAGAAGAGGATGTGTTATACCCTAATGTAACTACAAGTTGTGCAAGGAGAAGCAAGTTTGGGCAGGTGGTGAAGAGCACTAAGACCATTACTTTTACACAGTCAAAAGTGATGTTTCTGTCCTTCACACGGTGATGAATGGAGAACTCTTAGTAACAGCAGTCTGCATGGAGATGCAGGGAGCAATAGTCTGCACAGGAGATGCAGAGGGAGTAACAGTCTGCAGGGAGCTGCAGAAGAAGAATTCTACTTAGTCAAGTGTTCACATTCAATCTTCAGGCTCTAATTATCATCAAAGTATACTGAAACTGTAAATATGATGGCAATGATTAATTCTATGGGCATCCCATATCCCAATCCCTATCCAAGTTGTACCCCCCAATAAAACAATAAAAACAAAGCTCGCAAATGACTGTTCATTGTCTCTGGAAAGGATGCATGAAGTCTGGCAGTGGGGTGATTTGGCGGATTGTTTGTTAGTAGTGCTATCACCATGGCTACATATATATATACAGTATATAGAAAAAAATTACCACTCATTGCTGGTTCACACTAGTTTGACTTCTGATGCCACTTGAGTCACACATAATCGCATGACAAGGAAAATCTCAAATCTCAATGCGACTCTCAATGGTGTGATTTTTGAAAGGATTTCTGCATAAAGTCATGGATGAGCGAGTTTGGGGTAGAGGAACTTGACTGGCCTGCAGAGGATTCTGACCTCAACCCGATAGAACACCTTTGGGATGCATTAAAGCGGAGACTGCGAGCCAGGCCTTCTCATCCAGCATCAGTGCCTGACCTCACAAATGCGCTTCTGGAAGAATGGTCAAACATTCCCATAGACACACTTCCAAACCTTGTGGACAGCCTTGAAGCAGTTTAAGCTGTTATAACTGCAAAGGGTGGGCTACCTCAATATTTAACCCTACGGACCTACAGTCAAGTCCATAAATATTAGGACATCAACACAATTCTAATCTTTTTGGCTCTATGCACCACCACAATGGATTTGAAATGAAACAAACAAGATTTGATTTAACTGCAGACTTTGAGCTTTAATTTGAGGGTATTTACATCCAAATCAGGTGAACAGGTGCCTCCCACTTTTTAAGGGACCAAAAGTAATGGGACAGATTAACAATCATCCATCAAACTTTCATTTTTTAATACTTGGTTGCAAATCCTTTGCAGTCAATTACAGCCTGAAGTCTGGAACGCATAGACATCACCAGACCCTGGGTTTCATCCCTGGTGATGCTCTGTCAGGCCTCTACTGCAACTGTCTTCAGTTCCTGCTTGTTCTTAGGGCATTTTCCCTTCAGTTTTGTTTTCAGCAAGTGAAATGCATGCTCAATCGGATTCAGGTCAGGTGATTGACTTGGCCATTGCATAACATTCCACTTCTTTCCCTTAAAAAACTCTTTGGTTGCTTTTGCAGTATGCTTCGGGTCATTGTCCATCTGCACTGTGAAGCGCCATCCAATGAGTTCTGAAGCATTTTGCTGAATATGAGCAGATAATATTGCCGAAACACTTCAGAATTCATCCTGCTGCTTTTGTCAGCAGTCACATCATCAATAAATACAAGAGAACCAGTTCCATTGGCAGCCATATATGCCCACCCTATGACACTACCACCACCATGCTTCACTGATGAGGTGGTATGCTTTGGATCATAAGCAGTTCCTTTCCTTCTCCATACTCTTCTCTTCCCATCACTCTGGTACAAGTTGATCTTGGTCTCATCTGTCCATAGGATGTTGTTCCAGAACTGTGAAGGCTTTTTTAGATGTTGTTTGGCAAACTCTAATCTGGCCTTCCTGTTTTTGAGGCTCACCAATGGTTTACATCTTGTGGTGAACCCTCTGTATTCACTCTGGTGAAGTCTTCTCTTGATTGTTGACTCTGACACACATACACCTACCTCCTGGAGAGTGTTCTTGATCTGGCCAACTGTATTTTCTTCACAAGGGAAAGAATTCTTCGGTCATCAATCACAGTTGTTTTCTGTGGTCTTCCGAGACTTTTGGTGTTGCTGAGCGGTGCGTTCTTTCTTTTTAAGGATGTTCCAAACAGCTGATTTGGCCACACCTAATGTTTTTGCTATCTCTCTGATGGGTTTGTTTTGTTTTTTCAGCCTAATGATGGCTTGCTTCACTGATAGTGACAGCTCTTTGGATCTCATATCGAGAGTTGACAGCAACAGATTCCAAATGCAAATATCACACTTGAAATGAACTCTGGACCTTTTATCTGCTCCTTGTAAATGGGATAATGAGGGAATAACACACACCTGGCCGTGGGACAGCTGAGCAGCCAATTGTCCCATTACTTTTGGTCCCTTAAAAAGTGGGAGGCACATATACAAACTGTTGTAATTCCTACACCGTTCACCTGATTTGGATGTAAATACCCTCAAATTAAAGCTGAAAGTCTGCAGTTAAAGCACATCTTGTTTGTTTCATTTCAAATCCATTGTGGTGGTGTATAGAGCCAAAAAGATTAGAATTGTGTCGATGTCCCAATATTTATGGACCTGACTGTAAGTATGGTACACACTATAAGAAAATCGGGCGCACAATCGTCCAATTTTCCTCGTTGTTTCACAGCAAATTGGAACCGATGAAAGAAAATCCGTACGAAAATTCTTACGAAAATTCTCATACGACAAATGCTTTTTTTGTTGTTTGTTTCTGATCATGTGCAGTCGTATGAAAACAGTGCACATTTAATGAAAATCATTTGTTCTGTTCCCGTAAGAGAAAAACTTTGGAGTATGCCCCTTTGGGAATTTTCACACGAAAATTCTGAATCGGCTGTCGAGAATTGTGTACACAGTATGCGAAAAACGTCTGAAAACTCTTTGGACGAAAGTGATTGCCTGATTTTCTTACAGTGTGTACTAACCTTAAGACTAGGATGCCATTAAAGTTAATGTGTGTGTGATGGCAGGTGTCCCAATACTTTTGGTAATATAGTGTACGTTAATAATGTTATACTGAAATGTTTTGGATGTATTATATTTCTGAAAGCCCCGATTTGATTAGGTTTGATTGACAAATGGCAAGCCTTCACTTTCCAATCCAAAATAAGGACTAAATAAGAACTTTTTTTTATCCAATACATGTCAATAGCCAATACCTTAGTGAGAAAAAAAAAACTATTAATACCAATAGGATTTTCTCACATCCACCAATTCTGCTGCTGCTAGACATTGCATCAGATGAGCCCATGCACAAACAGTTGATTGAAATACCCATATTTATCAGCGTATAAGACGCCCTTTTTTCCCCTTAAAATCAGGGGAAAATCGTGGGTGCGTGTTATACGCCGATCCCCGCTGATCTCCGCTGATTTTTCACGATCGCGCCGACATACACATCTGAGTGTACAGATTTAAATATGGCGCCGGCGGACTCAGCGAAGGGCAGAGCCGAGATGCGCAAAGCTGAGTGTACTCGGCTCTTTTCAGCTCTGCTCACAGTTCCGCCACTGGGCGTGACTGTAAGCGGCGCCGAAAAGAGCCGAGTACATTCGGCTATTTGTATCTCTGCTCCGCCGAGTCCCTCCGCTGCGCCATATTTAAATCTGTACACTTGGATGTGTATGTCGGCGTGATCGCAAAAAATCAGTGGAGATCGGCGGGGATTGCAAGGCTGCACTGGGGCAAGGCTGCAATGGACACTGGGGAAGGCTGCACTGACATGGCTGCACTAGGGCAAGGCTGCAATGGACACTGGGGAAGGCTGCACTAACAAGGCTGCACTGACATGGCTGCAAGGCTGCACTGGGGCAAGGCTGCAATGGACACTGGGGAAGGCTGCACTAACAAGGCTGCACTGACATGGCTGCAAGGCTGCACTGGGGCAAGGCTGCAATGGACACTGGGGAAGGCTGCACTAACAAGGCTGCACTGACATGGCTGCAAGGCTGCACTGACAAGGCTGCACTGAGAAGGCTTCAATGACACTGACAAGGCTGCATTGATGGGCATTTAAATGTAAGTTTTTTTTCCCTTAAACTTCCCTCCTAAAAGTTTTTTTCCTTAAAATTCCCTCCTAAACTTGGGGTGCGTGTTATACGCCGATAAATACGGTAATTAGAAAAGCCCATGTTAAATATTGTTGCTTGCCTGTGTA